>VXBL01009093.1:288672-559979 GCA_013400195.1 Aramus guarauna | reverse complement strand
AATTTTTTTTTTTTTTTTTTTTTTTTTTTTTTTTTTTTGTGAAGGCAGGGAGGTTTTTGGGAGGCAAGAGAGACAGGACTGTGGTGACTAGTTTTTGACTGGGCATTTCTCAGGTGAGAGACAGGTGCTGGGAATCAATCATAGAACCATAGAACCATAGACTGGTTTGGGTTGGAAGGGACCTTAAAGCCCATCTGATTGCAACCCCCTGCCATGGGCAGGGACACCCTCCACCAGACCAGGTTGCCCAAAGCCCCATCCAGCCTGGCCTTGAACACTGCCAGGGATCCAGGGGCATCAGAACTCCTGTGCCAAGGTTGTAATTTTTCTTCAAATAAAGCTGCTTTTGCCAATATCCTCCTAATTCATGATGTTTACCTTGACCACAAACCAGTTTCAGATCTAGTAATTCTTGGCCAAAGAAGTAGGTCCAAAGAAAACCACCAAACCAGTTTTGACATACATATAGATGCACCCCAGTACTGGGGTGTGGATTAAAGCCTTATTTGTAGGACAAAGCTTTGACTGTAGAAGATGTGAATGGGATGTTCTTGGCACCTCTGGTGGGCAGAGTAGAAACCAGTATTTACATATAGGTGTTTCCTGACTGTGTTCCCCACCCATAGCCTTTACATAGTTTATTGCTTTTACTGGTATGGGAGTGGAGCAATACTATGCTGGGTTGCTGCCAAGCTGAGGATGCTATTAAAACTGCATTTTAAGGTTTACATTTTGAGTGCTCTTTTATGCAACTTTAGATTTTGGCTGAAATGTTGTAATGCTGGAAAAAATGTCTAAAAATAATACTTTATAATTGCAATGTTATAAATCTTACATAATGCTGCTTTTCAACTGCGACAGGTACGTTTGCAATGGGAAACTGAAGCCCTTGGTGCTTCTGGCTACAGCAAAGATTCAAATGGCGAGGAAAAAAAAGAAAAAGTCTTGTTCTTCCCTGTAGAGTGTTCATTTTTACTGTCCGTATTCATATCTATTCCTAGTGGCATCTCAAGACCTGAACAAGATGCGAACCACGGCACAAATACGGAGTACATGAATTTACACAAAGGCACAGCAGACAGGACTGAGTAAGGCGGCAGCAAACCTGTTAGGGCTGCAATCTTTTTTTCTCTAGGCTTGAGTAAGGGTTGAACTAAGTGAGTAATGGGGACAGGCCAGGGCAGCAACAGGAACGTATGACAATAGGTGCTAAGGTGAAGAGGCTGAGAGAAGCTGGCGGGATCCTTCCATAGTAGAACAGGATCAACAGAAATTTTGCATGTCTGAGCTATAAGCAATCAGTGCAAAGCATTTAGCAAGCATCAGGCTCAAGTGTGGGACTCAGGATTTCCTTTTTCTCATGTTTCTGTTCATACCTTATATTAATTTAGCTGAAATTTATAATATGATTGAAGTAAGGGAATTATAAGTTGACTGATAATCATTAGACCCAAACTAAATAAGTTTTGTCTGTAGAGAAGCACAAAAATACACCAAGTACATCTCTGACTATAAAAGAAATTTCAAAACAGAGCTATTATTTAAGCATCTTTAGACTTTAAGCAGAAACAACACTTTTCCTGTTTAATTTGGGTGAGGTGTGAGATAAATTTCTACTCTTCTGGATCCACTTTTTTGCAACCCTAATTTTTTATTTTGGTAAATAAAAAGTGTATAATTGCCATAACTATGGCTATATCTTTGCAATTTAAGGATCAGAACATGCAAATTCTATCTTGAAATTATTGGACTTTTTAATCTTTTCATCTACGGCCTTCAGAATATGATTGTACAGGTGTGCACTGACTTCCTAACAAGGTCCAAAATGCAAATCCCTCTCAGTAAGCCAGTTTTTATTCAGCAAAGAAGTGAAACTAATAATTAAACCAATTTTTTTCTCACCATCATTAGATGAGAGAGGAGAGAATACTGGGCAAGAACAAGACACCTGCTTATTACATTGTAAGATATTTTCATATTCCCCTGTTGAGCATGTTATGAATAATGGCTTTTGATAAATTTCTCCAGCCTTATTCAAGGAAAAATTGTTGTCTTCATCAGCAGAGGCAAAAGAAATCTTTTTTCTCTTTTTCCTTTTGCCCAGATCTCATATTTCTGTGGTTGCTATAGAAAGCTATTACTGGAACTCATATCTAATAAGTTTTCTTCTCCATCACCAAATAACTCTCTAATACCCAGTATTCCTAGGTGTTTGTTTTAGATATTGTTCTCCACGATCTCTTTTTTTTTTTTTTTAACCTCTAAAAGGGTCAGAGTTTTCTTTTCTCTTCAGATAACTTCTAACTTCAAAATTTCTGAATTTAATTTAATTCCCGCATTGTCAAGCAACAGCCACCAAGATACACAGCAAACCACTCTTACTTGTTCTGCTTTTGCTCCATTGTGAAGACAGCATTTCAGATGGGTGCTGAATAGTTCATGGTTCCTGCTGTGGCTGACGAGGACCAGCTTTGGTTGCCTGACATTTTCAGGTGGACTGATTTATGCAGGGTGGCAAGGCTTTGCATCTTTCTTCCATAGTAGCAGGGATGCTGTTAGCCTCTGCGAGGCCAGAGGGAGCCAGGATGGGAATGTGGGAATGGGAAGTGGGGTGGGAAGGAAGAGTTGAGAAAAAAAAGAAGAAAGTGTCAAAGCTCAGAACTAATGTGTTTGTTTTTTTTTTTTTTCCATTTTCAGACAAAATAGCCATGGCAGCAGCCTTGCTTCTGAAAAGCAGATGTAACGTGGGTGACAGGAAAAGGGTGAGCTTAGAAGTCTTGAGAGTAGCTCTTGCAAAACATGCAGCACCCGTTCATACGGGTGACTGGTAAGAACGGAGTTTTGCCTAGGGCGAGCCCCTCCAGTCTGACCGTGTGAAGGGATTATTCAGCAAAGCTGCTTTTCAGTCAGTGTCAGGTATGTGCAGCAGATGATGCGTAACTTGACGATGCATCATTTATGCTATTGTCCTATGCGGGTTATCAATTCCAAAATGTAAAAAGCACTATATGACACACATCTACCTTTTTCGACTCCCTTTAGTGAAATACAGGAGTAAAGATGTACTAAAAGCAGAAATGTTAGCTGAATTATACCCCATCACAAGAGTTTTATATATCAAACAAAAAAGATTCATACTTTAATTATGCAGAGTGAAATGCAATAGTAAACTCAAAGACTTTTTTTTTATCTTAATGCTTAAATGTTGAGCTAGATATAAAAAGGATGCATAAATAAATGATAAATTGTTGATTACTTTGAAAGCTTATTTGAAATTTGTGTGCTGTGTTGCTGACAGTGAGTGTCCTGAATTGGCTTAACAGATGCAACTTAATGTAGAAAACACCACAACAGCATGTATATTCACCTGACAGCGAGATGGGGGGTTGGAGTAGGGTTCAAAGTACTAAAGCTATTCTGTCCACATGAAAATAAAGCCATTACATAATCTGCTACAACAAGTCTGTGAGGTTTTTAACTCAGTAACAGCGAGGGAGAAAAATAACTATAAATTCAACCATTAAATCTGGCTTGGACTTGAAGTATGCATACAAAATATACAACCTTGATTTCCCTGTGTTGAATATTTCAGTGTAACATAAAGCTATGTTTAGCTAGTTCCTCGTTCCCTGCCTTCATTTCTACCAAACATTGCATTTGTGCAGATGCATGCTCACACTTCACCATATGTACACTCATTCCACAGCATCTTTTACGATGCCTGAAATCGGTATAGAAGTGGCAGAGCATGGGTTTAATGGTCTGACTTCAAAATTATACCTATTCTTCACACACTGTGCCTTCTCCCACTTCAAAAAGAGAGCTACTACCCTTCATCAGTCCTTTTCTTCAGGTTGTCATCATGTCTTCTTCAATCTGTCCTGGTATCTTTGCTCAGGTGTTGGCATTTATAGGCTCCTGGCAAGCTCACAAGTCCTCTCTCTACCACCCAACAGGATAAGCATTGTCTTCAACAGCTGAGGGCAAGGCAGGCAGGTAGGCAGGCAAGCAACAGCACGGTCCTTCTTTTTGCAGCCTGTGGACAGGTCAGGTGTTACCAAGAGTTAACACACCAAGGAGTGGGATGTAAAGCTGGCATCTGAATCTCTGTTTGCTTTACCACTCTCTCTGCTGTTTGATTAGAAAATCAGGGTTGGTCACTTGGGAAACCCTACTGCCCTCCAAGGAAATTGCTGTGCTCTGGAAGTCTACATGAATATTGGCTTATGCTACCCTTCTGGGGATATAGATATTTGGTAAAGTGGAAAAGGGTTTTGTGCATCACATGGAAAAGCCAGAGGAGCATACTATCACAGCCCTTTCCCTCCGCAGCTATTTTATAGAGCCATGCAGGCACTGAAATCAGCTGCTCTTTGAAAAAGCACGAACAAATGGAGAATATTTGATCCAGTGATGCATACTTTTCGCTAGATTAATTTCATGTTATTTAGACCTCTCCTGGAGGAACTGGTAAATGAGAGGGGCAACCAGAGGCGATGCCTGACAATTTTAGCACAAAGCCAGCATCCAGTGGAAGAGCAGGACCTTGCCCCACAGGCATTGCCCTATCCGCATTCACCCTGGAACGACCTTATCGCTGGCAGTCCGGTTCCATCTGTGCTCCAGCCTTAGCAGGTTGTGTGTTTCTTATCAGCGCTCTGTAAAATCAGGAAGGCAGTTTTACTTCTGTCTTGAATTGCCGTAATTAAGATGTTTTTTGCATCTGATGCCTCTCTGCATGCCGAACACAGATCACGTTTCCTAGATCTTCCCCCCTCTTCTTCCCGTGCCATCCACCACCCACCTCTGCTTGTGCTGGCTGCCTTCTGCACTGCGCAGGGAAGGGCAACATATGCTCCGTAATCAGGAGCATCTCCCCTCCAAAATTTGGGATGGATGGGTGGCCAGCTGCAGTATGACAGGCGACAGACAGAGCGCAGCTCATGAGTAGGACCCAAGGGTAGAGAGAACAACACGTGCCAAAATCTCTGAGGTCTGGGTGTTCTCCTGGTGGGTTTTGATGCCGGGCCAGACCTGCTCCAGCTTTTTGGCTGCTCCATGTGCTCGCTCCCCCAGGGGAAAACGCGATGGGGCTGCGTCTTTAGGAAACTCAGATGAGCCCCAAAGCCGGGGGTTTCACCTTGCGCTGCTCGCATCCTTGGAGAGGAGCAAACGCTTCTTCCTGAGGTGGTAATGAGGAACGGAGGTCCCAGGAAGTGGGATCAAGGTGCTGAATGCCAGGGCTGACATCCCACAGCCCTGGGAAGGAGGCCAGTGCCAGTGAATCTGAATTTAAAGCCTTAGGCTGCCAGGATTCTGTTAAATAGATCTCATTCTCTATGCGCCGGACCAGATCTTGCACTTTGAACATATCACTCAAGCTGCTGACAACAGGGTTCAGTGAGCTGAACCTGCAGGATCAAACTCTGCCTGGTATGTAAAGTCTGAGCTGAGGCAGCAGGCTAGGCTTTAAAGGAAGGAAATCTCATATTTATTCATGATTTAATTAAGGGAGATCAGGCTTTTCAGCCTGTTTTGAATATACATGAAAACAAATATATAGATAAGGCTATCGTTCCTCATATCAGCCCTATGCTTCTGAACAAAACGTAGCGGTTCCAAATATTCTTGATAGAGTGATTTAATCCATCACTGGGGTCAGACCCTTCTTTTCCTGTGTAGGGATTTAGAGCGTGGTACTACAGGTTTGAATCTTGAACACCAAACAAAAGACACATGAAAAGCAAAAATCCCTCACTGAATTTTCTTCAAGCCTTGTTTGAACACAAACCTCCCTGTGCTCTGGGTTTTATTCATTAAAATAAAGCACACAAAATAACTCTCACCTACTATTATTAATCATAAGGATTTGCTCAGGAAAACAAATATACTTGGGCTTTCAGAACAAATCAATTCAGAGAAAGGGAATATTTTGGCTGCCATGGCAGCCCAGAAGAGGGTAAAAACAAACATCTTTGCTGCTGCTAGATCGCATCTGACTCCGAGATGGACTGTTGGTGATGTGTGCTGCTATTTTTAAACAGCAATTGTTTAATCACTTCTGTTCCCCTGGGCTGAGACTAAAAATGATGCCTCCAGAGCACTTTGTCTACAAGCAGGTAGAAATAATTTGATCACATCCTTTATGGCTGCAGCTGTATGAAGTATCGGCAACACATTTCACAAAGAATCTAAATATTGAGCAGAAGTGAGAGTGTGTTGATCATGACATCTAAGTGGCGTAATGTCATCAAGTGATCTGCTATGAAACACATCATCAGCTCCAACAGAAAAGGCTTGCTTATTGCAGACTCTTACTAAGGAAAGCAGAATGAAATACAGATGGACTTGCCAGGAAGACAGTGTGACAATGCCTGACGGACAAGATCTGAACCATAATCTTATTGCAGTTCTTTTAAAAAAAAAAAAAAAAAGGTGTTTCTATATCTGGACTTCCACAGCATACCTGGATCTTGCTTGTAATACAGAAGCAATTCCTATTATTAATGTTAGAAGCAGTGACTTGCAGAAAAGCATTCATTTTAGTAAACTGGAGATATTTTCTTGGTCAAACTGTGATGTAACTCTGTGTAAATCAGCAGCATTATGCAAGCAAGAAACTTGACCTAATAGATAGAGCAAACACTTAAACCTCTAGCACATAGAGTAATAGCCCGGCTTCACAGATGTCAATGGGAATTTTACTATTGACTTCCATAGGGCCAGGATCTTACCCATATCTGCATAGATGATTAATAGCTCCCCTGCCTTTCAATATCCTCTCTGGCTAACAATAAATTATCTCTGCCAGTGATTACTTTTAAGATGTAGCTCATAAAAATGCTTGTGAAAAGCAAATAGTTTTGCCTTTGGGACAGACTATATTAAAGTAAGTGTTGGATATGTTTGAAATCTTCCCCAGATGGATTGCCATAGGGCACTCCAAGATCTTCCTGCCTTCATTTCAAATAATCCCAGCCACTTGTCCTGCTATAGCATTATCCTTGTAGATTTTGTCAGAAAAAAATGAATTAAGCTTTCTATCAAAGTGCATTTAATATGAGTATTTGTTAAATGGTTTTGCCTCCTTCCTTGTTTATGGGTTTGCAGAGATGCTTCTGTTTACTTTGAGAAAAGACATAAACACAGTCCTTGGCGTTTAGTTTGCATTTTTTTTTCATACACATGTACCCCTAAGAAACAGTGGTCAGAACAAGTTGATGGGGAGAACCTGTTATTGTAATTTTATTTTCATCATCTTAAAGTATTTGCCAAGTGCCAGCTTCAGGATATGTGTCTTCAGAAAGAAAAAAAGCCTTACTGATAAAGAAGTAAATAAGCTCTGATTTTGAAAGCTGCAGGACCCCTTCATTCAATAATCATCCTGTGGGCCTCTGGCTATTTAACTCCTCTTTCTGTCAGACAAGTCACTCCTAGTCCTGCCTCTCCTTCCCTTTTTTCTTGATTTGAATCAGCTTTTAAGATCAGCTGGAGAAGGCTTCCACCAGCACCGCTATTCCCAACTAGTCCAGCTGCCAGCGAGTTTCTCTTTACTGTTCCTTTCTTGGGTTACCCTTTCTGTCTTTTCTTGCTTCTTGTATCATTTACTCACTCTTCAATCTCCTGCATTCTTATTCAGAGGAAGGGCACCGGGGTGCACAAGGCTTCTGCATGTATTAAGATAGACAAAGTTTAAGAGGGAATGTAAGTGATGACTTCTCGGCTTGTTTGTGATATTGCAGAAATATTCAGTCTCCTTGGGGACTCCAGTAGTGACTTCCACTTTCTCCACAGAGAAAATCATCATTTACTGCTACCCTTTGTTTCTTTTCTATTAGTTACTTATCCATGAAAGAACTTCCTCTCTCATCCTGCTGAAATTTTCTTTTATGACTTCTTTGACAGGATTCCTGAAAGCCCTTTGAAAATGAACGCGTGGATGTTGAACTGTGTCCCTCTTGCACAGAGAAGAGCAGCTGAACCCCATTTTTCTGCATGTGGGGAGAAGAGCTATCACATTGTCATCAAGGGAAAAAGGCTGGAGAACAACAGGTCTGTATTCATATCCTCGTGACTAGACCTGAAAGTGAAGTCTCAGTATCTCAGGCCGGGTCCCTCACAGCCACAGACATACATGTGTGTTTTGATGTCACCTGCCTTCTTTTGCTGCTGTTCCAGTGTTGAACCAAAATTTTGAAGCCCTTGAAGTTATTTTGCACATGTAACTGGCATTGGATATTGCCTAATATTGAGTGTCCTTTTATTTCTGTATGAGCGCACAGCCTGCCGCTGCTTTCTCTTTAGATGGGCACATAGCACGCAGCCATGAAAGAGCTTCTCAGGTTATTGAAGTGAGTACCCATATGAACCAGGATCACTGGAACAAGGGATCGGTTTATCACAAAGGTCTTTTGTCTCTCTACTCGTCTCCTTTTCCTCTAGTACCACTGCCACTGCCTGTATCCTCATCCCAGGTAAAGAACATGGCAGAACTTGTACCACCCATCCTTTAGAGGAGGGAGGGAGAGGGGAAGACATGCAAATCAGCATTTTGAATTATAATCACATTTTCAAGAGGAATCTATCTAAAGCCTGAAGTAGTGATTGTGAAACTATTACCAATGAAGTCCTACACAGCAACTTGCTAAAGGAAATTTCTACTCAGGGTGCACTGCAGAGCTGGGAAAGGGAAACAGGCTTCTGAGTGTCCCACTAGAACAGCCATGTCCCAGTGAGCAGAAGTCCTCCCTGCGAGGGAAGGCTAACAGCACATGAGTTGGACTGCAATTGGAGGAGAGTCAAAGTCATTCTATGGGAAGAGTCACTCTGCAGTTTTAGGACAGGAATTAAATTTAATGTACAAGGCCAAGTTACTCTTATTTGTGCGCTTGCACAGATAGCAGATCTACCTGCTTCTGCTATAAGGAAGAGGAGTTATATAAAGATGAATGTGATCTTTGTTTAGAAGTTGAATTTGAATTTTCAATACCTTGTTGTTTCACTCAGCATCATTCACTGTATTTTCTCATTTCTAGCTCTCTTTCTCCTCCATGTAGCAATTTCTGAGTTTCATTGTTATTCCATCTACTGACATGAAAGAGTAAATGCTGTGATTCCCTAACAGCATTAGCCGAATAAGCCTGGGGAAGTTAACCCCTCAGAGTGTCTCTGTTCCATTGTGAAGCACGTTGTAACATGTTTCACAATGACTGCACCTCTTGAACTTATTTTTTTTATATCATTGTTGATTTATTTTTTTCCTGGTACTTTCCTTTGCCCCTTTTGCCACTTTCCTTCTTCATGTGCCAGAAACGCATTTCTGCAGATATAAGATGCTCCAAAGGTAGGTAGGTATTTGACAAGAAGGTATTTGACACCCCCAAGGTCATATGCATGAAGTTTCATTAGCTACAAAGCGCAATGTTTACTCTAGCATCAACCAGCAGATAAAAGGACAATATATTTTAATGTTCTGCCAAAGATAAATGGAAGGCAGTTATAAAAAAAAGAGAATACTAACATAATTTTAAAATTCCTACTTTTTAAGTATGCATCATAATTGACTTGTTTTTTTCTTGTCTACTAGAATATGTGGATTTATGTCAATTCTCTTATTTTGAGAACTATACCATTACAATATCCTTCTGCAGTTTCTATTCCTATAAACCTTGAATTCTTTGTTAATTCTGTTGGAACAGGAACTATTCTGCTTTTTAAAATACATTATAACTATGAGGGAAGACAATTTTACAATTTAAATGGCCATACTTAAACAAGTTATATTTAGAGCTAACTGAAGCTTTATCCCTCCTATACAGACACAGTTCTCAAAAAAATAAAGATATAATGTAAATAGTGATTGGGATTAGAGTTATGTTAACCACTGTGATTTTTCTTTGTGAACTATATCTTGACTAGAAGGGGAGCGGCTTGCTTTTAAGGTCTTAGGCTCCTTTTGCCCAAGATTGAAAGATTTTCAGTTTTCTGCCTAGTTTTAAAAAATTATTTAAGCAGTAGCCTATGGGGGGCACTCAAGTACTGCAAACAGATCCTGCTCCTCCCAAGCTTAGTCAGATTATGCTGCGATGGAACGGGGCAGACCCTGGGGCACATTTTCACATTACCTTTTTATATAGAGAACAAAAGTGAGTAAAATAAACTAAAACATTTTTTTTTGTCGCAGCCTTACTATTCCCCAATGAAAGACAAAGTGATATTAAAAAGGTGCATTTAAATGACATACAGAGCCTGATTATGCTAAAAGCGTAAAAGCATCGTGTAGACTGGAGCTTGTCTGCATTTTTTAGATTCTAAACAAGGTACCTTGTACATTATATTTCAATGGTAGATACAATTATTATTCGCCTACTGAGTTTTTGGGATTCTTTTAAACTTTAATGACAGTCATATGCTCTGTTCTTGATTTTATGGAGTGAAATAATTATTTATTCAAATTACTTCCTTTTTTTTTTTTTTTTTTTTTTTTTTTTTCCCCCATGAAAGAAAAATTTGCCTACTGTTGTAGCCGTGGCTGTTTGCCACAGCAGTCATTTGGACTGCTACCGTAAAGCCTTTATCTGACGGCAAAACCCTTGTACCAGATGTTCCTTTATTTGATCTGTTTTATGATTAATCAGATTTAGCCCAAAAGCAGAACGAAAATCCTACTATGGCACCTGGCTGTCATCACACAATAATTAGCCATGAAGTAGGGAGGGAAGGGTCATTTAATCTTTAAAATGCTGTGGTGCAGACCCCTAAGTTTTGTTCCGAGAGATTTTGGAGGAAGATACTATAAAAGTGAATATAATAGCTGTCGGCAGGATAATTTTCCAAACATGTCAAACTGGTAAATACTACTAATTTCTCCTAAAGGAAATGTTAAAGGAAGTCTGGATAGTAAACAGTTACGCACACAGGCTCTCGTGCCCGGCCAGGCAGCACTGATGCCGCTGCAATGCAATAGGGCTGGTACGATGCACCAGCAGCCATAGAGCTAAACCCCAGCTAAGTAATAAAATTCAGCTTCTCTGAAGAATAAAAAGTGCCAGAAAGAAAGTGTTTGCCCAGGCTTCTTCAGTAATGCATGTGTCCAACATTTATCAAGAAGGGGAAATGTTGTGAGTTTATAACACCGATGAATCAAGCAATGTGGAGGTATGTTTGGGATCGAAAGGGAGCACTTCCCTCGGGAAA
This sequence comes from Aramus guarauna, assembly GCA_013400195.1. Lineage (NCBI taxonomy): Eukaryota > Metazoa > Chordata > Aves > Gruiformes > Aramidae > Aramus > Aramus guarauna. Next base: position 548,783 of record VXBL01009093.1, on the reverse strand, counting down.
AGCACCTACAATATAACCCCACAGCATCAGGAAACATGAAGTGGTATCACTGCTTTGCTCCAAACCAAGATAGTTTTTGCATGTGGAGCTGATATACAACAGATAGTGGCAACGTTACTTTTTTATAATAAATAATTTTATTATAATTGATTTTATTGTTGTAAGGACAAGTGATTTATGAATTTCCAGGGCATGATAGATAACCACGAGCTTCCCAGGTTTGTCAGCACAGGAACACCTATTTGTGTGGTATACCATCTTTTTCTACATTATATGCTGCACAATTGTGAATCTATGATTGATATATGTCATAATGGGATCCATTTACAATACTTATTAAGTGGCATGAATTCTTTCTGATTTCAGTACTGCCAGATGTAAGTCTTAATAAAATACTTGTTTTTTTAAAAATATTACTTCTAAGTTCTGCACATCTGGTAAATGGCAAATCTATGCTCCTGGAGAGCAGGAAAATATGAAGACTTAATAGAAGATTGTGGAAATGGATAATGACTTCTGTCACATGACATTATGCATTATGTATTATTTTTATTCTAATCATTCACTATCACTGAGAAAGATCCCACTAGGTTATTCCTGATGCTGTGTTTAGGAAATAAAAGAGGTAGATAAATCTGTACACTTTAGTTCACAACACTTACGTGATGAAATTGAAAATTTCATAAATTAGTTGCATTGAAATCTAATAAAAAAAAGATGAGTTCTCTCAGGCAATTTTCCTGTAGATTTCTGACTAGGTCCTACGTGAATGTTATAAATGATGAAGTTAATCCAAAGTTACTATTGGTAGGACCAGTTACCTCTGCCATCCCTTGGTAGTGCTCTAGAGGTACTTGGGTGTCCAAATCTCAATCATTTCAGTAACTGGACTTGTAGGACTAATGGTGTAGAATATTTACATTTGTGTTTAATCATGTGCTCACGGGTATTTGTGAGATGAACTCAAGGTACCCACTGTCTTGGAAAACCACATTTTATTAAACAAAGGTAATTTTATTATGGTACTGGGAGCTACAGAGTATATTTATTTTGGGATAAACTGGATTTGGGATTGAACTAGTTTATATGCCACATGGTCTTGACATGTATTTTACCACAGAAGTTTGAAACAGATTTAACCAGAATTTTTTCTTTCTTTCCTACGTTTCATATTTTTTCTCAGCATTGGCTATAAACATTATTTTTTCAGACAAGGAGTTTCTACTCCACTTTGAATAAAGTAAATTTCATGTCTCTCTGCATGTTGGTGGAGCACCTCTGAGTGCAGGAGGGTGCCTGGTAAGAAAGTTAGCCTGTTTTATATAAGCAACTTAATGTATTGGGTAATAAAATAATTTGAAACTTTCTTTTGAAAGAAAAGTTTTTTTTTTCCCCTCAAATTGTCCTTTAAATGGACTTCAAAAGGTGAAGAGTTCTTTTCTGTTCCTATAACTTTTATGAGCAACAAACATCGCAATCAGCGTTAAGATCTCCCATTTATGTCTTCGCTAAAGCATATCCAGTTAACTTGTCCCAAGCAGATGTCTGGGTACCATAAGCTGGCGTTTGGCTGCCTTGTCTTTAGCACACTTGCACCAGTTCACTGCATTTCCCCTGAACTGGCTTCTGGTCCGGTATCACCTCTCAAGCATTTGCAAGCAAAATGATATTACGGAATTGATAGTCGGAAGATGGAGATCGGGAATAGATCAAGATCATGGTTTTCAGGTTTAAGACTTCAGATTTTTTTTGTCCCATTTATTGTTGCACTCATGAGGTAGGTCTTCATGCCGATCCATATTCATACAGTTTTTAATACTTTCCAATTTACGTATTAAAGCCATGCCAAAACATCTCGAATGCCAGGCAGCAATTTCCACTCGTGGCACTTGGTATGCAAATATACACATTACAGCTCACACATGAAGAACTTTTCCAGCAGCTGTTGAAGATGCAAAAAGTGAAAGTCTTTAATAATGAAACCACTGTTGCCCTGTAGTAATGAAAAATTCCTTTAGGGATGTTTTCTCCAGAAGGGATAGCTTGTAATGCAAACCCCTGAATTCAGATAGGGTGGTTTTTTTTTTTTAATCTTTGGTCTTTTTTCCCCTCTCACTCCCCTCAAATACTTTCTTCCTTCTTTCTGCTCCTGTGTCAGCTGCTGCCTGGCAACTTTTCTCTATCTGGTGGGACAGGGCAGGGCACCCGACCGCCTCCAGACTGGCTGCCAGCACCATCCCCTTAGCAACCCGGCCAGGCGCCCGCGATGTTCTCCAAAGGCCGCACACATCGCCAGCAACCTTCGGACCCACCGCCCCGTGTCCGCAGCATCCCTTAACTCACCCCCGTCACATCGGGCAGTGGGAGAATCGTTGATGTGACCGTCCCCACCTACCTACACACCTACTCGAAGGCCATGGCTGACATACGAAAAATAAGGAACACCATAACCCAATTTTTAGTGGTGCAGTTGAGGTAATTTCATAGTGACTAATGTCAGAATTACCTGTGGGTGATAATTAATATTCCTATGTTGTGTTATACAGCGAGGACGAATGATTGGTTCTACTTTGTTTAATTTATCTCAATAAGAGATTTCATAATATTCTATAGCTTGATGAATTCATTTATTTAACCTGTCAGTGTTAATAACACTGATTAGGAGGAAGAAGTTAAAAGCACCGTAGGAGCAAACAGATTTCTAACAGCATTTTTAACTTTGAATTTTCTGTCCAGCAGTATTTCACTCTAGTCTCCTATATAATGAACTTTTTTTTGGCTGTAGCAAGGAAAAAGATATTTCTACATGCTTAATTCCTTCTTGTCTCTATCCTCTGTATCTGCTCTTAGCTCAACTCCCCAGTGCTTCTGGTTCGGTTCTTTCAAACGGGAGTGGGTAGAGACTTCAGTAAGTATTTGACAAACCAGCCTGGTTCCTGACTTGTGTATCTGCCACCAGCCCTGCGTCTCTTGACGTTCCCCCACCATGCAGAAATCTGAATGAAGCTGTGTGCATCGGCAGGCAGGTGGGAACTGCAGAAACTGCATCCAGCTAAAATCTCCACTTTCTTTTTTTTTTCCTCAGGTCTGAGGTATAGGAAAAGCATGTTATACAGCAGGTGATTGCTTAAAGCATTTGAATTATAATACACATATAGATACTGGTTTGGATTCTGTCTCTGGTCACTTCAGCAAACATTTTTAGGTTTACTCGTAGAAGATATAGATTAAAACTCTCATACAGCTCTTGGAGCTGCCTTTTTCAGAGGTGGAAAAGAGATATATGAGAATGCTGGTTACTTATACACATTTTGACTGTACTGTTGGAGTCATCTCATCCCATCATGCAGAGATGTCCCATTGTCCCATCACTTCATGGCAAGAGATGTTTAATGAAAATGAAGTTGAGGAGAATGATTTATCAAAGGTCAACTTGTATGTGTTCAACAGCCTGTATTTTAAAACCAGGCTTCTGTGATAATTACTGTCTCATAGCACTATCTTAAAGCAAGCTACATTTTTAGGCAGTAATTTGACAAATGATTACTTACAGGTAATTGCATTTTTAGTCTGACTTCATACTCCTTATTGACACTTTGTGTCCTGTAAACAAGGAGGCCATTGACTTTTATTATAAATATTATTTAAATATTTTAATAAGTTTATGTGCATATGTGATCTGCAGTATTGAAAGCAAGATCAATTAATTCTTCAAAGGCTCTCATAAATGCTAATGTTTAAAATGGGAAGTAAATTGCACCATATCATTAAAGGAAATTATTCAAGAAGAGTAGCGAGGACTGTTGTTAAATAAGCATGGAATAAGACCGAAAAGGAGTAAATTAGAAATAAAGCATCAGATGGTTGAAAAGAAGGATTTTAGTCGAGGCGTTTTTGTGAGAAGGCACGAAAGGGCAGCACGCCAATTAACAGATAACATTTGGGGGAAAAGCATGACCACTTGTAACCTTGCAGACCTCAAGACTTTTGCAGAAGACGCAAGAAGTCAAGATGAAAGAAGACTATTCAATAAAGATAGTTCCGTATCCCGAGAATACGGGGACAGCATGTTCACTTGCAAATATGTGTTTCTTTGTACCATGTGACAGTCCTGGCATGTGGGAAATGTCACCGATTTGAGCAGGAGTTCCTCACAACTTGGAATTCCCTGGTTTTCCTTCACACATTTTCTCATTTGGCTCTAGCATCTACATATTTTCATATCTGAAATGTAAAAGGTTGCCCAAATAAAATCAGAATTAATGTGTAAGAGCCATATAGGTGGCTCTGGCGGTTTAGAGAAGGATGCAAAGCAATCTCATCTGTAAAGGCAGTGGAATAATGTTTCAGCGTGACATTCAGCGTGACTTCATTTTAGTTACAAAAGCAACTGATTTCCAAGACCACGGACACTGCCAGATTTTTTCACCTTAATTCAGATCTGCTCATTTCTGTATTAGCAAAGGTTTTCTACACTGGGATCTATAATTCTGCTCAGTTATGGCCGTATAAATACTAATTGACGGTAGGGGAATTACATAGGCTTTATAGACAGTAGATAAATGCAGAATTTGATCCAACTGGATTTTTCCCCTCAGCAGTAAACTGTTTGCAGTAATAAAGCGACCAGCAGCCCCCATGAGTTCTGCCAGGCCCTGAGCCCAGAGGAGTCCCTGGGACCAGGACTGGGCTTTTCCATTATCACAGGGTCTTTCCTCCGTTTCAACAGAAATAATTCAGTATTTCCGATTTCTCCTAGGTTGTGTATTGTTCCGTCCTTCAGCATCGCCTGGTCTTTCGGCTCCTGGAAGCCTCTCTCGACTGTGCTGCTCCATGTAGAAGGTATTTAGGTTCTGCGTTGGGGAATATAAACGTGAAGTTAAAAGGACTGAGGCTTTACCCTTGAAATGCAGAGGTCTCAGCAGTCAATTTTAGCACCTCGCTGCCTTTGGAGAAAACTAGTATCTGAAGATGATGTAAAAGCTTTGTCACCTTTCATCTGTTAAACGGCTTGGTTTAAAAAAAAAAAAAAGGAGGTGAAAATGCTGTAAGCAAACTGTATTTGTGTTACGTGACGATTTCAAGGCAATATGCTTATGTCAATGTTACGGTTCAGCCGCACAAAGCCGGGAACGAGTAGGAACCGTGAGCCCGCTGCCTGCTTAGATGTACTTCAAGAAGCACCGTTAGCCGCAGCCGGGTTTGCGAGAGCAGCTCTGGACGCAGCTCTCCCCTCACGGACGAGGCCCGCAGCCTTCTCCGGCTCCGTCATCCCTGCAGCTCAGTCAGGCACGAGGGTTTGCGGGGTTTTTTAATCTTTTTTTCCTTTTTGCTGACTCACCCACCGAGCCACCCAAGCTGTCCTGAGGTTTGTCTTCCAGAATTTAAAAAAAATTACCTCAGATCTGTGACGGCGCGGCGGCGGCTCCCGCAGAGGCTCCGCGCTCACGGCGGCGCTGCCGCTCCGTTCCGCACCCGCGGCCGGTAGGCAGGCAAGGCAGGCTCCTTCCACGGCGCGGTCGCCGCGATGTCCGCGCTCCTCCTGGCCCTGGCGACGCTCTGGGGATTACCGCCCGTCGCCGAGGCGCTGGCAGCGGGAGCCCGCGGAGGTAAGGCGTGTCCGCGGCGGAGCGCTGCGCCTCACCTCGCCCCTTGCGCGCCGCCCGCTGAACTTTCCGCCGGTGCCGGCTTCTCTCCGGGAAGTTTTGCGGCGCCTTGCGCGCATCCCTGTCCCTCCGCGCTGCGAGGGGCGGCCGCGGCTGCGGAGCGCTCCCGGCAAACTTGGGTGCTGCCGTGGGCGCCGCGCTGGGCTGCGGCTCTCGGCGGAGCGAGAACCGGGCGAGCCCTACGGCGGCGACAAGTACACGGGGACGGGGGGAAGGACGTGTCACCCCCCGCCCCGCCTCGGTGATCCGGGTTGAACGCACCGGCTCGGAATTACCGCTTCGTTATAAGACAGCCAGGCGGGCGTTAATTGCGGGGGTGCAGCCCTCCTTGGCAGCGCTCGTACCCGCTGCTGGCGAGTGCCCCGGGCACGTCCTGTGCAGCGGTACCGGCCGGGGGCTCCCCGAGAGAGCCCCGGGGCTGGGCGGCGATGTGCCGCAGAAACGGCGAATGCCCTCCGCTTTCCCGAGTCTTTCAAAAGTTCCTTCGTTTAATTTAGCTAAGGTGCTACCTACTTAATAGCCGAACTTGTATTTAGGCAGCGGGTAGCTGCTGCTGAGCCGGGTACGGCCGGTGAGGGAGAAGGAGCTCGGGACCCCTTCCTTAGCCGAGGTGTGGAGAATTTCAGAAGTTGCAACTCTTCTCGTCTCAGAAGTGGTCTCTGATCGGAGAGGGTACCGGTCCTCCTGCCGGAGTTGGTCTCGGGGTTTCTTGTCGCATTTTGTACCGTTACCAGACCTCTCCTGTTTTCCCGGCAGATGTTTGAATTGAGTATTTTTCTAAAGTACAGGCTAAGTCCCCCTTCTGTTCGGCTCAGGTGCGGGAATGGCAGCGTACTGCTCTGACACAGGTTTTCTTACCGCTGTAGAAAACACTGCTAATCAGAAAATAGTCTGTCGGCTTGTTTGTAGCCCTTTAGCTTTGAAACTGCCTGGTCTCATGAATGAGACTGCTCATGTTGTTGTTGTACCCGGTCTGCAAGGATTTAGTAGATTTCAGTATAAATACAACTCAGTGAAGCATTGAATTCTCACTGTTAGGCATCCGGCTCCTCTCAATCACGTACACACTTCCTACTAAATTGTTTACTAACTGCTTACAACTCGTTTGGGTGAGTGTGGATGCCTCTGGATAGTCAGTCTGGGGTACAGATTTCTGCTTCAGGCAGCTACCAAACCTCTCCGGTCCCTTTCCCACCTAGCTATCAAAATTACATAGGTAATTCTCACTGTAAAAATGAGAAATAACTATCTATGGAAGAGAAAAGTATTGCTGCGGCATCACAAACTTGCATGTTTAAAACACTGCATCATAAGGTACAAGGATATTGCAAAGAAACAAGGATGGTGTTCAATATAATGGCACCTGAACAGCCAGATGGGAAAGGTTCTTAGAAAATCTTTCAGTTTTATGAAGGGCTCATGCTTTTACTTTGATACATAAAGATTCGTGGTTGTGATAGTGCTTGTTTGATGGAAAATATTTCAAGAACTTTCCATGGCATTCACAAAATGGTCAGATTACATTTCAGCAGCTGTGGCGTGCGTCTGATCTTATGAATAAACCCCAAACTTTCAAATGTTTTGTGGCATTGTTCTGGAAACTGATTTGTCACTCTGTCTTCTTTGACAGAGGTAAGAAAGTGACAATTATTCATGAATATTAATTGCTGGTGTTTAAATTTTGCTTCATTTTCCCTTTGTTTTGTTTTCATAGTTACCTTGCTCTGATTTAGTGTTTCACAAAAAAAAGTGCTGTCAGCTTACATTAAAATCAATCCCATCTTAAAAGGCAACATCCTTGTAAATCATACCAGCCCAAAAAGTGGGATAAATCAAATTTACTTAGAATCAACTAACTCATCATATCATAATGTCATGTCTTATCAAAACCGAGTGGAGTACAAATTAGGACTTAAAAGGCATTTTGTTTAAAAAATGTCAAGTGGTCTCAACCTAAAAGGGATTCAGGATAAGGCATCCAGAAAGAGAATTACATTTGCACATCAGATAAACTTTATGATACACTGCAAAAATTATTGACCATATCAAGCTGATTTTCCTTTACAGGAGGAAATTCTGAGTCACTGGAGCATGCTAAGCTTAGTGTATGTGAAAGGCACTGAAATTTGGAATGCACTGAAGCTCACCATTGGTAATAAGAGAATTGGGAAAATGTCACAGGTTGTGTTAATAGCAGTGTTGTGGTAGCCATGGTAATAGGAAATATTAGTGAGGTGCTGTAGTGAGAGGTAACACCTTCTATTAGACCAGTAGATAAGATAAGGGGCAAAAAGAGGTGATGGGAGGGTGGTGGGTGGAAACCCCACCGAAGTTTGAACTAAATCTTTTCTCTGGGTTTGAAATAGACTGGAGGAATTTCATTGTATCAGGTCTGTCCTCAGCCAGATTACAACTCCTCTATTTTTTATATAATACATAAAAATGGGAAGAGAAAATTATATGGGGATGGGGAGCTGGAAATGAGATGGAGAAGGGAAACCATCCAGGAAGGTGACAGGATAAGGGAGAAGCCCTGCAGCTGAGGTCGTGCCATTTTAGCCATGAAGAGGTATGACTTGTGCTTCAGTCGGTCTCTTCCTGAGGAAGCTCATGGACCCAGATTCCCTTGCAGTTATCCTGTGAAGGACTTGCAACTGTTGAAATAAATGAATTTCAGAAGCCTGAGGAAAACCTTGCGAACAGCTTAGGAAGCTGAGAAGACTACATTTGTTATCTGCTCTCCCTAAGGATGTGCAGAGGAACTTCACAGGTCCCAAATCCACCTCCCGAGCACTTAAGCTGAAGGTGCTGTGCAGCTCCGGTGGGTGTATTTCCTTCCCACAGCTCTCTCCAGCCTCAAAGCTTCACCTTGGCTTCATGCCTAGGCTCCTACACCCATTTTTTTTGTCTTACTCGTTGGGGTTTTGTGTGTCTGCTGCTGTGGAATGGCATTACACGAATCTACTGCACTAATTGGCATGATTACCTAGGTGTTATCTAAATTACATAGATGCCCCAGATAACAGGAGCTGGATTTGGATAATCTTCAGAAATGTGTGGTGTTGTCAGTGAAAAGTGTATCCACAGTAGTGTTAATGAGTGCTTTGCTCATTATTAATTGACTTGCTGTCTGTGGTGAAGCTGCCGGTTGGTTGTGTTCAGGTTTTGGTGGCACATCACTGCTGTCAGCAGCGCTGAAGTGCTCTTTCACGTGCAGTTTTAGTGTTTCAGACCTGTTGTTCAAGGGTTGATGTGATGAAATAGCTCGTCTTGCAAGACGAGGAATAGCAAAGTCTTGCAAGAAGCCCTCCTGTTAGGGTAGACTTAAGTTCCCTGACAACATTTTCCCATTCAGTATAAAAACTCCAGTTCCCTGAGTGATGGCATATCACACATGCAATTTTTTTTTTGCAATTTTTAAGCTCTTTTAAAGAAGGAAAGATGAAATTTTCATGAACATTACTCCTCTCTGGAGACACAAACACTTCCAAAATTTTGTCTTTATTCCACTTAGCAGGGAATGTATTGTTTTCACAGTGTCCTTTGAGCATCTTTAAGTGAAGGCTGGAAACAAATTACTTTGCAACAGAATTTTTAGGTTTAAAGCTCAGATGATGTGAGTTTGGATTACTCACCCTGATAGCAGAAACATAAACCAGGTGAAATAAATCTGTCTCCTTGGGATGACTGCTGATGGCCTTCATTCCCTGGTAAGGTGTCACAGCAGGCAGCAGTGAGTACATCAGGAGGCTTTACAACTACCTCGTTATTAGTAGCTTAATACTTGAAACCAGGTGTACCAAGTACTGCTGTGCTTCACCAGACTGAGCTCCAGCTTGGCCATCCATTGGAAAGGATTCCCCCCCAAAAAGGCTGTTCATGTGCTGTACTACAGAGATGTATGTTCTCATACTTAAGTTTGCTATGTCTTCAACCCTGATAATAAATAATAGTATCTTACATGCCAAAGAGATGCTTCCAAGGTCGTAGTGACATTGCCTTTTATTTATTCTGAAGAATAATACTACTTAAGAACTTACATATCACTGGAGAGGCAAAAGTAGAGGAGGGTGAAAATATTTTGAGCAATTTCAGGCAGTAGTTAGAAGGATGTGTGATAAGAGGTAGTAGAAGACAGAAACTGTGGGAGATGTCCACAAGTGCAATTTCAGTGACTGGTTTTATGCGCAATCAGTGATGTATACATGTCCTCAGCTGAGTATGTGAGTACGTGCACAAAACCCTGACACTTCTGGAGACTGAACAAACTCTGTGTGTGGTTTTCTGTGAACTGACATGCATGCTCCTTCTTACCCAGATTGTTATTTTAGATTCAGTGGTTCTGGAGAGCTGTAGTACAAAAAAAGGAAAAGTAGAAACGCAAACTGTTTAAAAGGATAAAATGCATTTTTAAAATTCAAGACTAGGTATTTGATGTGAAAAGACTATGTGTAAACTTGTGTTGGAGCAAACCTTTTACTAATTTATCATAGAGCTTCTGCTGATACTCCTGCAGGTTGAAGTAGCTGTCCTCCAAAGACTTACAGAAAAGCTCATATTTCACTCAGTGGCTCTTTTGAAGTGCTTTGCAACTGCTGCTGTGTAAATTTGAGCATATCTCATACCTTTAAGGTTCATATGCACCCCAGTCTTTCTCCATTTAAAGAAAGAGGCAAAGCTTACTTTGACTTTGGTGAAATAAGTCTGCAGCTTGGAAGTGCATATTCCTCTAGTGCCTTGTTTCGAGTCCTTTGATCTGTTGTTTGCAGTTGAAAAAAAAAAAAAGGTTTCTCTTTATTGTATTGACTCTAAAGAATGTGTGTAATTTTAATTGGTGACTGTAGAATTATGGCTATCTGTAGAAATGCTAGTAATTTAGATAGTAGAACACTGGTTTTGTTACAGCAGCATACTTTGAATCACAGCATGTTGTTGCTTTTTTCTAGCTTTTATGTATTAATCTGTTCTTTAATAGTCTTCTTCCTTCAAATGCAATTAAAAAAAATTTGCTTGGAGAACTCATTTTAATTGCACTTACCCAAAACATTCTTAATGATGAACAGTGAAGATGAAAATATCAGAACTTGGCTATTTTTATGCAAGTCATGCAGACTACTCAGTCTGTATTTAGTGTGAGTTTGGGCTAAGTGTAGACATTGCAGAACTAGGTCCTAAAATTTGTAAGTGCAATTAGGAACTAATTAGATTTTTTTTAAATATAATTACTCAAATAATGACTGTGCACCTTCTGTCCAACCCACTAGTTTGTTTTTTAATTAAAAACAAGTTGATTTTTTGCCTTTAAATGCTATTTATTGAAAAGATGAAAATATTTGTAAATGCAGTTATATTCTAGTTAGCTAATCAGTTGTTGACCATAATGCAAAAAATCCTGAAGATGTACCAAAACTTCCTAGTGCTGTGAAGCTGAATCTTCCTTTTTTAGCTAGTTGGCAAAATGAAATAATCAGGACTCACTACTGTAAAATCAGCCACCCAACCCAGCTGTCATCCTACTGACAGGGTGTCTTCGCTTTGTGGATGTGAGGATGCTCCAGAGCCTCCGTGGGCTGGGGAAGGGCCGTTTCCCGTGGGTGCCAGGCTGTGTGTGAGCAGGATTGGCCATCAGTAATGGAATTCCAATAAAACTCAGTTAGTGCCTTTTAATTAGATTTAATGGGAACTGGGAAGGATCATTAGAGAGACAAACACATGCTTTTGTCAGTAATATGTTCACTATATTATTAATCTGATTTAATTTGTAAGATCCTCATAGCAAGAATAGGATCTTTCTATGTACCTAGAAAGTATTATATGGGTCTATTATATTTTGCCATTATATATATATATATGCCATTGCTTCCCAAGCAGTATGTAACGATAGAATTGGAATTGGGCTCTATGTATGGTGTTTATGAACCCTACCAATCCAAGGGTAGAATTGGATGCTAGAAAGAAGGTTGTATGTCTCTAGCAACCATGTTTTTATTGACCATTTTGTAGTAAATTGCAATTGTGTATTAATAACAAAACACTGCAATAGTGGAGTGTACTCTACTAAGTAATGGGGCTCTTTAAAGATGATGTAATGCCAGTCTTGAAGTGAGGTATGCTTTGAGATTTTTATTTCTATTCAGTTAGAAATGCAGTCTAATTCTCTGAGGTGGAAAAATAGTGATTACAGTATTACGAGTTCTAGATATGGTACGTTTAATCCTGAAATGTGCTTTCAACACCCGCCGGATGTTCCCAAGCACCTCACGTGCCGCATCCTGCTGAATAATGTGGCCTTCCAGAAGTGCCAAAGTGTTGAAACACAGCTTTGCTTCAGAAATAAGAATATATCTATTTCCTTTTCTTGATAATACCAGTGTTTTAAACTATCTATTGCCTTATTATTAATAGGATGTCCCTTTAACTTTTGTGTGTGATGCTATTGAATAACATACACTTCAAGTGTAATAGGATGAGTGCTGTAAGAGAAATGCTAAACTTTGAGAATAAGAAGACTATGTATAATTCCTCAAGTTTTTCACTACTACAGAGTTTTTTAATGGCAGTTCATCAGTCTCGCTATTGTTTTTTCCTTGAATGAACAAGGAGAATGAAAAGGTGCAGTTTTTTTAATCATATACTGGAGGAGGAATAGACCATGTGCAAGACAAAAGCCCATGCAATAGTTTGCAAATGCAGTATTTTTCACGTGAGGTGTTCTGTCAAGGAGAAAGACTGTTCTGTTAACATGTATGCGCACTCCCACAAAAAGATACCCGTGTTGTGACTTTCATATAATGCTTTATGATTTTAACTTACCTTCCTGCAAACTAGCAAAAATACTTGTCAGTGATTTTTTTTTTTTAAATACAGTTCTGATATTGTCAAATAGTTTGGGCTGCTACTTAAAATATTCCCAGAGGCTGTGATGTGGTGGAGAGCACTTGTGTTTCCACCTGTAGGTCCCTTAACATGCAGGCAAGTATTTTTCCTCAAACATGGTGCTTCTGAATAATTCTAAGGCAGTGAAAGTATCACAGTCCTACCATTTCTGACACATCATTAGTCAAATGTACCTTTTTGGAGAAATGGCGTAGTGTTTTGTAGTCATAAAAATAAACATTTAAAAAGTTACACTAATGCAAGATCATGAAAAATCACAGTAATTTTCTATGTGATAGATGGGTTCCCCCAAACACCTGCACCTTTGCTTGCAAATACTGTGAAGATGAGAGCAATGTAAGATCATAGCTAGTTGGATGCTCTTTTGCATATGCAAACACACACTGATTTACCCAAAGTATATTGATATTTGTGTAAAACTGTGTGCTTATGAAATGAGTTTCGTTGGTGAATGACATACTTTCTTCTCTAGAAAAGAACAGTTTTTATTTATGTTTCGCTGTGCTAACAAATAGATTACAGACCTGAATCTACACTGCTGAAGTCAATGGGTTCTTTGTTTTGTCCTTGGTGGTTATGCAGTCAGGCTGCATAAGTGTAAGGGAACTTTGGCTGTTTTATGAAAATTAAGTCTTATTTAGAAGACAGTTAATTAAATTATGATCTGTACTGTCCTATGGCTTTTATTCAAGAAATAGATATTTCTTGCAGTGTTTTTATTCCAAACTGATTCAGTTGTGCTTGAGTTCCTTATGTTGAACCCAGTTTTATATTTCCCACATCTAATATTAAAGTACTTGGATCAAAGTCTTGATTGTTTTTCATTTCTCAGTAATAATCATCTAGAAGATGAGTTATTACATAAATTATTTATTTCTCATAAATAAACTGATAATTTCTCAGGTTAAAAACTCAAGTTTTGTGAAGAGGCCACCTTCTCATGAAGTCATAAAACCAGAGGAAACTTGAGACAGGTCAATATACGAAGATGTCTACTATGTGAAAGTCATTAGGTTAGTTAAACCTAGTTCTGTGTAATACAGATGAAGCTGCTATTTTTTGTTGTTAGGTGAAACACTGCATTTTTCATTGTGAAACATTTGTCTTGTTTTTGTTGGGTTTTGGTGATCTGGAAGGAGCGTAAAGGCGGTACCTTCTCATGCAGCACAATTTCCCTATGAATCTTTGCAGATTTATCCAGGGATAAGCACATTTGACTTTCTTTTGAGACCTATCTTAAAGTAGCTGTTTTTCCAGCAGTATTTTGTAAAGCATAACTATGGATGGGTCAAGCCTGTGTATCCTCTAGTACTGATACCCATGTGCCGCCTGGAGGGAAACTGGCCTGACTTTCTAGTTCATCAGAAACACTTGGTTTAAAACATGTTTATTTTGTGTAACTGTATTAAGTTGTTCTTTGAGGGATGTTTGCAGCAAGTGAGAGTTAAGGACTGGAAGCAAGGCAGGAAGGCTGCAAAACTGAATTCATCCCTCTTGGGTCCCATGTTCTAAGACAAGTGGTTTATTCTGATAGTCAGATTACTGAAAGTACAGTGAACAGCAAGTGGTTTCTTCATAGTAGTGTCTTACTATAGTAGTCTTAAGCAAAACACTTGAGGCTGTGATATTAAATCCCATGCAAGGGAGATGAAGCAAGTCAAGACTACAACAGTGTGAAAACTAAAACACTGTCCCATGCCTACAGCTTGTCGGCTTGAGTTGCTTTTCTGCCTTTGATAGAAGCAAAGCCAAGGCTATGTTGGAGCAAGAAGGTATTTCGCAGGCTAACCTGACTGGCAGCAGTTAATGGTGTAGGGCTGCTGTAAGCCCCTCCGATGAGTGTATTGCATGTATATACATGTATACATAAAACCTTGGATAAATGTATATACATGTATTCATAAAACCTTAGGGGGAGCCATGAAAGGTACTATTGCTAAGTACAGCAAAACCAGGAGTACCAGGGTTTTTTTGAGCAGACAAAATCTTATGCCCTGACCCAAGTGGCCCATTATCACACTTCTTCAAATTGGAGCAAGCTATTTAGGTCAGTGTGTATGTACAGACCCATCTGAATGAATTCCTTGGCTTGCACTTGCTATGTTACATTTCTTTCTCTGGGTTTCGCGTGGCTGTGACTTGAACAGAGTTGACAGTACACAATATTACCCATTTACTCTGTAGATTATACTACTCTGGAGAATTGGTGTCAGCTAATCTGCCACTTCTACGTTTTCAGAGACCTGCGAACTGCATCTCCAGTAATAACGCAGGAGAGTGTCAGATCTATGTTTCTGTAATTTTCTTATTTCCCCTAGATTTCTAGGCATGTATGTCTAGGTCTCCAGCCTTTGTCACTTACCTTGTCCTGTGAATAGTTTTTCTTTCTGTGTGGAAATTCTGTCTAATACACAATTTTGGCCACTCTTAGGGCGGTAAGAAGTTTGAAGCAGATGGTTGTCAACAGATGATGACAACATTCTGAAATACAGCTCCAATACAAACTGTGAGGCTCAGTGTTTAAAGCACACTGGAGTGTATAAAACCTGCTTGTATTTCTAATGCCATTACTACCTTTGCTGTGGAATATTCTTGGTACAATTTATAAATATCCATGATAAATTTTTTCTTTACTGAAAACAGCAGAATTCCTCTAACCAATTAGTGGTATTCAGTAATGAGTAAAACACTATGAACCATGTTATGATTTTGTCAGTTAGAATTGTTAAATGCTCCTCAATGAAACCAGACGAATTTACATTAATTGGTGACCTGTCTTCTCACAGTAGCATCATACTGTGTCAAAAGTGCCTTGCAAAAAGTTGTAATACAACTAAACTTGCAGTGATTGCCTGTGATTTTTCATTCTGTTTGACCGGTGCTCTGAAGATGACCAGTGAAAGACTTCAAAATTCAGGAGAACTTAAGATGTGGCTGTGAATCCTAGGGCTACAACTAAAAGCATTTGCATAAAATAAGCGCTAAGGAGCTAGTAAGTGTGATACAACTTGGATTCTGCTTCTGCATCACATTTGGAAATCCAACAACTCAGAGTAATGTAAGTGCATTATAAAAGGCTGTTTATGTGTCTATGAAAAGCATGATGCAAATATGCAAATCTGAGAGTGTCTTCTACAGGTTTATATATCTTAATGAAAAATGTCAGAGCATGATAGATCAGCAGTCTGTTTAGCCCCACAGTAGTCTTTTTTTTTTTTTTTTTTTCCTAAAGATAGCACAGCATGTCCTTGGTGGTCCTAGGAGTAAATTAACAATGTGGAGTGCTTGCTCCTGAATCTAGCTAATGACTTTGCTTTTTGGGGAGGAAATACCTGTCTGTTAAGGAGGGTCATCTTGAAGTGGTCATCACTGCCTGATCATGCATACATACAAGTAATTTTCCCCTTAGTAGTTTTTTTTTAAAAAAATCCCTTTATGTTTCTTTCCATTTGCTGTCCTGTTTTATGTTGAGTGGAAAAGTTGCCCCACTTAAGTGAAAATCTTTGAATGTTGTATTTCATGTGATGCTTGAGAAGCGCATGCTGGCCATGGGCTTTGTGTCCATACTGTGGGTAAGCAGAGCAGTAATTCTACTTGTTCGCTTCTGATTTCACATTGGTGTCTTGAGTAGGGTATGTCTTCTTTTTCTTTTTTCCTATCAAATTTGCAAAATCTTATGCCTGGGAAAAATCTTCAACAACTTGAGGTGACCAGGTGCTGCAGAGCTTATCAGTGAGTAACAGCTTTTGAGGATACAGGTGCCTGTTGAATGCTGCTTTCATTTGGGAGTGCAGCCTCAGGGAAACAAACAAACTAGAAGTGGATAATGGAAGCAGAGGTGGGGAGGGTTACTGGTTCAATTACAGATTGATTATTTGGTAGGGAGCAAGAAAGGCCGTGTCCAGTACAAAAAAAAAAAACCCTAACAGCTTCCACAGTGCCTCTGAACCAAAAGGAGCTTGTATTTCTGAATAGGTGAAGAGATAAGCGGCAACATTTGGCATGTGCAAGTATTGTCTTGTATAAGCCATGGGGAAATCAACTGCCCTTCTTTCCTGAAACTACAGGAGCCTTCTTGAAGCACTTGCTTTTGGGAATGAATGTATTAGTGAAGAATTCATGGATGATCCGGATCTAATTTTTATAGAAATGAATGATAACATGCTGTGGGACTTCAGGTGTGCGTGAGTGTATTTTACATTCACCTGCCTTATTCTAGACTTAAAGAATTATTTTTTAGCACTGATAAATTACTGAAGGTTTAAAGCAGCTCCTCCCAATAGAAATTGCTACCACTATAAAGAAAAAAAATAAATGTCAGCAGTAGCACAGTGATGTTTTAATAACACAAAGTAATCCCCCCATACTGCAGTAATAAAGTTGCATGGGCTACAGTTAGCTTTCTGGTTGGCATCTTTCTGTTGACACCTTTATGTCTAAAAGATGAAGTGAAAAGTAAAACTTAACTCTGTTTTCTCTTACGTTAAATGTATTCTGCAAAGCTTTTGTGAAATATAAAGCATATGGACTTTGCAGATAGTGTTTGCATTTGGGACTTGTGGGGAAATTTATGTCAACTTTGTGCTGTGGAAATTGTTGCCCTTTAAAGCAATTGGTTATATTTAACATAAGCACATCCCTCAAAACTGTGGTTTGTAGAGTTGACTAATCTTTAGGGCTCTTCTATCTTTAGGGGTAGGAGTGTATAATTATTGGTATAAACAGTTTTCAAAATTGGCCAGTTTGAATGCATAGGTTAACAGATTTCTCAAAAAATGGTAGGTCAATGTTTAAAGCCAACAGACAAATCTAAAACCCCAGCAAGTTAAGCCAGGGTACTTTGCAGTTGTGGGCTGAAGCTGTCTAATGACATAGTATGAAAGCTCATTAATTGGCTCTAATTACAAGAAGAATAAAAAGCAGACTAATATGTTCTTAGACGTCAAAGTCTGATGGACCACAAAACATCCAAAAGAATAGCCTTCAAAAGCAGTAAGTAGGAGGTATGTGTATGAATTTCATTAGCCAGTAACAATATGCATAGCCATACTTGGGGGAAAGGCATCACTTAAAACATGTACCTTCTGCTAGACCAGGGGGCTCATATAATTCCCAAGGTTAGACCTTCTGCCTCCCCTTTGCATGCTTTTTCATGCAAGTGGCTGGGGCAAGCTTTAGCAAAACTGGTAAACGATATTTAATTTTTAAAGGAAAATACCTTTCAGTGTTTCAGTGATGGATATTAGGAGAACATTGGTTAGTAATAGTCCAGTGAGGAGAATCGGCATCCCAGGAAAGGCAAAGATATTGGTGAAGAAGGAAAAACCAAGGGGTTTCTTTCCACGAGTGCTTGTAGTTGGGCTCTGCCCTATATGGAGGAACAAAAGGAAAGGCTCCATCAATCTCTCTCTTAATAAATTGGCACAGCTAATGTATTCTGCTAAAATGTGTTCATTATGCTGTTTAAAACAACCAGGTTAGAAATCTACTGACAATAAATGAAGATTTATTGTTTTTGGTGTCGTTGGGGCACCTAATATAGGTTTGGAATACTAACTGGAATTTGTGAAAGGGTAGGGGAAAAGTCCCAGTGCCATTTAATTAACTATCTGGCCAATATTTCTCCCTTTTTATTGAAAAATCTGTAAGTTGCAACTGGCTTCAAGCGCATTCTCGTATAACTGTGCCAACAGTTAGCAAATAAGCACATTAAAATACAGAAAGCCTTGTACAGCTCCACATGTACCAGATAAAATCATACCTTGAACTGCAGAGATGGTTTGTTGTAACAAACCAGAATATAATAATTGCATTTTGTAATTACAAGAGAATGATTAGAAGAAAATTAGTATTTATTTTATAAGCATAGCAGGAATATCTCTTGCGAAGTGTGTCGGTATGGGATAACTAGGAGATCATTGCAATAAGAGCAGTGTTTTCTTTCTAACTTAAGACATACTGGTAGCCTGGTGTAAATAACCTATTTTATGCAAGTCACACTGCACAGGCACTTTTATTCTCTGTATTATATTGTTATTCTAAGCAATACCATAAGCTGTGTTCAAAATACAGGAGCTGCAAGTCTTAAAATTTCTGCAAGAATTTGAATCAAGTTTGTGGATTAATGACTTACAAAATTTAATGGAAAAAAAAAGAGTATATTGTCTCTTTGGAGAGCCAATTTAAATAAAACTTCATATAATTTTTCCAAGCAATCTTGAGTGAAAGAGAGCAGTATGAATTATGAGTCCT
Source organism: Aramus guarauna (assembly GCA_013400195.1). NCBI lineage: Eukaryota > Metazoa > Chordata > Aves > Gruiformes > Aramidae > Aramus > Aramus guarauna. Next base: position 529,968 of record VXBL01009093.1, on the reverse strand, counting down.
AACTCTTTGAGATGCCCTAGAAGTTTAAACTGGAAGTTTCTGTGCTTTGGTGGTAGCAGTTTACTTGGGAGTGTTGCTCCGCCAGCTCCTGGGCTGCTGCAGCTCCCTGACCCTTGCAGAGATTGCATCCGCTGTTTGGGGAAATGGTAGCAGAAAAGAAAAGTTCTGGATTTGTCATTCAAGGTCAAAGCAGTGGTATCAAATGAATAGTTCAGGTTTTAGCTTAAATGCTGTCTGCCTGCAGCATTTTTATGGGCACAGAATATGTAAAGCTTACCTCTTCTATAAGATCTACCAAAGGGGGGAAAAAATCTAACTCTACCTGGTGACACATTAATGCTGTGTCAAGTGACTCTGTTTTGGGGAGATGGACACCAAGTTTGGAAGACTTTAAAGGCAACTAAAAGAAATCTAAAACTACTGCATTAACTTGATTATATCTCTCAGCTGGTGGAGCTCTTGCAGTCCCTCTGGTCAGACTTCTAGTGGTAGTTCTTGGGTTGAAAGGTTAACGACTCATTTACTAAGCAGTGCAGTTCTCTTTCATTTTTCAATCACAATTAAATCTACTCCTTCAAAAAACAAAAGGCCTTTCCAAAACCTATTGTACTCATGTGTTATTGCTGTCAGTTAAAGTTATTAAATCATAGATCTTAAAAAGTGAAATCCAAATATGCATTAGTATAGTCAACCTCTGCGTAGCCACTCTTACAGAAGTGACGAGTATCTTATCAAGGCAGTTCTGGACATTGGCAGATATTTCTTTCCGAGGATCAAAATGTTCATTTGAATATTCATTTTGTGGGGTTTCTGGGGGAAGGACAGACACCAAAGAAAGCCGTAAGGGTGGTGGAGTAGGGAAGCGGAACAGATCCAGCTGCAGCGTTGGCTGTGGGTTGTGAGTTGCTGGAGCAGGAACTCAGTGTGAGAGCTCGAGAAAATGAAGATGAGCAGGTGAGATGGTGATGCCTTCTATGTAGGAGTAATAAAAGTTAAGGAAAGAGCCATGTCCTGAGCCCTGATTAGAGGGGTGATGAGGAGGAAAGAGGAATTGACAATAACTTGGAAATCCTAGACCTAAAAGGCTAAAGTACGGGTAGTGGTTTCAGGGAATGGAAGATGATGAGGGCAAAAGCCAAATTTTTCACAGCTGTTTGATAGAGTATTCCTGTGCATGCTCCTTTGTGAATTCCTTAAATTAGCAATTTCACTTTTCTGCAAGTCTACTATACTTTGACTCTTAACTGAATTAAGTCCCATTATAAATGACATCTTTCCAACAGTCGGAATACAGGTTAGTGCTCCCATGAGGGATGCTTTAATGAGGTTGTTGCTATGACAGCTCAGCTTCAGGCGACACACGTGCTGCTTCGAAATACCCTCTCGCCCCTCAAATATTACAGCAACTTCTGTGAGTGCATTTTAAAACTTCCCTTTTAGTGGAATTTACGACCAGTGCTTTGTATTTCTATTCTCCCAATAATGGAGCTGAGATTTTGACAGTCAACGCTGTTTGTTTCTGCTTTTATTTCTGAAATGTTAATAGCAATGCATGGTTTGACGAGTTAAACAACAAGGTGTTAACTCCATGGTGATTTCAAAGGATGCTCTAAGGACTAAGTCAAAAGATTTACAGAAGGAACAGGCACATAGGCTGCAGTCTGCATTTGCAGTGGAAATGGGTGGGGCCTGTCTGTCTTAAATACATATCCGAGAACTTATCAATGGATGGAAATTGTTTATTATATACTATGGCAACTGGTAGGAATACAATGGTTTGTGTTGTGGTGCAGCTGTGTAGCTGGCTGGGTACAATGATTTACCTCTTCAGAGGAGCCAACTGTGGTCTATCACCGTGCTGTATAATGTCTCTCTATCTCAAAGATGTTACATTTTTCAGAAGGGCTTTCCAGGTGAGTCGGAGAACGGTATTTGCCTCTTGGTTAACCTGTGTAGAAGCCAGCAGTCAGGATCTGCTTTTGCAATGACAAAGGCATCAGCCTTCAGGATGCCCTCAAGTGCTCTACTACTGCTGCCTGCCTGAGTCATGTGGGCTGTCTGGGTATGCAAGAAAGAAGCCTGTCCTCTGGGAAACCAATTCACCCCATCCCTACCTTTTTTCCACTGGCACTGTTCTTGTTTTTAATACCCACTTTTGCAAGGTTAAATGTTGGAAAGGTAGTTCCAAGCCCAAGGCTTTGAACCTCCATATGGTCGAGAATAATGTTGACACTAGTTTCTGTGTTATTCCATGAAAACATTGAGGCGAGCACTTAGGAAGGATGGTAGCAGAGTGCACAGTCACTAGAATATTTCTCTGTTGTTGCTCATCTATGAAATAGTGAAATGTCATGCTTAAAGTCAAATGAGCAGCTCTAAAATGTATTTCTGCTGCCTCGGTGTTTTCTGAGTTGCTTTGTAGACCTGGGATACTTCTTGTTGTTCTGTCTCCTCTTCCTTCCAAGCTTTGAAAGTGAGTTTTTAAATGTAAGACTTTGACGTACAGTAAGGAGTCATACTCAAATCTGACATGACCTATATAAATACTGCTTTAAACATTGGCCTGGATGAAAAGGTTTGTTACTTTTCTATAGGTGTTCAGTTTTCTTGTCTGCTAAGCTGTGAATTGCTGCAGTCGCTTCTCATTGACATGTGCCTCTACCCACCAGTGTCGGAAACAAACTTATCGCTACTCGTTTCAGTGAAATTAAACCCAGGGAGATGCTGAGGAGCTATGTGTTCAACCTCCAGAAGGCTTTGCCTTTTTGAAGTTAATTGTCTTAAAAGATTTTTTGTTTGTTTGTTGCTTTAGAAACAGTGCACTATAAAGATCTGGATTTATTTTTTTGAGTATTTTTATTGTAAGCTAAAATACCTTGGTACTAAAGAGTAAAAAGACTGGCCATATAAATCAATGCTTCATTGTATTTATTATGCTATTTACAAGGCCTCTAAGTATAGTAAATTTTTATAAATGCAAAATCATTCAGCTGTATCCAAATTGGCTCAAAAGATGCTGATGAGAACATTTAAGATTTTTGCAGGTTCTGATAATACTGTTTGCTGTAAGTGTGCTTGTCCCAGTTTCTTTCTATGACTGAAATGAAAGTGCAATTTCTGTATAATTTTAATGACCAGTAAATAGGTTCACATATTCCACGCATTATATTCTTTCTCCTATTCTCTGTTTGGCTGGCTTGGCCATTAGTGCCACTTATTCCCTGATCATAATTTTCTTCTCTTTGGAAAGAAGGTGAGATGGAGATTAGCAGGTGTGTCCCCCCTAAAAAAAAAAAAACACAACAGGAAAAGCAAACCCAGCACCCAGGATGCATTAACAAAAGGAGACCAGATGCAGAGTGAAAAGCACGTGGTATGGATTCTGGCTTCTCGCTACAAAGATTGCTACAAGAACAGAAAACACGCTGTGATTTATTCTCATGGCAAAAAACTGCAAATGGAACAAGAAGTACAGAAATCTCAATATGTTGTTGCTAATACAATTTACATTTAGAACAGTGTGTCCTCCTTTGCCATTATGCTCTGTTTAAACATAACTAAATTAAACTAGTCTATAGGCAGAGCTTCTTGAACCACAGTCGGAACCTGCACTAAATGAACATCTAACACTTAATTTAATGGTAATTATACAGCTTCTCAAAATTTTTTCCCTATGTATTGTATTTGTTCAGTAGTTATCTCCATGTATAATAATATCAAATTATTATGCGTTGTCTCAGTCATAAATTGTATCACTTTTACACAGACCAGAAAATGACTTGCACTTAAAGATATGTTTATCTGTATATAGCGGATTTTAAATTGAACAGTTCTGGACATAATTTTCCTAATATTGGTTAATCCATCTTTTAATTAATATGTTAATTGCTAATCCAGATATTACACGTAGAAAAATCAGCCTACAGTAAACTGTGCCTTATTTGCACGAGGATGAAAAACGTGCAATTACGTGGCAGTCCGCTCTTTGGAATTGCAATGTAGTCATCCTTCATCTGTGATAACCAACTAAAAGCATATTGTTGAGTTACTATACTAATTGTTTACACCCCCATAATGAGAGGGGAAAGTTAATTTAGTGCTGGTTAAAAATTCCCACTTGGGTCAAAGTAGGGCCTGAAATACCCTTTTTTTAGGGGAACTGTTGCACAGAATGGGTTATGCCAGTGTTGCAGCAGCCAAAGTTGCCTCTGACGGTTCCTCAGCTAGAAAACACTGCTGAAACAGTCTCCTGTGTAGTCCAGAACAAACCTCCCTCTGTGTCAGAGCAATGTATTTCAGAAGTCAGACCCAGTCAATCTTGTCTTCCAGCCAAGGGTTATGGAAGGTAAAGTTAGCTAGAGGAAGGTTGCACACATCACGTGAAAAGTCCATGAAGGCTGCTAACTTGCTCCGGAGGGCTGCAGTGAGGAAGACTCGCTTCTGCTTTTCATTGTTGAGATACAGGCAGTGCAGCCTAGTTTACTGATTTTCTTTTTCTTTTTTTTAATACTCTATACAGAGAGTTAAGCAAGTGGAGTTCCAGTATTTCACACTCAGCAAGTAATAATCCTGTGCAAAATCACACGTGTAACTGCGGCCAGTAAGTCTTTGGGGGGGCTTGAATTAAATGATCTTGTTAACAGAAGATAATTACAATCTTAGCGGCTGAAAACTTGCTATTCCTGTAAAATATTAGGAAATGCTTAATTGCTGAATGGAATGACGGGCAATGCTGTGTACCTCTGAAATAAGTTCATTCAGATCTTTTGGCTTGTACATACCTTTTTCATCAGTCATTGATGACGTTGTTGGAGACAATGCAATTTAAACATATTTAGTGCAAGTTCTTTTGGAGTAGTCATGTTCAAATCACATGCGATTTTTCCGTCAAGGCCATATATTAAATGAGGAAAATCGAGACTTGCCTATAGAGTGCCATCTGTTGATTTTAATTAATTAAAATCAGATTTTCACAAATCTGTCTTGCTTATACAAAGTGTATACTAATAGAGAGGCTTTTAAAAATATCCTCTTTTTTCCCTAAAATCTGAAAGGAAAAACAATCCCTCAAAATAAATGTAAAATATTAACTATTACTAAACAGTATTTAACAAAAAGCATCTCTAATTCCAGAAATTTTAAGTCTGTTCCTATTTGGGGTTTGTCTGAATACCACTGGAAAGTCTTGCGCTTTTGGGTTTTGGATGTGCTCTTTCCATATTTTTTTTCTAACCTGTTCATTTTTTCATCAAAGGAGGTCACCTCTTCACCTTTCTTTTAATCTTTCCTCCCTTTCATTCCCCTTATTCCAGTGTGCTTTGCAACTTGTGAAAGTCACTTAATCTCTGTTTGAAACTGTACCTGATTTGCTCCAGCAGCACGGCTTCTCTTAGCAAGTTCATCCAAATGGATAAAGAGGAAGATGCCTTTGACATTTCTACTGTACCAGGAGGATGCAGCCGCTCCTTGGCTAAGAGCTACAAAAGAGAGGTTATTTTAGGAGTGCGATGGATTTGTATGTATCGCTTTGGCTTGGTTTACAGTCAGTCTGTCTTTGAGACATGTTTGAGTATCTGCTATTGATGCATGAATAATATGGCTATTTATAACTTGTTTTCAGGCAAGAAAACTGGCCCCTGCCACCAGGAGAGGCAGTCTGCCTGCATGGAAATTATGTTTGTTTCTGTTCCTTACAAGGCCAGAATAAATCCTAAAAAAAACCTCCAAGCCCCACCACTTTTTCAAGATGAGGTGTTGTTTCCGAGCTGTGCAGAGCCCTCTCCAGAATGGCTTGTGCCAGCTGACCGGTCGGGGCAAGCCCAAAGCTGGGCTCCTGGGGGAGCTCTCGTAGCAAAGATTCCCTTTGCTGAATCCTTAAACCATCTCTAGTAATAAATCCTGCCATCCTACCACCTGCTATCCGTATTTCTGCAAGCTGCTTGAAAACTGATCATCTTCATCATGGTCTCCTAATATCTGGTCTGATGAGTAGCTGGGGCTCTGGAGCAAGTTCACTTGTGCCTCAGTTGTATAATTTCATTTTCTTCTTAGCTAGACAGAGCAGACTAAGAATTATTTCCTTTTCCTTTTGTGTTGAGGGCTGGGACTAACAAAATCTAAACACAAATCTGTTATTACAGCTCTTTGCTATGAGAGAACACGTTGAGTGATAAGGTTCAGGATTGGCAAGGGTGTAGAAACTAATAGATGCGTGAAACTGATCGTCACAAGATATTACCGAAGTCATTATTCAGTAAATAGTCTTATAAATGAGGGGTTATATAACGATTGCATTTTTCAAGAATAATACATTTTTCACTTAATTTGCCTTTGCGAGCTGATTTTCCCCACTCCCACCCCCGAAGCTGCAAAATTGAGTTCTTTCCTGAGTGGAGGATCGGTTACAGAGAAATTATGAAATGCATATTGGATGTATGTGGAGTCAGGGGTTATCTGATGTAGCACAAGGGATGCATTTAGGAAGAGAGCAAGAAGATAATTTAAAACTTCTCTTCAAAAGAGATGAGGACACCCCCTCCATGAGTGCGAGGAATTGCCAGGCTTCAAATGCCACCTGTTAACTGGTGATGAAGTGGGAAGGGGGGGATGCAAAGGTGAGCCCATTGGACTACAGTAGGTAGGTGTTTCGAAAAATAAATCAAAGGCTTCTGTTGGCATGATAAAAGGGAAGGATGGTAGGTCTGACTCAGGCGCTTTTAGTGGGTAAAGCGGCCAGAAGAGTCGTTAAGTTTTGAAGCTAAGAAGATAAGGGTGAGGTAGGTATTTCAGTGGAGGAAAAAGACAAATGAAAAGCAGATGCCTTTAATTTCTTGAGAATATTTTCTTTTTCCTTCCCCGTTCTGGTAAGCAGATTCACTCTGGGTCTGTAAAGCTCTAGCATATAGCTTGCACTAACCGTCCCCAGAGCTTCAACCTTTTTACTAAACCACCTTTAAAAAAAGCTCTAAGGGAAAGTTTAACAACCCCTCTCCTCCAATAAAGATTGTTCAATAAAATCATAACTGTGTATTTCTTGGCCCAAATCCACGAATCTGATTCTGCATAGTTGCAGGGCAGAACCTGCTGCAAGACTGGGAGGACATCCACCAGATTTACTCTGTTAGTATTTTCTTTGCTTATTTTATCTCTGCCTGCCCCTTCCCTTTTCCTTTATATGCTTTTGGCATAGCAGACGTTTCTGAGAGGGCTCATACAGCAGATACACTGGTACCATCTTCACATCTTGCTGTACATCGCTTAAACTAGCTTTAAAAAGAATCCCTTTCTAATACATCACCTGTAGCTTTATGATTGGAAAGGTCTGTGTGAACAAAACCCCATTACTTATTTACTGTTGTGCAGTTGCTCCTGGACAGTCTGCCATTGGGCTGGGTTGATGCACTTCTATCCCATGTGGTTTTCTTTGTGATTAGCCATTTATTTCCTATTATAGTCTTTAACATTCTAGTAGCTTTGTATTTAATATGCTACGCTTGTCGTCATCAATTTAGAATTTCCATGCAAAGGAATCATAACCCTTGTTTTGCTCAGGCAACACCTCAAGACCTGAAATTGAGTGCAAAGAAAATCATATGGGGGAAAAGTCTCCCTTTAAAGGTACATCTGATAACGGTGGTCGTATTTCTCCAGTGATATAGCAATAACTAAGAGCCTTCCCACTGTGGTGATTTCTAGTTCACTTTCAAAAATCCAGCTTATTGAAAATGTCACTATTAATAGCCTTCTGCTGGTACAATAAAAGATAATTCAATAGGATATCCCAGTTAAGCAGGGTACCTTGTTTACATTGGGTTTTTGCCCAGCAGCTGCTTATGCTAAAGTTCTACAAATAATATGGGAATTAATCAAGGTGTAACCATAGGGACAACTTTGTGTTGATATTCACCCCATGCGAGTGTAGTCCCCATAATGTGACCTGTTAAGACAAATTACGTAATTCATCTGTAATTTGGTATTATCATAGGTAATAAGCTACTGATTTTTTGACTGCCTTGGGGATATGGTAATGCTGTTGTTGCTGATGCTTCCCAGAAGAGTTGAAGAAAACATAAAACCAGTATTTACTGAATTAGGTCTCCATTTTTCTTGGAGGTCTTGTCCATAAGATGTGAAATTAGGTTCCGAATATGTGTATATACAGCACCATAAGCATATTTCTTGGTGCAAATTATGATAACTTTTTTCTGAGTAAAAGGTGCAGGGAAAAACAACTGGTCAGTATTAGTGAGAATAAAGTAATTTAATTGGGTTTTCATATTTATTTTTAGCTTGCAAGATAATTGCCTCATTATGGGCAGTAGATTCTGATTTTATTATGTCAGTGTTTATCAGAACTACATGCAGTTCCCAGAAAGCTGTAACCCATCACAAAAACCCTTTGGGTGTTCAGAAATGGCTATTAAGAAAGGAATAGTTCAAATATATAAAGACGGGATATCTAGCAAAACAAACTTTTTTTTTGTGGGGGAGGATCACTACATTGTTATGTTAAATTAATAGTACTATTTCAGTTAACTTGCTCCTAATTTTAGAGCCCATCAGGAAACCCATGGGACTATATTAAGTAGTTTGGTTTAATTGTATTATTCAATTTGATTGTTTAAATTGCTTTTCTATTTTTATATGCAACATTTTTTTTAGCTGAAAATATTTTCTGATTTGGATTTGCGTGTGTGCTTGTGTATGCTCACTACTTTGGTTTTCCTCCAAAGATCTTTTCTTTTTTCTCAGAAAAATAGTGAGAATTAATGTGTTGGCAAAATGCAGCCATGACTTCAGAGAGAGTTGTGAATAATGAATGCAGGATCTTTCTCTTTCACTGCAATGGCAGCATAACATTAGCCAGCTTTTTATTAAAAATGCTGCATTTGTAATTACGCCCCAGAAAAGAACAATTAAAGTGCAGAAGACTTACACCCTGATCCGCCAGTGTATTTGATGCAGGTGGACAGATGGGGCCTGACTTGATGTAAGCAGAGTTTTGTGCTGGTTCAAACAGCTGCTGGATCTGGGTTTTGGTGCTCCTGGAGAAGAAAGTAAGTTGGCTTTCAACCAGGGCTAGTTAACAGATAAATGTGGGGAGGACGGCACGGGGAAAGCTTTCTGACTGTGTGTCTTTAGCCTTACAGCATGAGCTTGTGCAATTCTTGATGCTGTTCTGTGTCAGTCGATAAAAAACATTCACTGGATGTGGCTAATAACTGTTTAAAAGTGATTCTGGCAAAACTAGGCAAGAGTTTGGTTTGCGCAGCCGAAAGGAATCCTCCTAAACCGGTCTCTTGAAGTCAATGGCTGCTTTGTCATTGACTTAAAGATTAACGGGTTCAGTAAGGTGAATTGACTTAAATCAAAGTGATTTAGCTCTGATTTAAACCAACAAGCAGAAAACTTTTATTTAAATAATTGATTTTAATCTTATTGTGAATTTATAGTGTTAACAGTTTTCTTAAAGAGAAATTACTTGACTGGTGTATCAGTTTAAATGTACTGATTTGTGACAAAAGAGAAATTTAGCAGATATATTTTCAACCAAACAGTGAAACACTCCTTTCTTCCCAGTTATGTGGGTCTTTCCCTGACCAGGTCTGTGTTCAACCTTAACTCTCATAAATTTAGCTCATGTTTGAACTGTAAATGGGTGAGATTTAATTCCGTGTCTATTAAAAACTAATACATGATTTGAGAATTATATGACTTTATTTTAAAACTGGTTATGACTTAGCTCTGATTCCATGCACATTATTCACCATTCAGAGTGGATTTTTGTGGACACTAGAGGGAGCACATATTGTTTCAGGAACTTAAAATTTTAGTTCTGTCGAGCCAGGATGATCTAATTAGGCAACAGTATGTAGCTATATGTATGCACACACATATAAAGATATCTATTGTATTAGTAATAAAATTTGTATTCTCAGGTCACATGTCAAGGGGAAAACATACTTTATTTTTTTTAGGAGAAGGTTTTTTAAAAAAAAATGCTTTATCTTTTGTATTTCACATTTTCTAGGGCGCAAGTGTAGCACCCTGCGTTCTCCACCATAGTTCAGAGTACAAATCAGGCACAAAGTGGTAAGGGAATATAGGCAGATTTCAGGCATGTACGGGTTTTCAGTCAGTACCGCTGGGTGGTTGGATGGGAGAGGGGGGTACCGGCAACATCTGTCTGCTCTTCTGCTGAGCTGTCGTTTCCCACAGGGCTCAGTGTTTTCCTTGCCTCATCACAGGGAACCCCACACAACCCATAGCATCCTGGCAATACAGATATGAATTGCAAGATTTTTTCATGAAATTCCTAAAATGCATGGTTAAAGAGAAAAACCAAACCAACAGTGGAATTCTCTTCATACTTCATCCTTCCTGTGATAAGGAAAACTATTGTCTGACTAAAATGAGATTGCTGTGATCTACAATATCTTCTGGGCAGGGACATGGAGTTGTTGACACTGCATTAAATTGTACAAGATGAAGGAGGTTAGAGTGTTTGATGAAGAAATGGAAATATTCCATCTTTTCTGATACATGGTAGGGGTTGGAGCACTGGTACTAGTTTTTATCTGGTTTTTCTTCTCTTCAGCCTTTTAACCCATTTTAACTTGGAGTTCCAATGACTCTGGGTTGGTTTCAGTAATGTTCCATACATTCCAGGGGAAATCTATTGGTTATAATAAGAATATTTCGTCTCAGTTGTAATTTTATTGGCTTGTGTTAAAATGCATTGATTTTTTTTGGCTGAAATATTTGGGCTTCAGGGTAGATGCATTTGTTCTGGTTAGGAGTGCATTGGAGTCAGTAGAAGCCTCATGTTTCAGCAAATACATTTCCATTTAAAAGCAAATGTAATGTTTGAAAAGATTAAATGGACATTAATTGGTCAGGCATCATACTTTCAAACATGCCATTCTTTCTAACATGTAAACCATTATGACACTTGAAAAAATGCTTTCTAATTTTAGTTACATACATTAAAAATGATTAATAGAGTAAATATTTTGTGTGATGTGGTGTTTGCCTTACTAAAATACGTGTTTATATTAGTCACTTCTGTTTTTCTGTCTTAACTTGGAGATAGTAAGGTTGGCTGACTAATACCTATTAAATTTCTCTTAACCTCTGTAATGTAATCGAAGTGAGATGTGAACGGAGCGCCTTTAACCTATCATCAAACAAGAGCCTTCAAGTTTCTCGTCTGAAGCAGTGCTATCAACATCACCCTTGATAGCAGGTAATCAGTCGCACCTATTGATTACACACAGATTTCCATTGCTTTTGCCAAATGTGCTGTAACCCCTCCAAAGCATGTGCTAGTCTAAAGTTACTGTTTTCTCTTCTGTGCCTCCTTTTCTGCATTTAAAATGAGGATACTTTCCTATCTTGCATGGTGAAGAATAAATAATATTTGAAAAGCATTACAAAGTTCCAGAGCCTTCTGGCACTGTCAGAGTCCCAAACTTTTTTTGTTAATACATAGAGTGAAGTTCACTGGTGGGAACCAATACTTCTTACATAAGAAACTACCACCTTTGAACCAGAATAAAGAGCTAATGTTGAAACTTGAACCAATGACTGTATGGTGACTTACCAACAAATTACTCTTCCTTGTATACAGTTGTTATACAAACTGCAAGTTGTATACATAGCAAGTATGTATATACACATATATATGAAAAAGTATTAAACACATAAATAGGCCCATATTTTCCTTCCCTGCGTTGAAATCCATGGAAAAGGCTGGAGTTTTGGGGGGAGCCTTCATTCCCACACGTACGTTTTTCTTTATCCTTGTAATTCTCCACCAGTCATCTCCCATGGGGGAAAAGTTGCTCCTGCTCCCTTCTCCATGACTAGTCACTAGCTCAGATTTCTGACACATCTCTGCCAGAGATGAAAGATCTGTGGAAATTATAGATGTGAGAATTCTGGATGAGCTTTGGCCAAGTTTGTTATCCATGTCAGCAGATGGAGCTCCAATGGACCTCAGCTCCGTCGCCAGCACTGAAATTGCCTCGCTGGCTGGGCGGTGCAGTTGTTGCTCGATGCCTGGCAGTCTGGTCCCATGTTCATAAATAAACCACATTATTTGTGTGTTTTGTGGTGTTCTTTTCCACAATAGATGTGACCAGCTATAGCACAGATGGAGCAAGCAGGCTATGGTGGAAAGGGGTTTTAAAGCCATGATGTCTGTAAAAAGTATACTGGTGATGTGGCTGCAGACTGCTGAGGTCTCTGCTGTTTGGCCGCCTTGAGGAGGGCAGGGAAGCCTTCCTCTTGATCCTTTTTCTCCTGTCAAGTCCCCTTCTCACAGATAAATCTGTGTCCAGAGTATGAGGAGAATAACATGAGATTCAAAGTTTGCTTAAAATGGGCATCATTAAGCCAACCACAACATTTTTATGAAAATACATGTCTAAGATTGCCTGTGACTAAGATGTACAACACATACTGGAAATGTTGTTTTACATATGTTTGTCTTGTGAATGTAACTATTTTTTCCACATCTGAATTCACAGCTATCCCTAAATCTCATGCAAGTATTAAGTTAATATTCAAATTCTGTTATGGCTGCCTTTAATTTGTATAAGTGTAAGAATATTTTTTTAAGTACTGAGAGAGTCTAGCTACGTACAGAAGTCCTGTCAGCTCTAATGGTTGCTGTTACTTGCAGTTAAACAAAGGCAAATAGACTTTTATGTGTCTAAATCCAACTAGTATTGCTACCAACAAATTAATGACTTCCACAACCAAAAACAGTTCTGCTACATTTAATATTCTGCACCTACAAGCCAATATATTACATACATTAATCAATTTGTCATAACTGAACCCCTGTTTTGTATACAAGCAAATAAAATACATATGCCACAACATATTTTATTCATGAACTGATACGTAACAAACAAATGGACACAGATATCTCTCACTTGTTAAATAAAATATGCTTACATCAATCTGCTTGTTTTACAAATTTATATAACCTATATGAATCAATGTGATATATAACCTATTTTTAACTCTGGCATGTTTGGTACTTCAGAATTACCTCAATTTAATAAAAAGTTCTTAGTTTTAAGACAGTCCTAGAAGCAACTCAGATTTTAATTAGAAGTTTTACCTTGGTTTTAAAAAGGTCATTTTAGCCAAGGGGAGATAATGTCCTTTTATAGTAGCACATCTTGCTTCTGTTCCTAATTGATGTTATTTGCTGGCTGCTGAAGAATAATTCATGCTGCTGTTAAGGAGAGGGGAAGCAAAAAAAAGAATTTCAGTAGTCTCGCAGTCTTTTTAGAATAATCTTTTTCAGTATCAGAATGTTCATACTTTTCTTTTGTCCTAGTAGGTAAATAGCATTTCAGAAGAAATGCATAACAATGTTCTTAATTAGTGGAAAAATGTGATATTTTACTAACGAAGTAAAAGTGACTGCCAGGCTGTGTTTACTGATGAGACAGCAGTACGCGCTGTGGCCTGCTGGAAAATTGTATGTTGAAGCATGTACCTGTCCTTTAGCTTCCAACCCAGTCCTGGCACTTCTTGCCTCATTTCTTTTCACTTTAAGTTGGGAAGGTATACTGTCGGTGGCAATTGCTGCGGAGGATTTGCTCCAGCACTGTGAATGTATGATTACAGACTGCTAGATACCTTTAAAAAAACTGCAGATTATTAAAACAAACAAAACAAAACAACCACAAAGCAACATAACAGTTCAAGAAGAATCATCATTCAAAAAATCAAAATAGCCAATCTTTAAATTCAACCAAATATTTCTGAATAAATGTCCACTCGGATGAAAAATACTGTCTTTAGAAGACTAAAAACTGAGGGGATAGGTGAGGGGAGGCAAATCAAAGAATGGATTGACAACAGCAATCAGGGGTACAGTAAGCAAAATGAGGAAAAATAAGGGGAATATTTTGACATCAGGATCTTAAGGCAGTATCTTCTTAGTCACGCAGGTCTCATACGAGTGGTCCTGCAGTCGTGGTGTGGTGTCTGTTTGACCCAAGGCACACCCAGTATTGAAATAGCAAGAACTTGAAGGCCAAAGCTGATCCTGCAGATACATGTCTCCGTCTGCCAGATCATAGCTGCCAAGGACAAAAAGGAGAACTTGAAATGTTGCTTTTCTTTTGCCGTGTGCATGGTGTTGTGATGCCCAGCCTAAAGGCATTGAGGAGTATTTCAGTATAATTCAAGAAAGTCCTGCGTGTAGCTGAATTTGACTGACTGACTCTATCATTGCTTCATTATGAATAACCCTTGTGTTTAAGCCACTTCTTGGTCCTATAAATGATAAAAAGAAAATTATGTTCATATTTATCAAAGAAATTGGGTGGCTACCTAGCTGTTGTTTTCATAAATCACAAGGATTTGTGTAATCACAAGGACTGAGCACTAGTGACAGATGTACATATAACTTTGTTTCATTTTCATAAGATAAATTTGCTAAAAAAGAGCTCAGACACCTTTTATTAAGGCACTTAGAATTTAAGAGACAGATTTACAAATACTCGCTGTTGGCTTGCTCTAAGAATCAAGGATCCTGCTGAGCGCTAGGAATTACTGAAAATCAATGGATTCTTAGCATGCAGAAGGTCAGACGTGTTTCTAAAATACAGAGATGTACAATTAAAGTATTACAGTGCATATGTGCCTTGTTTAAAAGATCTCTTTGCAACAGATTGTTATTCCCTTCAATCTATCAAGTAGTTAATTTTAAATCCTAAGGAAGCACATATCCATATGTATGTTACTCTGGAAAGTTGTTATGTTGCTTTGAGCATAATAATGCATATTTTTAATGTTGTTTGTGCTTCTGTTTTCATGTCAAATGACTTTCAGAGCCATTATTATCTTTTATGCTAATTACAAAGTTACCTCCTTTGCTGTTCTGTAGTACATCTCATGGAGTTTTACATTTCAACCTTTTTTTTTTTTTTCTTCTTTTTTTCTTCCCCCTCCCCTGACAGTATTGTGCTCCGTCTTTACACCCCAAGCCAGCCTGGCTATTCCTGCGTTAACCTAGATGACTTGATTTACTACCTCATACACTAGATCTGGACCCTGGGTTTTCAGAAATCTACTCTAAAGCTTAGCATATGAATTCATGCTTGGGTACCAGAATAAGTAATTTGATCATCAAAATTGCAAAGATCCGTGCACTTCCCACGAAGTCAGACGAGCTGCTCGTTATTCAGAGGGACTGAGTTTAGCAGACTCAGGGGTGTCTGGTTTTAAAATCCTGGTCCAGATTCCTCCTTTTACTAGGAGTTAGGCAGTCTTTCTGCCTGTCTCAGAAGGTACCTGCAGTATTGGGCCATGCTGCAGTGTTCGATTAGGAATTTTTAATGTATCATCCAACTGACTGCTGGCACTATGTACTAGAAATCACGCAGAGTCTGTTCTTCTCTTATGCTGGCAGTGTTAACAGTCATTCTACCACTGTGTGTCAACAATCCTCAAATTATCTTAAGAAGTTCTGAATAATCAGTGTAATAATCAGTAAAAAGCTCATTTAAAAAAAAAAAAAAAAAGTATGAATTGAGCTAAGGGCCTTTTCAGTCTCCCTCAAAGATAGTGGCAGAGCAGAGATGGTTCATCCCAAAGCTGGTATCACCACACTGAGGTACCAACCTCATTAAAAAAAACACAACAAAAAACCAAACCAAAACCAGAAAATGCCAACAAAAGGCAATAAGCGTGTGTTAATCCCCCTGTATGTAATACCTATGTTTATCTCAAAAATGAAGTTCATTGCTCTGAACACTGGTGGTACTGGTGCCCAGAGGGGCTGTGATATCTCCATCCTTAGAAGTATTCAACAGTATACTTGAGAAGCTCCAGCACAAGATGATCTAAGTTTAAATTTAAGTCCACTTTGAGCAAGGGAGTTGGACAAGGACCTTCAGAGGTCTGTTCCAACTCACAGTAGTGTATGATTTCCAAAATAGGAGGGTCCAAACAGTATTATAGTCTTAAAAGTTTTGAACCACCTTCTCAGTTAAGTACTTAAAAAAAAAAAATAAAATAAAAAAAATCTATGTTTAACAGCCACTGAGAAATGCAGAGGCTGTGAAAGAAGCCTTTAAATTTTACCTGAAAATTGCACCAAAATAGTAGACTCCTTGAAGAGGCAGTCCCCTAGTTGAGGCCAGATATACATGTATTTCCAGTTAGCTTAAATCATGGTTTATTTCAAGAAGATTTGTCAAAGCTATGGTATTTGAGCAAACCATTATTTTAGATAGTACAAAATATCAAAAGTTCAGGAAGGAACCACTATGTAAATTTGCAAAGGAAAATTTCAGAATATAAAAGGCTTTTCTGTAGAAAAGCTGTTTTGTCTGTGAAAATGTTTCTAACCAGTGCAGTAGATGCTACAGGACATAGGTAGGGTAGCTGATAATACAGTGATGGCATTGTAATGTAATGTCAACCTCAGAGGTGGGTTTTCACTGAAAACCAACTTTTGGGTTGAAAAACTGGTTAAAATAGATATGATGAGCAGCCTGATAAAGACAGATTTTACTTTGCACAGTGACATTGATCATAGTTGGAAATTTTACAAAGAATTCTGAGCCTTGCCGACACAAAACAGCTCGAAGAAGAGACTGTCAGGAAAGGTTCAGCTTCAGAAAGTTAGCTTCAGCCTGGGCTAATCAAAAGTGATGGTGATCCTCAAGTAAAGGTAGCCTTGACTTTGATTTGTCAAGACTATGAATGTGAGGTGGAGGACACGATATGCTGGCTATGTATTAAAGGTTGTACAGCAATCTCCTTGTGCTTGGGCAACTTCAGCTGAGCCAATGCAATGGAAGTGTTATTTGGACAAGGCACCTAGAACTTTTCATCCATAAGTTACCTTCTGAGTGGAAGATAGAGGTCTTTTGACTAATGCCAACTTGTGTTGGGAAAACTAAGTGTTAAATGCAAACAGCTGCTGAATATACTCAGAACACAACAAAGTTAAGTACTTAAAAAAAAAGAGTTGGTGGAGCAGACCCAGTCCCAGAGGCTTCCCCCACATGAGCAGTCATCCTTTTATGTGTTTGTCTTCCTCTATGAGATGCAAACATTTTGGGCAGAAACCTTTTGAAGTGGTAGTATGTGTTCATGGAGCTAGCTGGGACAAAAAAAAAACCCTCACCGGTTATACTGGAGACTGTATGTGTCAACAAATTGATAAAATATCACATCTGGAAGTTAGCCATAAGCAGAGCTGAGACACATCATGACTTTCAGTTGACTTTGAGGACCGAAATCTGCCCAGGATGTTGTGGTGAGAAGTAGAAATCACTGTGCAGGTGCACTGAAGAGTATGATAAGCCAAGTTACTCATGGGTTACTTCCTACTTTATCAGACAGAAATATGGTGGGACAGAGGTAGCTGGTGAGGAGGTAAGAGTCCTAGTGAAACCAAATTCAAGTCTCACAGCTTTTGCTGTGTGTCTATGAGGGATGAAGATTGAGAGAGGTATGAATTACGGTTCAGCAATGAGGCCAACAGCCATGGGGGGTCTAATAGGTGCCCTGATCAGGTCCAGGTGACTCAGTACAAATCCTGCCTGTTCAGGAGGAGATCTGTTCTACGGGTGCAGGACAGGACTGTTTTGGTTACTGTAGCACTAAGCAGAAATGAATAAAAAAAAATGTGCCTTAGGGCTGTAGAAGTACACCCAGCCTTTATTGCTGGCAGAGCTAATTACAGGAGTAACATGGAAAAATACAGTAGTAGTGAATTGTATATTGAGAAGGTCAGAGTAGAAGGGAAAAGTAAGGGGCTTTCCAACTTTCCAGTTGGACCAGTGGTATTAATTGGGGTTGAGTGGGGGGAAAAATAAAAAAAAAACAAATTCAATAATAAAACCAAACTATTTTGAAATAGCTTTCGGCAGGCTCAACAAATGGCTGTAAGATACTCAAAAGCCAATAGATGACAGTTCTGCTTAGTTGCAAGGGTTGCTTTAGGGACTACAAGGTTTGAGAGGAGGAAATGCATCTCTGGGAACGGACAGGAAAAATGTCTGTAAATGATAATACTCCTCCCAGGGCAAGAGAGCTAGTGAGAGGGGCAAATTCTAATAAATGTTTCTCTGAAAGTCTGTAGAGGTTAAAAAATATCATCTTTATGTTCTTCTGGAATAGTCTGGCTTTAGCAGCGACCTTGTTTTGACTTACTGCTTTCTTCTTATTTTATGTTTAAAAGAAGATTGAAACTAATTTATTTCATAATTAATACATCTAATTATAAAATGTATCTGTTGGAAGTGTTTGTTCTCTTGTTTAGACATCCATATCATAGTTTATTATTCTAATAGCCATAGAAAAATATTAAAATATAACCAGTAAAAGTATGTCTTGGTAATGTCTCCAATAATCCAAAATAATTGCATAATATTGTGCTGTTTAATAAGTGATGGCCTTACCACATTAGTATGGAAACTACTGTTCCTCTGATTTCCTCATTTTGGACCTGTAATCTCCTATGAACGAGTTTTATTTTCTTTTCGGCTGTGAATGTGATGTGGAAGTTCAGAAGAATGCCACTTTTCATTAAATGGGTATGTTCATCTAAAAGATTAAAGAAGTTCAGGTTTTAAGTTTTTGACAGCACTTTGGGTCAATTCCTGTTTTTAGCTAAATTGTTTCAGTCTTCCCAAGCTACACTAATACAAATTCCTGCACGTATAAAAAAGGTTTGTGAAGCATAACATGTCTATGGTCTTTTCTATAAATGTAGCAAGGAAAATCAGACAAGATGGGTACATCAAGGGGAAAAATCCTGGCTAAGTAGTCAACTTGCAATAAAAATAAGAGTGAAGACTGTGTAAATGAATTGCTGAAGTAGCACAGTATCCGTTTTGAAGGTGTAGAGGAGAAATGTGAAGGACAAGAGTGACTCAGCTGAGATTTCATAAATCGCAAACTTCAGGCATTCAGTTTCTTTTTGGATTTTGACAAATATAACTAATCCCAACCAAGCCACTATTCATTCAATATTCATGAATGAAAAGCCATTCTGTTCTTTATTCTGTCTCAAAGAATGTGTTCCCGGTATTGACACCAGCCTTTGGAAGTTGAAAATTTTGTATGAACAGGTGAGTTTTGAGAGATGGTAAAATAAAAGAAAAATGAATAAATGTCAACTCCAACATAACTGTAGCGGTTTCCATAGGAACACAGATGTGTGGGTCCTGCCATACTTTGCAATTTGATTGCATGTTTGTTCTGACCTTACAATTGAAAAAGGCCATTTGAGAATTCTAGCATTTGAGGATCCTAACAAGGGATCTTTATGCTAATGGCTCCTGAAATATCCCTAAACTCCTATGTTAAAGTTCATAGCTGTAAATGACTCACAAAGAATCTGAAGCATAAATCATTAAATGACTGAGTTCCACTTTACCCTCGGCAAAGTACTCTACTGACTGTTAGTACAAAGAAAATGGGCATGGAAATGTTCTTTAATGTATGTCATGGTGATCTTGAAAGCTGAAGTAGAAGAAACACTGAGCAGTAACCTTTATCCAGTAAGAACCGTGTTTTCTTAAGTTGCCATTAGGGTAAATTTACCCTGACGCTGGTTTTGTGGTAGTCCACCAGCGATTGCACAAAGCCCTTCTGGGGGTCTGCAGCCTCTCCTGCCTCTGATGCTCCTTTCCTTACTGCACTATACATTAAAAAAAAAGTATCCCAAGGCAAAAGCTACATTTGTAGAGATGTGTAACTCTGTACAGACCTTTAGAAATATAATTGATTACTGATAACTTATTGATTAGCGTAAAACATTTCAGTGTCCAAAAATTTAGCTGTTTAGGCTGAGCTTTGTACAGAGCTTGCAAAATGAGTTGAGTCTCCATGAGACTTTCTAACCTGCATAAATTTTAGCCTCTACTGATTTGAACACGTAGAAACATGAACAGCTTTCCATGCTAACTCATATGGCTTAGCATTTTTTTCTTCTTTTTAATGTGCAGATTTGAAGTCACAACCTGAGCAGTGGCCCCTCTGTTGTGGCACTGTGCCCCAGCAGGTGCTGGGGACACTTCATTGCCTCGAAGGCACCGTGCCATGACTTACTCACTGTGAAATTCTCTTATTTCTGCTGTAGTTATAAGGGGTATCTAAATTGGAACATAAATTGTCTCCAGTTAATTTTTTCATTATATGAGCAATGTGGACTGCTAAGCATTATTATTCCCATTTTACAATTGAAGAAATGAAGTTAGCGGTGTCTTAGTGATACGGATGTGAGTATTTAGTTGCGTACTCTCATGAGTATCGTAAATAAGACCAAAATCTGGCGTGTTTCAACTGGTCATTGAAAGCAGACTGATAATGAAGATAAATTTGCGCATATGCTGTACTTGTTCTGAATGTACAATTGCTACTCATCTCTGCAAGAATCAAATGCGAGGTCTGAACTCTGGCTACCAAATGCTGCAGGATAATTAGCAAGCCTGAAAAATGAATCCCAAAATGGGATATAGTAATACTGCTGATCTCTTTGTTGTAGGAAACTCAGGTGCCCTGACGGAGATCTCTACATTTAGATCCTCTCTTTCGTCTGGCACATGATTTTTCTGGAGATAAGGATAGACATTACAATCTGGTGCTATTTTTCAAGGATTTTTCTATGATTTTTCTTTTAACTGAAAAAAATGGTTTGTTTTGCTGCAGAATACTTCTTTTAGCAAGATGTATGCTACCTTTCAAAACAGTGGGAGCATGTGATCTGACTGGGTGCTTGTAATGATTTCCTTATATTCCCAGACATTTTCTTGTTAAGTCTTGACAATATATGGGGTTTAGCACTTATTTCAGTTAATCAGAGATGTCTGATTGGAGCATCAAGGACACTGAGCTCTCAGGTGGGTCTGTGACTGCTCTTGGAGTACTTGAGTTGTGAAAGAAAGAAATGGATTTCACTGGCTTTAACTTTCACGAGAAGACTTATTAAAATACTTTATTTTGGCTCATCAAACCACCTTGCAATGCAAAACCAGAATGTAAATTACTGGTGCAAAATGAGACTGGTGACAGCATTTTTTTTCCTGGTATGCAATGTTGTTCTAGATCCAAATTATCTTTAGACATGCCAGGCTTTGGTAGAGTCACATTGCTGAAGTACCTACATGGGATGTGCTTATTGTTTCCTTCTGTAGTACGGAAGGAGCAAACACAGGGTGTCATATAGATCCAAATGACTATTTTCTCTTAAGGGTCATTGTCCACATAACATGATATTATTATTCATTACAACAGATGATTATGTTATTAAAATATTCATGGCGTAGTGTATTTGCATAGAGCTTTTAGGCACACATATGCTTCAGCGTTGTAATTAAATAGTTGAGGGTTTCTTCTTTATGTGACCTACCACCAGCACTGGGGCACTTGGAGGACCTTGTAGGCAAATGTAAAGGCTGTCGATTTGTGGAGAGCCGAGGTTCTCGGTGAGATATATTTGTGAGATCCTGTGGGGAGCCAAGGAAATCTATGTTTCAAATATGCTGTGCCCTGCAGAGAGAGCTTTCACGTAGGCACTCACTGCGGATCTCGGAGAAAATGCTGAACTTTTAAGTGCTCACCAGTGTGTGTCTCATCCAGCCCAAGGGAAATAATTGGAAAGTGTTTATAAAATACAGCCTTGCCATCAGCATTCAGGAGGAGATGGGAGAAAATGGGCTCCCATGTTGTGGCAACTGTGCTCGTTATTGTAATAAAACAACTAAAGAAAGAGGATTTGTCGTAACTAGAGAGAAGATCGTGAGCTGCCACGTCTGCAGGCTTGCTGGGGAATGAATGAGGAATATTTTTATTTCTAATTTTATTGTCATTATGCCAATCCTTTGAAAACATTCCTTGAGAAGAGTGGCTTGCTGTTAGGAAGACTTACAACTTTTCTGCAGTTTATTGTGACTGCAGGTTGTTTACTTCCCATTGTTGAGATGTTTGTCATTTTACCTTCAAATCAGACACACCGTGTATAGATCTGCCTATTAACATATGACTTACAAACTAGCATGTAAAAATGTGGTGATTATTTCTAATAGCGAGGGTCACATTTGGTTACAAAAATCTGTCAGTACTTTGTGACCACCATAAGATGTTTTTGTATGAGGGCAGTTGTGTTGCGTGGGGCTGATGTAAGTGAAAGTTCTCGTTTAGCTGTAATTTCCCGGCACTGAATAGAGATGGCAGCTCTAACTTTCAGCCCAAAAAGCAAGAGCAGGGTGCGGGGTTTTGTGGAGTGGGCGTTAGCGCCGGGGGTAGCGTGAATCTTGTGTGTTCTTACACATCAGATGTGAGAGCCGAGACAATTTCTGCAGAGTCCTCGTGAGTCCTGCTTCTTCCTTCCGTTCCCCATGTGTAAATTAGGGGTAGCTCAAGGAGCTGCAGGGTTTCACTGATGGGAAACGAGTGCTGCTTTCCCTGAAATCTTGAGTTCACAACTTTAGTAAAATTTTTCATATGGCAATATTCACTCATCTTCACATTCCCAAAATAGAAATGATCACAGTCTGGTGCCCTTAGACCGGCCCTGCTGACCGTGCTCAGAGTTATGTTAATCACCATGGGAGGGATGTGTTTCATGAGAGAACAGAAAACACTTTTCCTTACTATTTTTAGAAAGCCTTTCAAGAAAGACTTCCTCCTTTCAGGTGCTTGTACTGTGTAATCTTGGATAATGTTGAATATCAGATGGATCCAAAAAGGGGTGCTGGGTGATACCAAGAGTAGCTGCACCCTCTGAACATCTGGGAGGCTTCTGTATCTGAAATGTGCAGATCCCCACTCTGCCAGCCAAAGGCTGTGCTGTAGAAGCACAATTTCTAATGCAAAGTAAAGCAAACTCAGAAAAAAAAAAGTTATACAGCTTTTTGCTTTCATCCGTGCATCATGTATTTAGCCTGAATAAGACAGCTATGATTAAGCGTATGCAGATGAATGGTGGGATTTTATTCTTTGGGTATTTGCTTCATCTACAGCATCTGCGGCCCAAGCAAAAAGTGTTTGACAATAAAAACATCCAAATATGCTAATGGTGTCTCCCACATATTGAGTTTAGAGGCCAGTTTGGTTAAACCCTATTACAGCAAAGCAAATTAGATGGGAAAAGGCATTTTCTAAATAAAAATTTTTCACACCGTCATGTATTTGTCTCACCCGCGGGACAGTGGGCAGAGGAAGGGGTCGTGGCTTGGTTTGCATGATGTGAAACATCTTTGGATTTGCCAGGGCAACAGCGTCCTTCTTGCTTCTTCCTCAGAGCTGTTTGCTTTGCCGTCAAACTGTGTGTGAATAACGTTTGAAAGTATTGACATCTAAAGAGTGAGGACTGTGATCTATAAAAGGCAGCATTTTACAACCTCAAGAAGATACATCCTACTGTTTAATTACGGCCTCAGAATCACAACCCCAAACGTGTTTATGTTTTTTTCATCTTTGCATACAATTATGATAGACCAGAATTTCTTCACAAGGTATTGTGGGAAGTTTTGTGGCTCCATCAGAGTGTTTAAAGAACATAAATTTGGCTTTCAGATATTACCAATTCAGTGCTTATTTTGGAGCTGTCGCTGTCATCAAAGTCTGGGTTTTAAGATGAAATCGGAAGCTCAAGATTTCACAGACATTTCTGTTCATGGACCTCTTCTGTGCATATGGGTTTTTTGATTCAAACATAGATGGCTGGATTTTGAAAACCGTTTAGTACATAGCAACTGTGAATGATCTCAAGGGGAAGATTGTTAAAGCCCCAAATGGGCACAGAGCAGCTATACCCTTTAACAACTTGAGGAAAGTTCGTTAAGCGAAGGGGAATGACTCTGCTCAGCTAACCTGCAACCCTGGGTAGGTGCCTGGCTGTCACCGGATGTGTTTTTTAATGTCATGGCCAGAATAATACTTTTGGAGTTAGTGAGACTCTGCTTTGAGCATATTTGAAATTACAAGCATGGGATCATTGTAAACATTTACTTGTGTCATAGAAAGAAAAATCTACCTTCTTCAAAGAGACCAGGGCACAGATTAAAAAAAAAACAAACCAAAAAAACAACCCACACTTCTTTTCTTTGACATCTCTTGCAGGTGCATTGTCATGGTGCTAGTCTTTATCCAACTCTACATTCAGTTAAAAGGAATCTATTTTAACAGTTTCATTGTATTTTATTCTTAATTTTTTTAGAATGGCTTCTAGACCATTTATACTTTTGTTACTTCTTCAATCTTTTGGTGAATGCAGTAGCAATATTTTTTAAATGAATAGCGTGGCATTAAGTTGGCCTAGTATAAACCAATGCCAAATTACTTACTGTCCTCTTATGCAAAGTACTGCATATTCCCAGAGGCTTGGTTTGTACATGTCTAAAAAAAAAAAAAAAAAAAAAAAAAAAAAAAGAGGGATGTTATGCTACAGTATCAACTGATATTTGGCTTTAAAGTGCGTTCTTTTTGTCTCAAATGAAATATCTTTCCTTTTGCAGTACAAAAGGACGATGATCTTTTCCTGCAGTCCCTTCCCTTAACACCGGAATGTAAAACTCGCTGCCAGCTAACGTACAAAGCAGCTGGCACTGAACAGAAAAGACACAAAAGATTGACCAGAATTCAAACTACCACAAAATAAAATGAAAATAATCTCCTATCAGAAGCATCTCAGAAGTATAGTTTCCTTTGAACAGTGAAAACTAGCACTTAAATTACATAACGGACCTGAACAGAACCACAGAGCGTAAGAGGGAAATATATAACACTTAGGTCAGCTGAGCTCCTCTGAGCTTTTCTTGTCTAAAAGGAAAGGCAATGGCAGATGAATGCACTCAAATCCTCCAAAAGTAATAATGCTTTCTGGTATTTAATGCCTTTCACTGGAAGACCTCCAGGTTTTTTCCTTTAAATAATCATTATGCATTGCAACTAATTTTAATATCCTATAAGAGAGGCTTGATTATATCCCTTTGTAAGTACTAGAAACAGGCTTCTGTCCTCATTTATCCCAGGTTAGCAAGATGGCAAATGGTAAATTTAGGAATAAAATCAAAGTGTCGTAAGCAGAACGATTGAATGTTTTCACTCTGGTGTGTCAAAACAGGAGAAATTAATTTTCTTTCCCTTTAAGTTCAAACATTACAAGTGTCACAGGCTGTCTGATCTTAGATTTATCTTGTCATTTCCCAAAAGGGCTGTTTCCCTTCCTGGTAGGTGAGTTCTTGCAGTGAGCTGCTCTTCTTCCCTTTCCTGCCTGGGTGGGTGGGGGGTAGTCTTCATTTGCACAAGCCTAAATCTCTCCCCTGAAAAAGTCATACTTAAATGCACCTGAATATATAAATCAATGAGTTTGAAAAATGGCCGTAATCTGGGTACCTGGTACCTTTTTAAATCATTAAACCATATAATAGGGAAAAGGAAATTAGAGCAAAATGAATTAGATGTGAGGAAACTAGGTGTTTTTTCACCTCTGATTTTTAACAGGTGAATTTAATGGAAGATCAATAGTGCTGGCTAGGGTCAGCTTTGCTTGAGGAAGGTAATATGTGCACTTCTCCACATGGTCTTCTGCAGCGTCTCAACCATGACCATCAATACCCTTTGATTCCAGTAGTGCATCAGTTTGAAGCAAAAAATGCTAATCATGCTGTCTTGTGTACTGATGTATGAGGAAATCAATAATAATGGGATTTAGTCATCAAAGCATGTTACAAGGTAGTGTACAAATGTTAATTAACCTTTAAAAATAAATATGGAAAAAGTAGTATTGTTCCTGTTTCAGAGCTGATATGACTGGAATATACAAAGCATGGCTGGGTTTTTCAAAAATTGTAAGGGTCTGACTGAAGGTGAAGGAAGGGCAAGTCTTCAAATCCTGGGGTGCAGTTGTTCATGTAAGGCATCACTAGAAAATACCAAATTTTCACTAAAGGCATCTGGCTTTGCCACCCCCGCCTAGCACAAGGGTCACAGTGGAGCAGCATACGTCGTAGATGGATGCCGAACCAGTGCTGTGGCTTTCCCGTCTTTGGTGCAAGACCAGATCTTAGCTAGCGGGCTGTACCTAAGGCAATGCGTTTTAAAGGAGGTTTTACGTTAATTTGTATACGTGTTAACAGCGTGGGTTCATGCTGGTGTCCAATGTGAAAACACTGTGACATAAATCCCGAAATAGAAGCTTTGCATGCCCCATTACAGTGTATTTTTCAAAATTGTGGGTATGGGTGAACTCTGTACATCTGTGGCAGTGTCTTCTCTACAACTGTGTGAACTCTTTCCTTTTTTCTAGTATATAAAATAATATGTCCTTGTGACATATTACAGGCTCTTTCATTCGATTTAATTTCTTCTCTTGTTTATTTTATTGCACTGACTTAAGAAAAATACGATACCATGCTTGTCACTGCCTTAGGGTTTTTTTTCTATATAAATATTATCTTTTTGATGATTCCGAGAATTCTGAGGAAAAAAAAATATTGATTTCTCTATGTCAAAAGGCTCTTCTGTATCTCATAAATATTCTTTTTGTCAAGATTTAATAATTCGTTGTCCAAGCCAGTGCTTAAGTGGAATAGATTTATGTTAATGCAAACTTTCTTTGGTATTAAGATGATCAATTCTTCAAGTGAGGAAAAAAGGGAAGGTGTCAGGAGCAACAAATGATCATATGTGCTATGTTTTACTTGTAACCTCGGGTTCAAACCAGATGCTTTTGAGGAAGAGTTCATTGGATAGATGTAAAAATACATACAGGGAAAGAGGTGCTTTTTGCATAGCTACCTGTAGGGGAAACACTAATGCTCATCAAAGTCAACAGGTGTTGAATCAAAATGTTTGCAAGACGGCTTTCCATGCACGTCTTGGATAGCATCTGGGAACACGAAAATTAGAATCAATATTCAGATTTCAGTTAAGCCCGAAAACCCCCATCTGGTGTGCTTAAAAAGCAGCGGGACAGTTTTCCATGTTGTATGTTGGGCTCTTGGCCAGGCTACGGCCAGGCAGGGAGAGGCTTCCCATGGGCTTCACTTGGAGTCCTCGAAACGAAGGAAAAGTGTCCCTTCTCCTTGCTACAGGTAAGAGTAGTTGGGTTTTAAGGTACTTAATACATCAATGAAAACCACAGTGATTTCAGTTAGAGCAGATGAAAATGAGCTGAGATACTCAATTTTACTAAGTGTGGTAAAAGCCAGTTTGGGATGGAGGAGATAAAGATGACTGGTACAGTATTAGTCTTTTTGGGCTGTTTGTGCCTATTAAAGAAAAGCAGTTGATAAACTGTGACTAAATGCATATTATAGCTAAGATGAACCCTGCAATGTGTATAGGAAAAGTAAAAATAACCATCTAGATCTGTTGCCTGCCTTCACTGGCCTGCTTTTTCTTACATTTTTTTATGGGTGTTACAAGTTTTTTTTCTCAGGGACATTTTCTCTAAATGTAGGATGAGTTTTGTTGCTGACTTTCTAACCATGAGGAATACAATTTAGAAATAAATCAGTTCCTAATTTAATTACCTGGGCTTTTTTTTTAATTATATGCTTCTACTAATCGAACTGCAAATTATGTAAAATTGAGAATGGAAAAATAAATTTGCAGGATATTTTTCTTTGCAGTTCTTGAGTCATTATGTTACGAAATCATACTTTATCCATGAACTGCATTGGGAAGGTAAACTAGAATGTGGATATTTTGTTACATGCGTATTGATGTTTTGTATTTTAATATGACTCAAAGTTTGACTTGCTGCCCGACAAAAATAAGGGGTTATATTTCTTTCTGCCCCAAAGTTTCAGACCAATGAGCCTTCTGGCAGGATGATCGGAGTTGAGTTTCAGCAATGGCTGTACAGATTGCCAGATTATATTGTATATAATTAGCATATGTTGTTCAAAATTCTTCTTGGTTATACTAGTGAGAAGCCAGAAGTACTCTCCTGAGATCAATGCATTTTCTCTGCTATTTACACTGCTGAAATCACAGTTTAGCTCATTGTGTGTTTTTATAATATGTTGTACACAACTGTGAATACATATTTGATTATAATAGAAATGTGATTAAATTTCAGCTTTGTTCACTTCACCTGCTTTTGCTCACTATATCTCTACTGAGATTTATTCCATCGTTCAAAACTCTTCAGCTGGTTCAGATAGCTGCCAGAAAAATGAAAACAGCAAACAACAAACAAACAAAATCCCTTCTGCCAAGACCTTGATTCCTTTTCCTCCTACAAACACGGGTTTCATCTCTTCCACTGTGACAAATTTATACATCGGATATTTCCATTCTCTGTAATGACACAAGTAGAGGCTCATAGCCAAACTATAAGAAATAGTTTCAATAGGTCTTCAAATACTAACTTTAAAATAGTGGTCTTTTTATGTAACAGATAAGTATTATTTCCTGCCCTTCATGCTCAGTGGGTTGTTTTCCAAGAAGAAAATGTAAAATTATTCTGATAATTTTAACACTGTTGCAGTCTCTCAAAAGAGGCTTTCCATAGCGTCCGTGGTGGTACTGGAGTGCCTTATTGACGTGCAGATGGGCTGCCCGGCGTGAATCCCAGCTTTGTCATTTATGACTGCCTCTGCAATCCCAAACACCAAGTAGCCCTAAAATGATAAATAAAACTTGGCCAGCGTTATTGTCCCGTCTTTATACGTGAGAGGCAAGCTCTTGGGGTAAATCAGCGCTGTTGCTTTAATGCCTGTCGACATAAGCTGAAGTTCTCTTGCTGCAATTTTTCCTTTAGTATTCTATCCAGTTTTATGAAGTAAGCCTGTGTTTATTATCACCTTCTCTCCCTGTTTGAAGCAGAAAATTACAAGATATCTTTTCTGAAAAAGAAGGGCAGATAACGGTCATGGAACTTGCTTCTCTGTAGCGCCCTGAATTTGCATGACATAGTTTTCCTTTTTGTTGGAAACAATGTGCCAGCCACTGACTGGATCAATAAAAATTGATTTTTGAATAGTGAGTAGAAGCAAACAATTGCATAAAAGGGGAAATAATCTTATGCTGAAACCGATTGGATAATACACATTTTACCAGTAACTGATCTAGAGATAAAAAATGTAGCAGGGCGTTTATGACCTGGGGAAAAAAAAAAGTTAAATGAGGTTTTAATTCTGATTTGTGATAATTTTATGACTGATATAGAACAAAGTATCTAATTTTATTCTAAGCAGGGTGGTTCTGGTGGGTGGTTTTGGGGTTTTTTTTTCATCTTTACTGGCTTATTTCTGTTTAGTTGTAAGAGAAGTGTGCTAAGTAGACCCAGAAGGGCTTTCAAAGGATAGATTGCTATTGCTTTCAGTTGTACAAAAAGGTTAATTATGGAGGTTGGGAAAATGTTGCTGCTTTAATGATAAGGGACTACTATACAGAGATGACTAACCTGAGCTAGTTTTCACGGTCATCTTAATTTTAAAATAAATGACAAAACATCAGGCTCCTTGATCATTCTGAGCATTAAAAATGAAAGGTCCGACATGCATCAGAAATAGCTAATGACCAGAAAATCTGGAATAGGTAACAGAGGAGGAGATCAACCAAAAAATAATTCATTAGAATTTCTATGCAATGCAATCTTTCTAAAAAGTAATTAAAAAAATGTACAAAACCAAAGTTGTAGAATTTTTGCCAGAGTTTATAGACTGTTAAATAAAACAGAATTTGTAATAAATTAAACTGTAATTTAAACCCCTATTTTTTATGCTTCTCTTCATGGATCTTATTCTGCCATTCAAGTCAATTAGGTACTGCAGGATTTCAAAGGAGAACAGAATTTGGATTTTATTATTGACATACTAAAGTTGACATATTATCACCATTTTTGCTTTAGTGCTGGTCCTGTAATACAAGTTTTCAAATAGAAAATATGTACTTCCCCCCGTTTTTGCACTAAGTGACTGAAAAGGAAAAGGTATGTTCAAGGTTTGTGGAACATTTATTTGCCAGGAATATGAAGACCTGTAAATGGCAGCGTTTACTAGAAAATACAAGAAAGACCCCACCTGTCAAATTAAAGAACGATTGCTTAAAAGCATCATCCTTGAAAAGTGTTGAGACCAATGGTGGGTAAACCTCTACAGGTACCAGAAATTCACATTCTGCTTAAACACGTATCCTTACATGAATTCATTGAGTCCAGTGAAAATTGCTCCAGGCTAGCGAGCCTCTAAGAAATCTTGCAATAACCAGCTGTCTTCTGAGATTGCCTCAGCCAGGTGCCCTTGAGGATCACCTCCACGAGCAGCACTGAGCACAGGTCGTTGGGATCCGGCACTGTTCTGTGTTGGGAATGGTTGGTGCTCTGCTGCCAAGCCGGTCCCAGCAGAATTCCACAGCAGAGGCAAATTCTCTGGGGCTTAGATGCAATTTATTTTTTAATACCTTCTGTGTCTATTACCTTAGGCCTTTTGACTACTGTCATTATTTTAAGTCATCTGTTAGACTCTGAGTTATGCTTGAGGATGAAGATAATGCAGCCCAGGTTACAAGTAGTTTTGCGTGTTCCATCTGTCTTTGGACTTGGAAGAATTTGCATTGAATTTTCAAGACAGACATGTTTTAGTCTTATTCCACCCTACATTTACTGACTTGAATGAATTGAAAAGCATCCTCCATCTGTGTACTATGCAAACAGAGTATCTGTAGGAAGTGACCAAGCAACAGTTCCATCAGTACTCCCGAGGTACTTCATTTGGTTTTCATTCTTCAAAATCCAATACACCAGTATTTAAAAAAAAATATAATCCTAGCCTGTTGCAGTCAATGAAAAAATATAGTCAAGTAATGCAGAACTGCTAATATAGTAGAAATTAGCAAAGGTAGATGTTTGGAAGTTATTGCATTAATTTATAATTCATAAAATTAATGAGTTTTCTATAAAAGTTAATATCTGGAGATATTTAGAATGAAAACAGTTATTAGAAACATTAGCATTGAAATGAAGAAACATTTTGCTTTTCATATTTGTTTTTCGCACAAGTCTTTTGCAGTTCTGAAATATGTTTGTTTTACAAATTGTGATGATGCAAGAGAAATAGTTGTGGAATTGTAGTAGTACTGGGGCGGTGGGGAAATATGGGATCTCAGCAAAGCATTACCTATGTGAATTATTAATATTTACATATTTTACTTCTGTTTGTTTATTTATCGGTTCTTTAATATAAGTGAAAAAGGTAGTATTTTCCAGTGTTTGAGAACAAGACGGGGCCTCATTTGGGGCATCACACTATTTCCCCGGGCAGGCGCAGACTGAGCTTTAAACTACAGCAGATATTACGAGGTTGTAGCTATTCCTTAAAATTGCATGTGTGTTAAATAAATAGATATGTTTTGTGCTTCTATAGTTTCTTTTCCAGTCTTGTTGGTAAGAGACAAAGACTTATTTTTTTCTGAAAAAAACATTGGCTACCATGATTAAAGAGCAAAAACATCGCTCGTTCCAAAAGGTCATTACTGAGATCTTGGCAGGGGCAAAATGTTGGGATGATGTGGAGTTAAAGAAAATACTGCTGGTGAAATAACGTGAGAAGGTTGGTAATAGGAGCTGATGCTCATGATGAGAGCAAGAGCTGTAGCTGCAGGAGGGGACTGGTTGGAGGATAGAAAGGGTCGTTGCAAACCGAAATAGGGGGCATTGCAGACTAAGATAGGCAACTGAAAGCAAGCCAAAGATGTGGAGAGACGAAGCATTGAGTAGGACAACACCGTGCTGAGCAATGGGTTTAATAGCTTGAGAGTTTGTAGTTTATCCAAGAGAATCTTGGATGCTGAGAGCAATAAAAATTACAAAGCATAGAAAACTAGAACTGCAGATATTGAGACTCTAGAAAATTACGGGGATGAAAAAAGACTGAAAGGAGGAAAAGGGTTGGGAGGAAAAGTGTGTGACTGTGTTTGCAGTGAATAGATCAAGCCGTTGGTGAAGACTCCCCAGTGTCTGAGGTTTGCTTGGGGGAGTAAATACCGAATACCTCTGTGCTCCGGAGGTCTCTTGGACATTAGAGAGCCCTGGCTCAGGCTGGCACTAAGCTCCTTTCTCGTAAACTACATTTCACTTAACTTGTAAGTTTTTTGCACGTGTAAAAATGGAGTGAATGCATAGTAACTATATAAATGCAGTGTGTCTTTTATTGAAATACCTTCCCTGATAAATCTAAAATATAAGCAGTTGGCTGTGTTTATTCTGAAACGTGTAGTTTTGTTATGACAAATAGCCCCATTTGCTTTTGTTTCACGTAAATACAGGAAATAAATATTTTTATTTACTGTAGCTATTCCTGACTAGCATATGTTAGTTTGCAGTGTAAGCAACGTACATAGATGTAAGAGTTAACCAGGACTTAAGTGTAATTCCTTTTGAGCATTTAGCTATTAACGTCAAGCAAGTAAAACCATTGAGTTGCTTATTTAATGACCTATTTGTTTACATGGAAGATCAATTAGCACAGCCCCTGGGGTTTCCTTACCTTTTCTCCTGAAGGATTCTCACCAGGAGAGGCACTGACACAGCGTGCTTTTGGCACCCACAAAGTCCCACGGTTTGCGGGGGGCTCCCGTGGCGCGGTGACGTGCCAAGTCACTGCATCAGAGGAGGGTGGGAGCTGGGGAGTGAGACTTCAGGGCCTTTAAACTTACACTTAAGGCTAGCGTTAATAAATACCAGCCTTAGGTATCGATGGGGAAGATAATGTTAATGGAAGGGGAAACATCATTGTTTTATTCGAATAATAGGAGGATCAAAAAGGCTCGGTGCCTGCCTGTGCTGCATGAGCACTTTCAACTGTTTAATTCTTCCCCCGTGCCCCATCCTGGCGTTGAGAGGTGGATGCCCTTTAGGGCACGAGGTTGTCTCTGTACCCAGGAGGAATGTGCTGGAATAGTACGGTGTAGGCGTGGGGATGGAGGCGAGAGGCGCTGGGCACGTCTCTCTCATTTGCTGCCAGTTCAGCTGGTTGTGAGCTGTGGTGGTTCCAGGTCTGGGTCTCCTGGGGGCAGGAGCAGCCAGGAGCCAGAGCTTCCAAGCTGCTTGCAGGGCTTTTCTGTCACTGCTTTGAAGCAGGCGTACATCCTCTCTGGAGTCTCTCTTGAAGCCTCCAGCTACGGTGACTATGCCTAAATTGGCCCAGATTTACAAAGCTGTCTGTATATGCTTGCTACACGGAGATAAGTAAGTCTCTTTTTTTTTTTTCATGGAAAGTCAATTGTATTCCTATGTGTCTGCCTGTATGTGGTTATTGATAGGAACCCTTCCAGTCCAGGAAAGCACAAAGCAGGCAATGGGCAGTGAACCCCCCACCTTTCTTCTGGCCTTCAGGTACTGAATGGGCACCGGCACGCACCGAGATAGCATCAGAGAGCTGTTGACAGCAACACATACTTGTAGGTACCAAAGCCCAAATTAAAACCAAATGGAGCGACAACACGAGTGAGACGTGCTGTTAGTAACATTATTTTGATACAGCGTGTGAAGGAGTGACATGGGCTGGGTGAATAAAACACAACCAAAGCACCCGCAACGGCGGCGTTCGTCTGGTGCAACGAGCCCTCTTGGCCACGTCGCTCCATTTTCAGTAGACATTCAAGAATACT
The DNA here is from genome assembly GCA_013400195.1 of Aramus guarauna. Lineage (NCBI taxonomy): Eukaryota > Metazoa > Chordata > Aves > Gruiformes > Aramidae > Aramus > Aramus guarauna. The sequence goes on along the minus strand of VXBL01009093.1, from coordinate 496,356 downwards.
TTTATTTTTAATTCCACATTTCCCTAAACGATCACTGCAGATAATAAAGGAAACTCTGGAAATAAAACAGCAATATCTGATCTTCTAAATTCTTTTTTATTTTCATTGTTGGTATCACACAGCTTCCTAAGGACCAGACGATATTTTCATGGTTCTATTTAGCTTATTTGGAGTGTAAATCTTTAATTTTTTTATTGTAGCAATGGAGAGAGAACATGTAGTTTTAAGAAGGCAGTCTGCTTTAGATAGTTTCTAGTATATTTGGTGACTTAGAAGGAAACTGAAAAATAAAGAATATTTAAACCTGGTTAGAAATATTACACCTCCAAGTGAATATTGATTTGTTTAAATAATTGCACTCAATTTTGAAAATTTTAAAAAGCAAAGAGATTATTCTTCATAGAAAGGATGTCATGAGTCATTTCACAGTTTATTAACCCATGCTGCTCAGCAGAGGAAAGGCGGAGAAAATATCAGGTCCCCGCTGAATAGAGTTTGATCATTGTGTTGGGTGTTGATGAACTGAAACAGTGACATTCAGCAAACAGGTTTTAAGGCTTTTGTGGCAGATATGAAATGGAGAGTAAATATTCCTGGTGGACTATGTAAGTTTATACCATCAGTGTCTCCAATTGCCTCAGTCCATCACAACCCCCCCCCGAGATAGCACTGGAATTGGCCTTGTGTTACGCAGGCTCATTGACTTTTATTGTGTCATGTATTTCATCCTCTGCAGGAAGAAGACAGTGGGGCAAACATAGTCTTTGCATTAAACTTGTTCTTAATTGCAAGGAAGGGAGTTTGTTGGAAAGGAAATCAGGACAGCCTCTTGCTCTCGGTAGAGGAGGAGATGCTATGACTATTTTAGGAGACATCATCAGCCTGAAATCCAAGTAATTAATTATATTTTTACAATACTCCACACATAGTTTCAGCTGTTATATCTGTGCCCGGGGTGTCAACAATGTCATTTTTTCTACTTCTTTCAATTTTCACCTCTACAGCTCCATGAGAGCCTGACACGTACAAAAGGCAGCCAGACAGACTTTATTCTGCCGTCTGCCCCTGATGGGAATATGTGCACAGTACCCATTAAAGTGAAGGGATTTCAGCATAGGAGCAGTGGTTTGCTTGGACACAGCTGGAAAAAATGGAGCTTAAATATATTGTTTCAGAATGGCAACTGGGAAGCCGGTGACTCACTGCAAAAAGTGCTGACGGTATCTTACTATGCATGTATTTTTAATGTACACAGTACTATATGTATAAAATGCGGTTAAAAATAGAAAGTATCGGATTACCACTAAAAGAAAGTGCCGTAATTACGGAGCACAGAATTTCTCTAGGAAAAATTCAGGTTCTTAAAAGTCCCAGAAGACAAATTAAATGGGTTACATCACTAATTCTTGTTTAAGCTGTGGAGATGGTGGGGTTGGAAATGGCTGCAAAAGGTTAAAAAATGAGAAATTTTAAATGTACTTGCAAGAGAGGAGAGATTGGAATAAGTGCTCAGATTCAGAACGGATCAGTCATTTTGAGTACAAGACTGAGGGAAGCTGGCGGGCAGTGTTGGAGGAAAATAATTTTGGAGGAAATCCTTTTTTAAGGGCTCTGTAAGAAGATACTTTCTTTGTGATGTGTATTACAGAAAAGAGAGGTTATGCTTATAAATTAGTATGTTTCACTATAAAAATACCCAATTCTGTGTTATCAGCCTCTGTGCCAAATAGGAGATAGACCTACGAGGCCCGTTGCCAAAAGGATAACACATTTCCATTTAATGGAAATTAAATGATGTCACATGTAAGAACTTGGGTGCAGTTGGCCAAGAAAAGTAGAAGTAGTAAGATTATTTATCATTAAAGGCCATAAATCACTGTGATCAGATCTCCTTAGCGGGAATAATGCCTCAGCTGGTTGCATGTCATCCCTGGTGAGCAATAACTGAGTAATGGTGTTCCTGGTAGGGCAAATTGAACCCAAGGAGAATTTTGTAAATGTTCCCAGTTAATTAAGATATTACCAGTTCAGCAAAAATAATAAAAACATTAAAAAGTGGATGAATATAGATACAATTAGCATGTTTTAATGGATTCGTTCTTTGATCATTTATCTCCTGGTCAGCATTACTTTCAAATACAATAAAAACGTGAAGTGTAGCTGGAGTAAGTGTCGTTGTGAACTTCTCGAGGAGTGGTACAGTGCTAACGCTCTTGTTCACTGCGCTCACACCTACACGCTGACACTTTAACTGAAAGCACTTGCAATTAAAAAATGAATCCAGGTGCCTGTTGGTGTCGAGGAAAAGAGAGAGAGATGTTGTATTTTCAAAATATCTGTAAACTTCAATGTGACACATCTGGCAGCAGGTGGAAAGACTTGCTACTTGAATTGTAAGAAGAAAATCTTACTTATATTAGCTCTCTTTCAGATGCTTTTAGAAAGGTTGCAATGTATAGCTCAAAGGAAAAATAGTCTGCCTGAAGCTAGGAAAAAAATAGTCACGCCTGTTCCTTTTTCATCTTGCTACAATTAGAATACAACTGTAAACCATGTATTTCAAAAATTGTTTGTGAACTCACAGGTCTGAACTGAATAACCATCTGTAAAATTTAAAAATTAAAATCCCTTTAGGAAATAGTGACCTTGCAGAGCTTAAATTGCTTATAAAATTCTGAAGGCTAAATTAGTTAGGAATAGTGATGAGCTAGATAAAAACTAAGTTAAAAAAAAAAAAAGTACAAGCTGTTCTTCTCCGTCTGTCCAAAGGGCTCAAAGAAAAGCCTGACTTCTCGCTGAAACATCTATGTATGCTGTTTATTCCAGTTTGCTTCTTACCATAGTTATGATCAGACCCCAGCAGCTTTAGCAAACGACACGTGCAGTAGCTCAGCTTGGAGTGATGAACTATCTCCTGCGACTGCGATGGATGAAGTCAGCGGGATGGACCGGCACATGCCAGGGGGGAAGGACGAATGCAAAGCAGCGCTTACGCAACAGAAGCATTTCTTGCAAACCGGTGGTCGAAGCCAGGTTACAGAAGTGGATCCATCCTGTTAAGCACTGGAGAGGTGCTTGCCTTGGGACTCATGGGTGTTCAGTTGTCTGTATAGAATTCAAGTCTAGATAAAAGGCGGGGGGATGCTGAATGCCAAGTCTTGCAAACTCAGTGGAGCTAAGATCATGTTACACCTACTCATCTACACGTTGCAGACCCTACACTGTTAATAGTAACAGGGTTGTTGTCTTGTCTCGGGGGGTGGTGGTCTGCTGCGTGGAGAAAGGTCTCGCTCTACTCTTTCTTCTCTACCTTTGTGTCAAAGGCGATGCTCCTGAGGAAGTTTTTGGTGGCAGTAGAAAAGTTCCCAGTAGCCTCTGATTGTCAACCATTATAGACATTTTATTAAATAGTAAATACAAGATGTTATGGAAGGAAAGCCATAAAGAGAGAGATCTTGGCCAAAATACTGTGCAGCAAAATGGTCTATAAATTAACATGCTAGTTAACTCAAACACCAGCAGGAGCAAAGAAGCTTATATTGGCCATTATGGGGCACTTAGGGGTTTTTACAGCAGGCTGAACTTTCTGCCAGTTAATTTTTATGTTGTTTTTAAACTTGATCATCTTCACTACTGTTGTCCAAATGCCATTAATTTAAAGAACTGTCAATCAAAGCTGATTATTAGTATGCAGGGGTTGTGGTATACTGCATATATAGCAGAATTCATCGTCCATTTTGCTCGTGTATGGGATGGAGATCAGGTATGACAGTGGTTGTTAACAAAATGATGAAGAATCTCACAGAGTGCACAATGTATTTTAAATAGTGCTTTGAAGTTGAATTTTGAGGTTTAAAATCCATTATTTAACATTTACCCATAAAAACAAAAAAAGTACTGTCCAAAACCTAGGTGGCAGTGACATGATGTAGTCAGCTTTTAAGAGGTTTTCTTTCAGATACAAACCAGAAGTTGCCAAATGAAGAGTTTAAATCTGAAATGGACAGAACTGTTGTTCCAGTGATGCAAAAATAACAATGAAATACGTGCAAGAATGAACATTACTGCAGTAGGAAGTAAAATGCTCTGTAGAAAACCCCAAGCATAAGATTATTCTACTAGTTGAAAACTTTTACTTGCTTTATCAGAGTTTTAATAAATGGCTGAGCCATGCTGGTTACAAGTTAGGTCTGTTGACTTTCTGCTCTTCATTGTAGGTAGTGTCAGATTTGGACCTAAAACAGAGCATGAAACAGTAATAAAACTCTAATATAAGCTGCACAAAATCTCAATAGTGTACAAAATGTCACTTAGGAAACTCTTTGATGTTTGAGGAAACAGGGTATTAGCTTTATTTGTCAGTTCTCTCCATTTGCATTTCTGTGCTCTTTGCTTCCTGAGGAAATCTTTTTCCATTTAATTAGAAAGAAAAGCTAAGATACATACTTGTTAACAGGCTTAATTTGCAGTGCTATGCCAAAGGTGCTTTGCAAGTCTTTGTAGGGAGTGTGGGAAGAGAAGAGAGTTTCATCTTGTTCCTACTAAACCCTTAACAGTACTGCTTATTGCTGCTTTCCTACCACCGTCTCCATTTTATCTAATGTTAATTTCCACACTTTTTGGTTTTAATCAAATTTTAAAAAGACCCTGTCTCGCCTGCCTCAGTGCCTCATGCACCGCAAATGTGCGTGTAACAAACTTGTGACTTTCAAAGTCTGAAATCTTCAGTCTGATACATACCAGACTTTTATATTATGCAATATTATAAAAAATTTGGATATATTCTCATGAAAACCAAGTTTTTCAAAATTTTCTACAGTTTTAAGATTATGGTCATTTATTGCCTTCATTAATTTTTAGAACCAGGTAAAAAAAAATAGAGGTAAAATGTCATAGAACATTAATTTCTGTTGTACACAAAAATACATATAATAGGAATGTCCTAATTTGCAGTTTTACAAACTTTCCTTTGTGTGGGGACTTTCTATACCAAATCATACCATGTTTGCAGCATGATTTTTCATACAAAGTGACATTTTTTTGACAGTTCACGTGTCTTCTTAAGAGGTACTTTCTTTTTTATACAAATAGGTTGCTTACCAGTATTTTGCAAATAACGATAACAAAATCATTCCATCCATCAAGAAGAATTAGGGAAGCTAGAGAATGACAATGACAGAGAGAAAATTACCTTCTCCTTTAAAAAAAAGAATTTAGGAACCAAATTGAGTCCTAGACTTCAATCAGCTTGTTGATTAGTACTCCAAAAAATACTAAATCATTCACTGATGGGGACTGTCGATATCCATGGACAAATTGCCATATTGCCTTATAGGTGCGGAGCGTCCCAGCCTGAGAAAGCTGCCCCGTGTAATTCCCAGGATTCACCTAATGAAGGACTAGCCCTCACATACCTCTCGCAAGCCTGATGGCCAGCAATAGTTATTCCTAATGCCAGGCCCCTGTTGCCAGGCTCATTTTCGTTACTTTAATCGCCGCACTAAAGCACAGAAGTGCAATCCCGAAAGGTAACGTCCGAATCAGACAGATTTCCAAGCGCCGGCAAAACACAGCTGGGAATGTGCTCACTTCGGATGTTTTGTAATAGCAGAAGACGACTGAATTGTCAGAATGGAAACGTTTTTAGCAGCAGTGATTTGATTTCAACAAAATGCTGATGGCATTGAGACAGAATTGATTGTTTTCTGCTGGTTTGCTCACAGATTTCCTTACAGAAGAGCTGCTGGCTACCGGGAGCCCCGGCATTCCCCCAGCATCACCCTTGCTTTCTCTGCCTGCCAGCTCTTCTGCGGAGGTGCTTAGGGGAGGGAATAATTCTTCAGATTTAGACAACAGGGTGATTAAGTATCAACGTTTGTCTTCCAGCAAAAATTAATGACTTTGCCAACCTGTCTGTGAGTTTTCCTAAAATTTCTTTGTAATCGCCACACCGAAGGTTTGCAAAACAGCCCATTACAAGTTTAAGGACCGAAGCAGGCAGCCTGCAGGCAGTTCGCTGTAGCAGCATCCGGCCCGGCTCATCCGTACAGCATTTCTGGGTAGGATGAGTCTACAGGTGTAAATGAACACATTTGGTATTTTGTGTAATCCCTAGCATTTTCAGCACAGTGCGTACATGGGCTATTTAGACTATATGTATAAGCTTTGAGGCAAATTAACTCTTTAATTACACATTTTATGTGATAGCAAGTTACTAAAGTATACATAAGTAATTTACGCATTGAGCAGTATATTGCCCTCATCCTCTCTTCTTTTCATTCCCTTAAAAACAACATCTGCAAGTAACTTCTTTATAGGCAAAGTCCTCACGTTTTCTGGGATTTGTTGCAAATTAAAATTTTACTATTTTATCTCATCCCTTTAGTTGGTTACCACCTTTTCATGCTCTTAAAGCAGTGATGTACACTGTAGTGCTCGAGACTTATTTCAGTGGTCCACTGTACCCACGGTCCCACTGAAATTCCTTGCATTTGGCACAGGTAAGAGGGTCTCTGTCCCTGAAAACTCATTATACCCCAAATAGTTGGTGTAATTAATTCTATTTAATTTCACTGCACTGCTAAAAGCTACTCCAAAAGCAGGTATCGCAGATACTAGGAGTGAAATAGCTGAATTTATTTCTATAGTGACCCTTGCAGAGAAGCAGTTCGGGTTCACACTTTGGAGACCTACAGTTCAGGCTTGATCCTTGGTCCTCTGACTGCGCAGCAGCTTGGATTCAATCTCTCTTCATCTAAACCTGAGCACCTACAAACTTTCACAATTTCACAAGCAAAGACTGGGAGTTCGGTTCCATGATTGCAGGTTTTTTCCCTCAGTTGATTCTGAATAAAAACCTGTTACTCGTAGGCATATTGGCAGACGGCCGTGCGAGGTGTTATTAGTTAGGTTTGCGGAGACTCGCAGTGCTCGATTCAGTCCTCTTGGGTCGCCTCAGCAAGACTTTAGGAAAGATGCTTGCACATCGTTAACACGCTGGTAGCTACAGAGAGAGGTTTAGGAGGCTATTTGGCAGCCTGGAGGAGTTGTCTTGTTCCACATAAAAAGCTAATGTAGCCTTCTTTTAGAAATAACAGCTGGAAGTCACACTGCAGCAGGTAGGACAAGTTATACTTGAACTGGTTTTGTAAAGCCCAAGGAAAAATAAACAGCATCTATGCTGAGACCTGGGGCTACAGCTCCAGGACAGAGGATTACAGGGCTCGAGTTCATGGAATGTCGGACTGCGCGGGGGGAAGCAGAAATGCCACGGGGACACCCGTGTCCCAGTCCACCGAGGACTTTGCAGAGAAGCCACCAAATAACCTTCACCGCATCCAGTTGCCATCTCCACTGGCTCACTTGGGCTGCGTGAAATTATTGCATGTTAGGACGCTGGTTCGGAGGGAAATCTGGAAGGTTTTTCGATGAGGCAATGCTGAAATATCCCATTTGATCATTTTTTAAAATCGTTTCTGGATTTCAATTTGAAATTATTCTTGTTACGTGGTTTATTTTGCATTTATAAGATGATATAGCAAAATAAGGACAATTTTAAAATCAATTATTTAGACCCACTTAATTTCTTTTTTTTGAATGTTCATTTATGCACATTTTGAAAATTTAGGGCTTGTCCAGAATTGGATCAAAAATAAGACTTCAAGTATCTAGGCTATGTAGGGTGTTAGTTATGTGCTTCATATCTGATTTGACTAAAATGATACTATGCTGAATCCAAATGATACCATGCCACCTCAAGCAAGTTAAAACACTTTCATTGTTATATATTTGTAACATTGTACTGAATATGTTGTGTAAATGGAGGTTTTTTGATCAAGAAGAAGAAAAATCATTGGTCATGTCTGACTTAAATTTACAGTCACTGCTGCATTTAGAGCGAGGACTGAATTACTACTTAATTGAAAAAACAGAAGTATAAGAGACTAGTTCTAACCACATTTCAGAACCTTCTCTTATATTTGAAGTAAGAATCAATTGTCTGCTTTAGCAGGCAATATAGGGTTTTAATTCCTACTATCCTTTCAACCTGTCACAAATTAGTCATGATTGATATGTGAAGCTATATGCGATGAGTCATTAGCAGTGGCAATATATCCTATTATGTATGATGTGTATACACTATACATATAAAACTCATAAGCCAAAATGCATACGTGTGTATACAAATGCATGCTTGTAATAGTGTATAGGACATACCGAATCCGCTCCATCTGGAAAAGGATGACCTGCAGTACCAAATGAGTTACGAAATCTTTTCTAGCTCCTACAAGTGTATAGATCATATTCTTAGAGCACCCATAAAAGTCATAGTTACTGTCAATTTGAGAAATTTTAGCTCAGTGCTCCTGTTTCTCTTTCACTGCCACGGGAGGAAAGAAATCCTTCTTACGAGAAGGACAAGACGTACTACTGGATGGGACCTTGACAAATGACCTTTTCCTGGCTCTGGGAGCTCTGGGAAGGGCAGCCTGGAAAACAGGAGTACACGTGTTTCTGTTTGCCATGGAACGAGGGAGCGATGCATGCTGCACTTTGGGTAAGGTGGGTGCAGATTGCCTTTTGACGTACATATCCTATACGTTTCTCCCATGTTAAGGAGCAACCTGGAATACCTCAGGCTGCTTTTGTTTTACTAAACTCTTCAGTTTCGTAAAAATAGATGATGAATATCTTGAGGAAACAGATTCGTGCGGTATTGCTTGTTGTAATATCACATTGCTGCATTAAGTGGAAAAAAGGCATTATTGCAACTTTTCACTAAGGAAGGACAAAATACATCCTTCCTTATTCATTAGACCCTTTCAGGCTGTGACCGTTCTGTCACAGCTGAGATGACAGGAGGCCATCCTTCACAGCGATGAACGTGTCAGCCCGTCCTCTTCTCAGCTGTCACTGTATCATTATGCATATGGCAGCGGGGGGAAAAAAAAAAAGGTGCAATTTGATTGAAACATGGATTTGTGCAGACATAAGGATCGTGGCTCGACAGATGTGATCCTTACGTTTGAAATAGGAATGAAAATATGAATCAGTCTTTATTAAAATTTGCACAGCTGCCTCTTATTACTGACGCGTGGGGTGAGAGGGGTTCTGTTTCTTCAGCTTTCCTGCACAAAACACTTGCTTTCTGATGACACCCGCTATTCGGTCACCCGCAAAACAAGCTCCTTTATTTTTTCTAAGACTACAGCTATGTCTTTCCGTGTTTATAATAACAGATAACAGCTTCTAGTCCTAACCTTCGCAAATTAAAGTAGGAATCCCTGGGAAAGACTTTCCTGAGTAGCTCGTCGCCTGTCTGAACCCTTTAGAAAGCAAAGCTTTAAGTCAGCGGCGGTCGGAGGAAGAGTTGGTCTCTACGGGGAAGGCTGTGCTGGAGCTGAATATATAGCTTGGAGCAGGACCTTGAGCAAATGGCTGAATCTTAAGAATCCTTTAATAAGCACAACTCGGATAATGCAAATTTTATTTTTTGTGTCAATAATACAAAGCAGCTATACAAACACCTTAAATTAAAATCATTATTGCAGATAGAAATCTATATTGTTCTTACAATTCGCTATATACTGCTTTGACCCAGACTGTGGGTACCCAGACTATGTACCTTCCTAGCTTACTAACTATACAGCTGTCTAGAGAGAATAAAAACATCCCATACAGATTTCACCACTGCCTGGTGTGGGAAGAAGTGATGTCGAAAGCCATTATATTTGAAGTCTGTTTTAGGAGGGAGTTTTGATGCAGCAAAATCCCACATTGAATATACTGTCATTAAGTTATTTGAAAACATGATGATAATGTGACAGAATAAATAAATGTGAAAACGTTGACCTGTGTAGAAAATAAACTGTTGAAGGGAACTAAATCATATGTAATGCCTGTGATGACCACATCAAAGCGTTTGACATTGTGATATATGAAGAGGAAACAATATCTAGAAGGGCAGAAGGAAAGAAAGAAATGGAAGGATTTTAGAAAATGCTTAAAATTCTGACTTTATGCTTTTAGATTTGACTGATTGAGGAGAAGCGAAACCAAACTCATGTCTCCTGAAATTCGTATAATGCATTTAGTGTGTTTTGAGATTCACTAGCGATAAAAAAGCTTGCTAGAGGATGCAAGGGCTACCTGAATAGAAGGGGGGAAAAAAAAAGGCAAAAAGCAATTCAATGTCCTGGCTTAAACTTGATCTCATTTACTCTAGTTATTGCAAATGAGCGGAAACTAATTTAAGCCTTACTTACTGCAGAGGTGCTACTCTGATCTACAGAGTCAGGAGGGAAACGTGAACTCCAGTATCAGCCATCTGTACAGTGCTTTTTGTTGAGGCCCTGAAAAAACCCCATGCTCAGTACTTTTTTAACTTACATAATGTGTTCCAGTCCCAATTGCTCTATCTATTAACCTATATACGTCTATACTGGGAAGAAGAGTGCAAGTCTAAGATGCCATTTGCTATTTCAGTCTGTCCTTGAAACTTCAAATAAATCAGACAGAATAAGACCACTCGGATTTCCACCAGCACCACACATAGTAGGGTTTCACAGGGAGTAAGTAGCAGAGCCCTCGCTGCAGTAACTCGGTGTAGCTGCAGTGTATTTACAGGGGGGGTTTTATTATTTCCCGATTAAAACCTAGCGTCAGTGATAATGCACTTCCTTGTAACCGCACTGCAGGCAATAACACATCTTTTGAAGCATGATCAGTGCTGTATGCAAATCTCCTTTTTTTTAATGAGAAATAGAAATGCTGAATATTTTTAACTGACATGCTTTTAAAATACTTCCCTCCACTGTCACTAGGCTTTAATAAGGGCAAACATCACACAATAAAATAAAAGGTCATTTATGACAAGAATGTAAATATATGGTAAATCCTTAGCAAAGATATGCCTTGAAGTTTGTTGAGGGAGTTCATTCCAGTCTAGCTTTCATAAGGGGACAGTATCTTAAGCTATTTGTTTATCAACAAATGTTACTCTTCATAAATTTCATACTGTGCCTAAGTCTTTCTTCCCTGTTTTTTTTTTGTCTGCAAAACCACACACTATCTGTGGCTGCTTTAAGCTGCTCCTATGCAATCCCTAGCATAAGGGCAGCTGGTCCAGCAAGGTGTATTTTTTGGTGGGGGAGAGGTTGCATTTTTTTCAGTTTTTAAAAATTTTTTTCAGGAGCACTTATTTCACTCAGTGAGCCAATATGAGCTATATTTGGAGAGGGAAAAAAAAAAAAAAAAAAAGAAAAAAATGAAGAGAAAAACTAGGATAAGTTAAACTGCTGTTTAGAGGCTTTGCTAGCCGAGCTGCAGCACTGTAATTGCTGCTGACAAGACTCCGGGGTGTGAAGCTGGCCCGGCACAGGAGCTGCACGGCTTCACTGTATAGCCCAGGACACTTGCCTATAGGTCCCTCCCACCCCCGGTCTCAGGCATTCGGCGGTACCCCAGGGATTAATTACAGGGATCGACAATTAATAGGACAAAACTAGATGTAGCTGTCCTATTCCAGATTTAAGAATTCCTGCCATTACCTGAAAATGATGCATTTCCTTAAAGGCTTGGATGTTCGTCTGAACTAAAGAAGAAATGAGACTAAGAAAAGCATAAACCAAAAGTAAGACAATCCTTGGCCTAAATCTGACTGTTCGAAGGTTTACTTGGTGCTTGATTTCATTCACTTGCTATGTGCCCCCACAGAGGACTTTGTTTCCTCCGCGCACATTAATAACATCATGCAGGGAGACTCACAAGATGCGGTGAATGATTAGGGGACCAGGTAGTGTTACTCTTTTAATTCATTTCTACAGCAATTATTGTTTCTCTGCACTTTTGGGTTCTATTATAAGACCTTTTTTTTTTTTTTTTTAAGAAGTACTTACATCCAGGTCTCATTTTTTACTTTTCTGTTGTTCCCTTTAAATAATAGAGGTGTTTATTTAAGGACGAGTAAGAGGTGCTGGGAGGGGCAGGCATCGTGATTGAACTGTAGGCTCCAAATTGAAAAGACTTTTAAAGTTGTGTGTTATTAAGAGCGCATTTAATCAGGGAAAGTGGCAAACAATTTGTTGTAAGACACATAAATACTAGTGGGAAACTAATTTCAGTGGCATAAAAAACAATCAACTCTTGCATATAAAGTAAATGGAAAACGGGTACCCCTGCACGTTACTGCTCCTGCCGTGGACCACATTCATTTACAACAATTACTTTCTTCTCTTGACCAAACCAGACTTTTTTATTCACAGAGTAAAGCAGAGGCAGAAAAATATTCAGAAAGCACAGTAATATGCAAAACCAGCCACAGGATTTTCTTTTTTTTTTTTTCCTTCTTAGTTGGTCATATTTAATAATCATAAACTGCCTTGTTGCTTAAGAGCCTGACCTTCTCTGTTAGCAAAGCTCGCACCTAAAAATCCTGCAAAGTTTCAATTTCTAAATGTCACAAAATATCAAATGAGTGCAGAAGACAAGAAGCAAGTCAATAAATGTTTGTATTCTTCTCTTGATGCTCTTTTGTACTTCATTTTTTATGGAAAAAAAAATTAACCCAAAATTTAATCTCTCCTCCAAATAAAAGAAAGAAAGAGAGCAGAGCCTGGGGTAACAGTCAGTTAAAATATTGATTACAGTGCATAGCAATTTACTGAAAAATAAATAAATAAACCTGAAATGCCTTCAAACTATTTAGGAGAAAGCATACTGTTTCCTATGGTGGGAAGAAGTATAATTAAAAAGCTATCAACAGTCTGGGATTGTCAAAAGTACTTTGTCACCTGAAGCACATTCCTTGTAATTATCTTTTGGGCTGTAAGCTAGATCACCATTAACCTCCAAAGAAGAAGGGTTACTATGCTTTCTGGTGTGAGAAATTGTATCATCATGTAAATTAAACCCTGTTAGGTAGTCAAATTGGATTTGGGAAACGATTGAGTATTAAACCTAGTCATGTATATTATCAAATGACACAAAGCATGAAATGCTAAGAGGGAAAGAAACAGAAAATTGTTTTTTTTCCTTCCTTAAAAATATCAACATTCTTGTACAGAAAATATTTTTTTTTTGTGAAGGTAAAAGCAAGAAGAGGAAGTAATATGTATGTGTATATACATTTTGATTACATAATTTTTTTTTTTAATTTCCAGAGAATAGAAAATGAGACAACCCCGTGCTAGCTGATAATAATATAGCAGTACTTGAAATCACACTTATCTGTTACTCAGGATCTCGTACCCTGACACATAATTACCAGGGTTGATGGGTAATGGCTCCTTCTACCCATATGAATCCGGTTTCCCAAATTTCCTGCTGATGCATCTGCAGCAACAAGTGGCAACTTTCTTCGTCTCTGCAAATTCGTCTACCTGGTATTATGGAACTCATGAAAAAATTTTAACCAAATGCTGAAAAATTAATACTATTCTTTAGAATATAGAAGATATTATTTAGAAAAAAAGGAAAGGAAAAAAAATGACTGAATTTTCTTTTTATTGTAGTCAGTATATGCCTGAAGAATTTGTGTTTTGAATCCAAGGAGAATAAATACCTTTTAAGTATAGATTTTTTTTCTTGTCAGCTTTTTTAGCTGTGTTTACAAAGGTGCAGTATTTCAATGACCAGCATAAATTAAAGGGTGGTTTCACTCTTAGTTAGTCCTCGGCAGTGCTAGAAGTGCGCGTGCAAAGACGCCAAGTCCGCGGGTAGGTTTAACGGTTGCATGTTCCTGCAGGTGTTTTAGATGGGCCAAGTTGAGGTATATTACCAAAATTTCAGGATTTCAGCACTGCTTGTGGTGACAAACTTGTTTGTTGTCCTGTTTCCTGCCATCCTCGTGTCTGCTGCCTGCTCGTTGAAATGCTGTAAGCTCTTCCAGAAATCTCAAGCTCATGACAAATGTCTCCGTATACCCAGCCGGAGTGCGGCGACAGGAGCTCATCATGTCCATCGGATCTCCTAGCGTAACGTCGTGAGCAGCCAACGCGATGTTTGCACCCAACACGACGTGTTCAGTGAGCGCTGTTCAGCCGTGCTTAACATTGGCTTGACATTGGCTTTTTAATGTCTGAAAGAAAATCTTTTCCCTTTTGCAAAAAATAGTGTGCAGAAAGAACGCTGAACCTCAGTCAATGGCGAGGGAAGAGCGGGTAATACATTTTTTTCAGAAACAGGAGTAAAACCCAGAGCTTTGCAAATTGCTAACACGCAGTTCCATCATTAAGGAGCACATACATCTTTGTAGTTGCTAAATATAAAAATAATTTGCCAACAATCTCCAAAGCTTTCTGAGAGTTTAATTTTTTTTTTTATATTATTTTGAAGTGAACTTTTTTTTTTAATTTTTCTGCCAAATTACCGCATGTTGACAATGGGTTGTACCCAGCATTTATAGTCTTTCTGCTTTCAACTTGTGGAAGGTGGGTAATTGAAGTGGTGTGCACAATAAATGAGGACATCCATTGGTTCCGTATAAACCTTTTAAAAGCCTCGGAACGGAAAGTAAGGCAGGCTAATATGAATTGCAAAAGGACACAATTAATTTGTGCATGAAAGAAGATTTTTAGTATGCCATTAGCCTCTGTAACAGCCAAAAATAAAAAGGCAATCATGTATAACCTTGCCAAAAGTATGACAAACTGCTTGTCATGAAAAAGTTTTGTATTTTAAGCAAATGCATAATGTTTTTATAAAAATTATTCTGTTAACTCTTACTTGCTGGCAATGAAATCCGGTTTAAAAAATGGTACTAAAAAGGCAAGTTCATTTCAGATTAGTCAAAAAATCAAGAGCATCTGCTAAAGCAAGTGGAAATGCTGTTGCTGTTTGGAAGACTTCTGAATTTTCAGCAGACGAATTCTGTCCTGTTTCCTCTGTGTCCCTACTCCTTTTCGTACACCTTACTAATGGAAGTTATGAGCAAGTTGTGAATCTCTGTTCTGCGTCCCATATCGTTAAGAAGCTAAATTTTCCCATCTTTTTTTTTTTAAAGTCTCTTTTATTCCTCTATCTTCTTCCTAAATTACTTAATCTATTTCAGCATATATTATCTGCATATTATATAGCATATATTCTATTTTTAGAACAAGTATGTATATTCTAACAAATTATTAAGCGGTTTTATTTCTAGATATAGCTAGCCAAGGTCATAAACTGCTTTTGAAGATTCCTGCTAACGATGAAAGTTAAATTATGCTGTGGATATTAAAAAGACAAGATTGTGTGACGGATAAATTATTTTCTGCATACTGTGAAAAAAATGCATCATAGGATTTTAGTAGCCGGATTTAATCAATAACTCTGCAATTACTGGTCAATCATAGCTTACTTTTATCCATCGTTACAAGGGTGCAATAATTATTAGTCCTCTATGAAATTATCTGACATCATTAAATAACATAGGTAGAATAGGAGCACTTTTAGGAAACAACGGGGAGCTGGTGTCTTGTCAGGGATTGTGAACAACCACCATTTACGTTAATAACACTTAAAATATCACGGTAGCTGGAGGAGAGATCCCTGAATCTTACAGCAGTAACAGGGATTACAGATTGTATCTACTGGAAGTAAGGTGAGGGATACTTGCTGGAAATATATTTCTCAAATTTTGCATAGTTTACAAAGTTTAGTATTTACTTATTTGAAAAAAATCATTGTGATAATTTATTGTACAATAAACTGTGGTATAGGAGAGTTTTATAAGCCTTTCTTGTGTGCTCACTTAGAAAGAGTCTTATCGATTATCAGTCTGATTTTTTCATCAGTGCAGCTCATTTGTAACTCCATTCAAAATCATTTGGTGGAAGGAGAAGGGACAGTTTCTCAATGCCTGTGGCAATTGAGACAATTTATCACCAGACAGAAATCTCTTGAGTCGCAGTGCTCTCAGGTAGCTTCCGTGCAAAGTCCTGGCCGATCTGAGTCCAGTTCCCTCCTTGCTATTTACTCACCTTCATACATTTCCTATGCAAAGGTTTTTATATTTCTTTTGATATCTATTTGATTGTACACGTCTGCGCAAATGACTTCTTAAAAAGATCCAGTTGGGTCTATTTGTGTTGGGTAGATTATGTTTGCCTGTGATATCACTTTAGTCTGGTATATTTTGCCGTATACATATCTATATTTAGATTAATCATATTAATTATGTCCTGGGTTTCTCTCTTTCTCTTTTCTTCTTTTGATGCTGTAAAACATCAAAAGATGACTGAATGAGAAACTTGCAGTCAGTGCATCTTGTGCAGCAGACAATCTGTTTCTCACCGTTACGTTGAAGTTTTTCTTCTTCCTCTGTGATCCTTCTTTGCCATTTCTGACAAATTTCTACACTCTGCCGTGTTTTATTTCTCTCATTTTTCCTTCTTCCTCTGCTAAATGCTGCCTTCTTCAGCCTCTCATATTTTCTCTGGTGGTGTAGCACTCAAGGCTGTGCATGGCCCCGGGCAGTATTTCTTCTGTCCTGCTCTCCACTACAGTCCCTTCTCATTGCAGCCACGGCACAGATTTTGCATTTCAGCTTTGCAATAACTCACATTTTCTACCACTTTTCCAGCTGTGGAAAATACCCTTCTTGATGAGCTGGCCATCGCTATAAATCAAGTAATGACAAGTACAACCCCATTAAGGATTCCTCCTATACCATGGCTATCTGTAGTACTAACCCTAGGATGGGATTGAATGGTGGGGACAAAGATCTACGACCTGATTTAATGTTGAAGTCAGTCCTCGTATGGGCAGGGGGTTGGACCTCCTGAGGTCCTTACAGCCTGAATTATTGTATGGTTCCAAATATAGCCTTTTTTCCGAAGAATTCTTTAAAGAGACGTGTAAGACTCCCTAAGGATGCGTGAAGCATCTCCTCTTCTTCCCCATCTGGACTTCTGCACTTCATTTTGTCTCCCAAACAATCCACACTTGAAAGCACAGCCAGGATATTAGGCTTCTTTCCAAAAGAGTTGAAGAAATATCAAGTTCCAGTTAGTCTTAAATGTCTTGATTTTTTTTTCTACTTCACATTCTGTGATAGGGAAAATTAATAATGATGGTTCCCATACAGAAAACTGGCTATTACATACAAAAGGATAATGATAATAATAGCAACAACATTAAATAATAATAACAATAATGATCCTGGATTTTACTTGAACTATTCTTTCCAGGCCACTTAAATGTTCTTGGCTTATTTGTCTAGGAAAAAAAGCTTAGGTGAAGCATTGCACCATTTGAATTATAACTTTTAAGACGAAATATGGAAAGGCAGAGTCAGACTCACCCTGGCATACTTTGATCAGTTTTGGTGAGGTTACACCAGGGACTAATTTGGCCCGAGAAGCTGGTAATCATGTACCACAGATGTTACAGTATTTGAAGGCAATGGTCCATAATAGCAGAAGGAACAACATTATGCCCCAAAGGACCTATCAAGTGAATGAGATGTTGGAGAGGTTTTTTACACAAACACTGAATCAATACTGGTTGCAAGGTCCAAGCATGCCTAAGAAAATGAAAGACTTTACTGGATCTTAACATTTTAGATTAAACTTGCTGATGTCTGATTTAGAGCAACAAGAGGGCATTTTAATCCAGTCCTCTAACTGCCTATATAGAAGTGGACAGTTCAATATGCAAACGGCATTTCTGTTTCTTTACCAATAGTCTTAAAAATTTTGAAGTAATGTCTTCATGTATAGCTAAAAATCTTGCAAAATTTTTGTCTTAATAGAAATGCTTAATGTAAATTCTTAAAATATTTTCAAATATCTATTGTAAGTAAAATGTATGTGAAAATCTACAGACATTTAGGTATTTTGAAAACCAGTTAATGTAGTTTATCATCTGGAGGACAGAGGTCAGAGACATATTAGAAGTAGAACAATTATGGTTTGTACTCCATGATTAAATATCAGAAGCATTAACCAGCCACAGCATTACAGTCATAATATTAGAATAAAAATGACAGTTACTCTTGTAAAAGGCTACTGAGGTTGTGTGTGCATATAGCTCTTCTGTAATTTAAAATGGGATACAGGCCTGCACATACTGATTCATTCCTCCCACTCAAAAAAAGAGGAGACTTCCCACATCTTTCGTATGCCCCAAGGTAAACATTGAATCCTTTGTTATAATCCAGCCAAACTCTGAATCACGGGTGGCTCATTCCCAGCAAACTACCTGATTAGAACAGGCAGCTCAATAGCTCTGTCCTTTTGGGTTTCCTTCACCAGGCAAGGGACAAAGATGATGAACCTCAAAAGCAGCTTTGGTTTCCTTACTACTTCTTCAACTGGCAGTGGAGAGAACTTCCCAGGCAGCTCGAAGTATCCAGTAGCATCCATTTCCTTCTCCTGGTGACTGAATAACAAGGTGCTCTATATACTGAGAAAATGTCTTATGCACTTTCCTGTTTCTTAGCAGTTTGGAGGTTTGGGGTTTTTTTTTCTGGTTGGTTTGTTTTTCAGCATTGATCCTGAAAGGTCACGTGAGTCTCAAATTCTACTTGTCTTGGCGTCAGCTGTGGACTTCTCCGTTGTTGCTGGTTTGCTATGTGTGTGTTTTATTTAGATTAAAAGGCAAAGTACATTCATTCAAGGCTTAGGCAGTTTAGCATAATTAATGGTACAATATAAATAATTGAATTAAGTTTAAACATTGCTAAATTAAAGTCCTCAAAACCCACATGTACCGGTTTTATACTGCCAGACGTGCAGTCTCCGTCTTCACTGGAGATTATTTTTCTCAGCGTGCTCAGTGTAAGGAGGTGCCAGGGGATGGGAATAGTAAAAAAAAAACAAAACAACAAAGCCCAGTGAGGGCCCCTTGCCCTTGTAGGAAGGGGATTGAGTGCTTTTACTGTAAGGCAAGTGATTCCCCGTAGCTGTTGGTTGGCCATCGCGTTGAAAGGGCTGAAAGGCTCCATGTCTCTCGCTGCCCCTTCAGTCCCTCTCTGGGAAGGTTGCCCTTGTCCCGTATAACAATGTGTATTGTAATATTGTGTTGCGTTTCGCACGTCTGTCCCATAGAAAATGGATTGAATCTGTCTGTCAGCCCCATGTGATCTCCAGACAACTATGATTTCTTCATTACTCTTCCCATGATTGGATGTCAATTAGTGACTTAAAAATAAGGTCTTCATTAAGTTAGCGATCCCTTGGGCTCAGGAGTCTCCCAGCACCTCAACCATTTTATCTAATTTATCATACAGACAGCAATGAAGTACTGCTGTCAGGTTACACTGGGGAGAGGGAGCAAATGAGCTCCAGTGCACTGTGAGGTCTTGGAGACCCAACCTCCACCCAGAGGGACCATGGCGCGTCCTCCGAGAGACTCGTCCTTAAACCAGCTCGCTCCTTTCAGCTCGGTGACTGTTTTCACCTACATAACACGAACGCCTCTCGATATGCCTAGCACTGCATACCTCTGCCCTTTTTGTTAAGAAAAAGGTTAAGAATGAAAATATCTGCCAACTAAGGTCTTTTCAGCTGATTTTTCAAGATAGAGTCCAGCGGAAAGATTTTGTATTGACAGCTGGTGAAATGTTCATAGAAATGACATCTGCCCATTAAAAATATCCCTCTTACTTTTCCTTATCCTTGGGGATTTCAAGACTGCAAATCATTTCCATGAGAGATATAACCTTAGATCAAGTTATGTAAAAATATAGCACTTCCATCAAGTGAAATAATCACAGTATGATACAGGAATATTAAACAACTGCCTTCCCGCATGGTATGCACAGGAATTTGCGGAGTTTTCCTCTAAGTGTCTTCGATTGTTATTTCGTATTGTGACACCTGTAATTGTATATAGCAATCTAGATTTTAAAATCCTGACAGGACTGCTATGGGTTCCACAGCATACATAAATCCATCACAGCGTACGAGATAGATTTTAAATTGATGGTACCACACCAAGCACTGAAATAAAAGCACTAGCAGCACTTATCCTTGTAGACTAATAGCTGCAAATGATTTTATGAATCATTAGTTCAGATCCTATAGTCCTACCCATTTTAAATCATTTCTAGATTAATGCTTTTTTGTCTGTGATACGATATTAATAGTCTACTGAAAAGCATGCAGTTTCTAGCGGTGTGTCACAGCAGCATTGTAGTGATGGCAGGGAGTTTGTAGTATTGCAATAACTGATTAATTGCTCTGATTTGGGTAGCGGGTGCTTTTTCAAGAGGCTGTCTCCCAAGAGCAAGTATCCTGTGAACAGATCCGACTTCTGAGCACAGATTACCTGCTACTGAGTAGTTACGCTTGGATGACGACACGGGACGAAAACCCCTCAGATTTTATTCCCCAGAAGTGCTCCCTTACGTAGCAATCCAGCCGGAACCAGCAAACGGTGTTTCAGCGTTTTGATTTTGCTTTGGATTGTGTTGGTAGAGCCACGAGCAAACTCGAGCATCAGTTGTTGCATAGTCTGTTGTTAATCCTCTCCCTCCCTCACTTCAGGGCAACACGGACAGCTTAGGGCAAACACGGCACCAGCAGAACTGGATTTTGCCGGTAGGTGATGGTGGGAGCTGGGGAGGGTTGGGACACAGGGGCTGGTGTCACTACAGCAGGTCCCCGCGTTCTGCTCCTGTGCGCTCTCCAAAATGGAATCTTTCCCTTCTTGATCTCATTCAGGACTTTCTGTACATGCCACAACAAAGAAGTGCTGAGAGATGTTTTCTTCTTCAGTGAGTAAACAAGACTGTGAATTCTCAGTTTTGTGGAGGAAGCATCATCTCAGGGCTCTGCTCTTAAGTCTGCAAAAAAGATCCCATTATACGGAGGTGGATATTTTTTCTGTACAGTAACTATGCATTTAACCAGTCATTTTCTTGTTCAATTTAATTAGTTTTTTCCAGTATTTCTCTAAACACCATGTGGTAAATGTCATCAGCGGTTTGCAGCAGTTAGCTGTGTATCTCTCTTATGTGAGCTGTATCGTATTGATGAATCCTGATCCTGCTTTAAGTATTTAGCTGCTATTTTCTACCTATTCATCCCTCAAAATGCACTGAAATGTGCTTGCTCTGAGTAGGTTTTTTCACAAGTAGTGTGTACTGCTGCTGACATAGACGTGATCCCTACGTGATGTATAGGGATGTGCTTTAGCGATGTAGTCAGCGCAAGGAGGGCTTTGCATTCGGATGCCGGAGGTTCATTGCCCAGCTTTGCAAACTGTGGGTGGGTTTCCTTCCAGGGTGGTAGTTGCAAAATAAATGGTGACAATTCAGAAAATCAGTGTTTATCACGCATGTACTTTCATTTTTTCCTGCAGCTGAAGAGGATAGCTGGGTGCCTTCTAATACTCCTTCCACCCTCCGTATGAACGTCCTTTCCTTGAGGAGCGGCTGTGCCCCGGCAATGACCGTCCTGGCCAGAGCTGTGTGGGTTTATCTGCTTCCCATTATCAGGGACAGTGACCACAGGGCTTTGACTTACGGACTGTGGAGGGGCCATGCATCCTACTGCATGCCTAGGGCTTTGTGTAAGCTTGGTAATCACAACAGTTTTAAATACAGCTCCGTGAGAGAAATTAATAATTACATAGAGTGAGGGTAACTACTGAAGTGGTTATTTTAAAGTAAATGAGTCTCAACTTCTACCTTTTGGCTTAATAGCTATTTAATATTAATGATTGTAAAAAGGTGGAATAGAAGCGTGTAGCAAAATAAACCCCGATGTGTCTGCTCCCATTCAGGCAGGCAGAGCAATGCTCGTGTTTTTCACCTCCTGTCGTCCTCCCAGAAGAAGTCGGGGCGACTGGCCTTTGGAGGAACCTCTCTGCTCTCCATTAAGTATACGGAGCCAAGGAGATTAGGCTCTTCATCTTACATATGTAGACAATGATGGTATGATGTCACGTCTTTAACACCATGGCAGGAAAAAAAATCTATGGATCTGATGCTACTTAATTGGCTTGCTTTATTGTGCTGTTGAATCCAGGAGGATCAGAGGTTAGTAATAACAATGTGATATAAGGCCCTGGAGTGCTGGAGGGCTGGCGCTTGAAAGGGATGCACTTTCTGTGATGATAAGTTCTTGGAAACTGTTGCAGTTTTAATGTTGTTTCTGCTGCATTTAATTTGATTCTCCTTCTACAGTGGGTAGTAAATGATGTTGAATATATTTTCTTCCGTATCCCAGATGAGAGATTGACACCCATCTATACCTCATTTGAAGTGAAAGTTAGAACTATAACTTTTTTTCCCCTTTTCTTCTACTCTGTTCTAAATTCATAGGTTATAGTATCTGGTTTACAGTATTAAAAATAATAGAAGTCTGTGCATTTTCTAGACCTCTGTAAATAAAACATGCAGGCATGCCTACATTTTTAAGTCACAGCATGTATTGTTATCATATATTAATAGATGCAAAAGTCAGATTCTGCTATCGACATGCTAACACTTAGCTTTTTAGGTAGATAGATAGATAATTTCATATTTAGATCATGTTACCAGACACGTTATTCAATCACTGCACCGCAGACCTTGAACACACACAGCCTGACATTGATAGCTGCTGAGCGTGCTGCGGAGGTTACAGGAGAGTTATCTCTATCATTATGTGCCTCCGTGGTTTTTAAATAAGCTGAAGGAGTAAAAGAGGGAAGAAATACAAGAACGAAATTTCTAGAGGGTGACTGTGTAAACCTGGGAAGATGGATGGGTGTTCCACCCAGCACACACGCTCGTGTAGGAGCCTCCTTCAGATCAATGTGACCCACATTCTTGCTGGAGGACAGAACGGCACAAAGTCAATGTCACTACCCCTCTTCTTTTTTTTGTTTTTTTTTTTTTTCTCCCCATTCAGGGTTAATCATGAAGGGACCTCGTGTCATATATATTAGAATAACCCATCAACTTCAGTAGTGCTGCCAGGATTTCCACCAGCTGAAGATCAGTCCTCGAGCCCTTACAGAGGTTAGTAGGGAGTATCGCATACCTGAGTCAGCCTTCTCTGTCTGGTTGCCTTAATCAATTCCTGAATGCTATGTGCAAACATACCGTGATATTCATCAATTCCCCTCTCCAAATAAGCAAAAAAAAATTGCAGGAAGGTTTTTCTGTCATTACTGATGTTCATAATGTAGTGAGATTGATGGATTGCACTCAAATCCTCACTGTGGCAATGGCCCATTTTGAAATGTGTTGAGAAAGAAAACAGCTTTAGTGCAGAGGTATGCAAGAATATTTAAAGGTGTTTTGGTGAAATGTGCTGGATTTAGAAGGGAGATGAGAATATTAGGAAGAAGCATAAGTTTAAACAAATGTGTAAATCATGAGATCAAAACTTGTTACTGAGCTTTAAAAAAATTACATTTTTGCAAATGCATCCCTTTTATAGTTTGATTTTTGTAGTTTATATTAAAAAAAACATGTGTTGTGGGCAGTCTTTGGGAAAAACTGAGTGGCTCTCTAACACAGAAAAGCCTTTACAGGAGGTGGTTAAAGGGCTTGTCAGTAAACTTAAAAAATGAGGTTGCTTAGAAGTACTTACAGTGAACATCATACATGCAGACTTTTTGTAGAAGAAAAATTATTTTTCATATATAATTTGTATCTAAAACCGAGAAAGGAACAAAGCACAGAATCAAAGTAAATGAGCTTTTAGATCATGCACTATGTTGGTGGCAAATGTAACATTCACCATTATTTTTCGGCTCCATATATTAATTAACGTGTTTGTGGAAAATGTGCATGTAACCATAAAAAAAACCCCTCTGCATTTGATTGGCAAATGACCAATACACAACCGTCCAGTTTGCCTTTATTTATCACTAAAAGCAGGAGAATTTCTTATACAGTAGAGAAAATCATGTCTTTACAAAGATAGTAGGCACAGATACTAAAGCCCAGCAAAATCACTCCCAAAACTAACCTGCCACTTTCATCCGAGAAACAGCATTTCACCTTGAAAACTGTTTCTTTATCTTGAGCTTTTCACACTCAGTCCAGCTGTTTTGTATGGTCAACAATATCAAACTACCAGGGACTTCCATGTAAAAGGTCACACAGGGCTATCAAGGCTGCTTTAGCCAAATCTGAACAATCACAGCAAATCAAACTCCTGAATCCTGTATCAAAAACTTTAATTTCTGCCTCCAAGATCATATCTGCTCTATCTTATTTTTTCCAAGAACGTATCAAGCTTCCTTTCAAATCAATTTGTCTCTACCGGCTTCTTTGGGAGGTCTGAAAATTGTCAGAAATCTCCTAAATTCCAGTCTAAATTTATTCATGAACAATTTATAGCCCCTTGGTCTTGTATAAGTATCAGCCTTTAAAGTTAAATAATTCTTCTCCCTCCCTGCTGTTTACTTCCAAATGTACCTATAAAGAATAATTGTATCCCCTCTCAGATTTCATTTTGCTGGGCTAAACAGACCAAGGTCTTTTTAATTTCCTCCTCCTTAATCATCGTACCGAGACTTAGCTGTGCTTTTTTGAACCAAGCTATGTAGAATGGTTCAGAGTATTCTGCGTTGCATCCTGCTAATGCTTAGTGTGGCTGTCTTGTCTCCGCTTAAAACTTACCTGCATGAGTTATCTGTTACTAAATTCTGCGAATAAGAGAATGTACTTGCAAGTTAATTTCAGAAAACTTATTTCTTACCGGAGTCAGGAATTACCCGTTTGATGGCAATGCCTATTACTGCCTAAGTGCTTGGGTTGGACTCAAGCCTTTGCATTCAAACGTGTAAAAGCATCTGAGAACTCTGATTTCTCTAACTACTTTTATTGTTGTCTGTTCAAGAAAGAGGCATCTTCACTGCAGAGATGCAATTTTTAGGTTGAATGGTAACTGCTCTAAAGCCATCCTAAGCAGGCTTCCACTTGCTATAAACAGAATAAAAACTCATGTGCTGTCCTCCCTAATTTCATCAACCGTGGCATCGGACAAGTTCTTCGGCATGTGCTAAGATCCATAAGCTTCTAGTTTCACCTCCGTGTTGCTCATTTTGCAATTTAGGCTCTTTCTGACACCTCGCCCGTTTCATCAAATTAATTTAAATACAATTTTTCACTAATTGGGTGATTAGCCAACATTCACTGTAGTCCTTCTTTTGTGCTCTGAGATTTTCACCCAGTGCAAGGAAACTCATCATTTATATTGTTCCACATCGTATAAATATTTGTGAATGAGTATTGAAATCTCGGATGTCAAGTACAGTGCATAACATCAGAAATGGAAAAGACCAGACTCATAAATCTCCTTCCGTGATCTCATTTGGTGATCATTAGGTGACCTGCCAGCCAGCTAGATGGCCGTTCAGTGATCTTATAATTTTGTGTCTGCTCCTGAGAGACCAAACGGATCAGAGGCGAGTCTGTGGCAGCAGTGTGGATGCTGTTCCCAGGTCTGCCTGCCATGACCTGTCCAACCTCTCCATCACTGTAGCTGTACGTCGGGTAAATTACAGTTAGCTGTCCCCTGGCAGGGACTGGGGACCTTGGTTATTAAGAATTATAAAGAGCAGAGAAATATTACAGGCAGTCAGTAGGAGAGCTGAGGTGATAACTCACGGTCTCTTTGCCTAGACCTCGGTGCTCTTTGTGCCGAAGTCGAGGGTATCGTGGCGAGCGGCTTTCGGAGCAAACGTGTGGCATTTCATCAGTTTCTGCAGAAATACATTGCAGAGCTACAAAATTCGTGACACTCCCCCAAGATACATGGCAGGTCTATATATAAGTGTCTTCAGACTTCCAGCTCTGTGCTTTAACCTCTGGCCGTGCAGCTCCCCAGGGCTTTGTTCTGGCCAAGATGAGGGTTCGAACGAGTGACCTCTGGGATAAAAAGAGTGAGTCGGTACCTCCTCCGTGCCAGGTCGGGCTTGGTGGTGGGGAGGCATGATTGACTGCCTGCCCCTGTGCCCGGGGCTGGGGGGACGTCGGAGCATGGGCTGGGACCGAACCTGGCTGTGGACGGCCACGAGTTACCCACGGGGTGGTGACGGTAGGTGACCGAGTAAAGAGGTGGTGCAGAGACACAGCATTATCCTGCTGAATGAGTGAGAGTCTTCTTTTCTCTGTTAGAGATGGGCAGAGGTTTTGGTGAGGAAAACACTCCTTTGAATTCATGCTCTTACAGATAGAAAAGTCTCGCGAAATTACATATTTTTTTTCAAAACGTAAATGCTACTTTGTCAGAAATAAAGTCTAAGCCCGTAGCATTTCATATTGGACTAATACATCTCCATTAATGTCAAGACAGTATTGTAACAGGGAGTGGCCACAGAAGATTGTGCCCCTGAACTGTCCGCCGTGAAGACCAGAGATGTTTTCAACATCAAATCAGCATTCCCCTTCTGCCTGGCACCAGTGGCCACTTCTGTGTCTTCCCTCATCCTCTCTGCTGTGCCCAGCCCCAGTGGAAGGATGCCCACTAATTTCAGTAGGCTTCAGCTCTTGTCCTAAATGATCAGAAAGCAGCCACTTGACTGTAATTCTTTTGTAGCAGATGTTATGAAGAAATTGAATCCACTCTTGATTATGAAATTCCCCACTCCTTGTTCACAATTCACTAGCTGAATGGAAGATGCAAGTGAGGGTGATTTCTAAAACAGTAGGTTTCTATTTTGATTAAGTTAATCATGCAGTACATGCCTCAAAAATCCCCAACCAGACATTTAAGAAGTGTGAATTTCATATAGGATAATCAAACTAGTTTGAGGAATGCACACCTCAGTGGAATCACACCTGAAGAGAGCCAGTGGATCTTTAAGATTGGAAATTGTACTGCTGCCATCGCCCAGGTATCGAGAGAGCGGGATGTCCCTTGTGCTCTTAATGGCGTGCTGCTGGAGTGGCTGCGGGTATCCGGGGATGTCCATATGAGTTTCCCACCTCTCATTAAACTGCATGTTGGACTTTTTCCCCAGGGTTTGTGAGAAGTTACCTGTGCAGGGGTACCTGCTTTTCCATAGTATGCAGAAAAGGTGACATTTGAAGACATTAGATATCATCCCATTTGCTAGAAATTCAGGTTAGAAGGGTGTTAGAGAAACATGGGGGATTAGGTGCTGGTTGAGCAAAGGCAATTAGAAAGTTCCCTGTAAGAACACATACATGAAGGTGAGATGTGTAAGAGATGGAAATCACCTTCTTCCAAACAAGCTCCAGAGGCTACCCAACTTGATTCGCTTGATGGGTGGTTCTGTTTTCTGCAGTGACATTTTTATGTGTGCAGGATAAAAGAATGGCTATTACAGGTAAAGATTATGTAATTTATTAAAAAACCAGTAAAATGTAGGTTCCCCCCACCCCCCAGATCGTAATTGCAGTCCCTTGCAAAAGGCAAGCTGGAATCAACTCCCCACAGATGCGTGTAGACGTTGGTGTGATTTATACATCCAAAGGATGCATTGTGGAACTACAATTGGAAAAAAGCTACAGAAAAACGTCTCTGCATTAAGTGCCAATGCCTTCAGTCTGAAAGCAGCCTTTGGAAATACTTTTTTGAAAGGCCATATCGACAGGCTGAGTTCTAAACACAGTTACACTGATTATATGGAACTATAGTCTCCTTTGGTCTAAAATGCACCACTATTAGATGGATTTTTAGTCAGGTGTTATGTGAGTCTCAAAGAATGACAACCAATACACTGGAGTAGTTAGGTTTTCTTTTCTGTCATTAGTGGCAACTTTCTCCTGCATATTGAAAGAAGTGTGCATTTTCCACTGAAAACCTCGTGGATAAAAGGCATCAGGTAGCAGGGACTGGTGTGCTGTGAAGAAGACATCCCAACAGCAGAGGAAAATGGGGTCACCACATACCAACTGTTCATCTTTAAGGGGTTCTCCTGCAACCCATATGCTGTCATTGTCTCTCTCTTGCTACCACCTATGTCTTCAGTTATATATCATTGCCCGCAAGGTTTACGCAATTTTTCTCCACTTTTTTCTTGGTTGCTCTGCAGAGCTTCTGCCACAATTAGACATCCACACTCGGATCTTTTCCTCACAGTTGCCTCTGGCGGGGTGTTTACAGCATCCTGAATAACAGCCGTGCATTTGCGTGCTGTAGATGCTGACTGTGGCACTGATCATCATCATTTCGCTGTCATGGTGTGCAGCTTTAACCTTTTGTTGTACCCATCTGTTGTCTCTGCCTCACCTTATGCTTTGGTTATGAAATTGCTGTTGTGGGGATTGCCTGTCTGGGATCGCAGTTTGTACAGCACTTAGCATTCTCCAGTCCTAATCCCAAACCAGAGCTTTTAATTGTTGCCGCGATACAAATAGATTGACAAGGTCAGGCCAGCTGTTATAACAATTAAAGCTACCTTTTGACTGTCTTCCTCTACGCCAGTGCCCTTCACGTACAGGGAGAAACACTATTGATGTGCCCTCAGTTGTCCTCCGTGTATCTCTGGTGCTTCAGCTCTGTGGGCTTTTACCCACTTCCTTCTCCCGTTTGGGTTATTCCCGTGGTTTATTTCTGGTGCCACACATTGTGCAATGATGTCTCCAAGCCAGGGAGCGTGGCTGAGATGTGGGGTGGTTCCGGCATGGCTCAGGAGACTCCTTGGAGTCCTTTGGGGTCCTTGTCCTAACTCTTCCAGACCTTTGGTAAGCCCCATGGAGATGTTGTGGACAGGCACAGCTGTGATGATGGATAGTCCTCATGCCAGCGATCATGAGTAAAGGATTCCTTTCCCTTTGCGCATCTGTGAGTGCCTAGCAACTGTTTTCCCCTGGGTTCAGAAGCAGACTACCATAATTTAAAAGGTTAGGTGAAATGGCTGGTGAATTTAAAACTGATAGCATTGTCTCATGTAATTTCTTTATGCTTGTTAATGAGCCTTCATCTCCTTCTGTTCATATTAGGAGGGTAAAACAGTAGTGGAAGTTGAGATACATGGAAAGGCTTTGACAAAAGGCAGTCTTCCATGAAATAGAATCTCAACTTTAAGGAAAAAATGACCCACTAATAAATTACATTCCAAAATGTATCTTCAAATAATACATGAAGTCTGATTTAAATAAAAACATGTCTGGGAGCCTTTAAGCTCTTGTTGTTCTGCAACACGCCAGGATTTCTTTCAGAAGGAAAAACGAGAAGTGTCCCCACTTGCAATCTTAGTGCAGAAATCTGATAATTTTCCTGTGTCCCCTGTTCTGATGAAATTGTTTTCCTAAGCTGAGTCTGTTGACAGACCAATGCAGAGGATGCTTGGGAATACTGGAGTCCAGACATACTGTGTGCATCCCCCCAGTACCGTAGAAAATCCTGTGCATCTTTTGATGTGTGTGATCACTGGTGGGGACCACACATGCAAGTTTGAGCCCTTAGAGAAAAGAGCGGGAGACTTTTTTCCCCGGAGGAATATCGTAGACAGCAGAAATAAGTAATGATGCCAGCTAATGCCAGTCATGATTAGGGTTTCTAGTAGAACACCCGTTACGGGATTAATCACGCTTCTCCTCTGTGCTGCGAAGGACTCTGCCTGCCTTAAACCCGATGTGTTTTCACTCACGTGTGCCTGGGGTGGGAGCACCGCTCCGGGGGTGTGCACAGCGGTTACCTCTGGGGAGCTCATCAGGCCTCCTACGGGCAGAATAGTCGATTTTTAGAAAAGCGTTGGTTTTGAGGATCTACAGGTAATTCTTCTGAAGAGCAGGCTAGCACACAGCATTGTGGATGCGATGAAATGTCGGCGTGTCCCACTTCCAGAGGGGCTCTTGTTGGGCTTTGTGTTGAGCAGGATTTCTCCCCATGGGCTCTGTACTGTGTAAATGGCACTGATTCCCTCAAATCCCTGCTTCTAGCTGGTTTCCATCAAGTCCGTATTTGCTGATTTGGCTCTTTCTCTAGAAAAGCACAGTAATGGAAATACCCAAACACTTAACGTGTGTTAGTTGCAGAGAGATAAAGTAAAGAAATCAACAAAAAGAAATTATTTCCTTTATTTTTCTTCATGATTGTTCTTTCTGGGGGTAAGATGCTTTCAGAAAGAGGAGGGACAGCAGCTTAAGCTGAGAAATTCAGATGAAACCTCAAATGAATTAGTATTCAGTCTTGGTATCAGGGATTTTTTAATCCTTCCTTAGCCTAACATCTCCCCAAAACAGTCTTACGAGAAAAGCAGACCAGGAAAAAAGGAGCTTATAACAGCAACTTACAGGTTTTCTCGAAGGTTAATTAATTGCAATTAATTGTGAAGTACTGTAGCAATGAACAGTAGCTTTGAATTTGATAATGAAAAAAAAAAAAAAAAAAGAAACAAGGAAAAACCCATATGGAACAATCCTGAGCTTGCAGATGTGTTTTTTCCTCCTCTCTCGATAGGTTCGGTTTGCAAACTTAACTCAGACAATTTACAAATATAATTACAGCAGATAATTAATTTAGGGGCTGTGCGGCGTGGTGGAAAGAACAAAATGTTTTCATTAGGAAAGTTGAGACCGGCAATTCTGTAAAGGACTCGGTGAGCAAGACTGTACCCATGCACTTCACAAAACAGGGTGACTTTAAATGAGTTTGTCCCTTAATTTTGGGTCATTTCTATTTAGATTAAAATAGATTTTGAATCAGCAGTAAAAAGAATGGAAGGCTTTTTTTTTGCTTTCAGTTGCTGTAGAAGAAGAATCTTCTCGGAAGATGAGCTGGTTTGGGTGGTTCCTGAGAAGGGTCTGTGTCACGGTGTACAGAAACAGGACTGGTGCAGTCACTGGGAGGGACTGGGATCACTTTTTTCATCTTCTCTTTCTCTTTCCAATACAATGCTCTGAAGAGAGTGTTGTTTATTAGCATTAAGGTAGCGCCAAGAAGCTCCAACCAAAACTGTTGTGGGCAAACGTTAGGAGACAGTTTCTAACCCAGACAGCTCACCAGCATACAAGGTAGAGGATGGAGTCGGTAGAAGATTAAGTGATTTCTTCAAGGCCAAAGTCAGCGGCAGAATTAAAACCAGAACCCACTCCCTTCGTATTGATGTGCCGTTCCCTCTGTCATCTCTCTTACCTACCACCACCGCAGTGTTTGAGCCGGTGGTTCAGGGCTTTCACCCCTACCTGGTGGCTCGAGAACGCGTGGCCAGGAGCTGTCACACCTCGGAGGATGCTGCGGAGCCCGCGATGAGCAAGCAGGCTCTGGCAGTGATGAGTGGGAGGAATTCACGGCACAGCCTCCTTGCTTACCTTGCCCAAAAACGAGAGTCTCACCATGCAGAGGAATTAATTTCGCTTGCTTTCTCATCTGCTGAAGTAATAGGGTCAGATCAGTGGGGAAAGCAAAAATTACTTTCAAGTTTCCCGACTCCCTAAGAAGGCTGCTCTCTGTATGTGATGTAGTTACAGCTCCCAAACTGATGCACTTACTGTACAGCCGTAGCTCTGAGCGCACAGAGCAGGGTTACACAACAGAAGAGTTTACAGAAAGAGAAACTTGCCTCGGAAACCTAAAGCTAAAATAACAAGGTGCTGGTACGCTTGGAGCTATGTGAGATATAGCTGGTAATGTTTGTTCATATCAGACTCATCCTGTCATAACAACGGATCCCTTGAGCCATCTCAAAGTCTTATTCCAAAATTTATTATACTATTTAGCATATACAAGGTTAAGAAAATCAGCACCACAGCCAGATGGCTGGGGAACTGCATCATCCTGTTGCTCTCTTCCCTACTGCCAATAAATTTGGTGGCCAAGGCAGGGCACCAGATGCGAGATGCTGCCAACGGGACCAGCTGTGGGAGCGAGTGCCTGGAGCTCCTTCGGTCTGCGGCCGGTCCCCGGGGACTGCCTCTCTGCTTTGCCTGGACAGTCTCCATCACAGACCGCGGGAGGAGGGCGCCGCGGGAATGGGATCGGAGGAACAGGCACTTTATCCACCCGTTAAAGAGGAGGGGTATTACCAGTGCCACAAGGTTGTTATGAAATGAATTAGATAAAGAAGAAAAATCATATTCAATTAAATCATGCCCTTTTTCTCATGTAGACAAGTGTGACACTGAGGCTATGCTTCACCGTTTATAGATTTGTATAGAAATTGGTGCTAATAGTTCAATTTTGTGTAATTACCATGCTAGTAATATTGAATATGAAGAATCTGGGTAGAGGGAGGAGGAGACAATACTTCTATAAATAGTTAATAGGGAGGAGGCAGATGGGGTAAAACTATATTTAGCGATTAAACTGGCAGCAAACAACCTCCGTGATCGCATTCCAGCTCCAACCCAGAGTTTCTGTCCATCATGAGAAGTCACTAAAGCTCACCGGGTTGGGTTTTTTTTCTCTTTTAAATTTTTTACATGAAGATAATACCTTGCTATCTCACTGGGGCTTTGTGACAATTCATGTCTGTATAACGCTTTGAAGCAGAGCTTGTAAAGTGCTAAGTATTATTAAGATGAGATGAGGAGAATCTCTTATCTCAAACATCAAGTTCTTCAGGGATGGAGAAGGAGGCAGTGATCTATTATCCATAAGACTTCTCTTCAGACTAAGTTTGATCAGCCTTAGTGTGATTCCACAAAACCCTGTTCAACTGTGGACAAATGGACATCTCTATTGTAAGTGATGAAATGGAAAGCTGTATAAAGGGAGAAAACGTCCGACACCGTCTTTGATCATAATCGGTCTGAGCCTCAAAGGAGAACATAATAATACAAACATTTTTGCAGGAGTAAGCCAAAAATAACTCATCCTGTTGTTCGTCCTGCATGAAGCCATCAGGAATGTATATAGACAGTTGTTGTTGGCGTTGCGTGGTGTTGCCGTCCCAGTTAAGAGGCTGCCCAGCAGCTCACTGTCGGGGCCGTATTCTGGCGATGTGGTCCCTCTTTGTGGAATTTGTAGAGCACTTAAGTATCTTTCAAAAAGGAAATGAAGAATTATGATAAACCGTCACTTGGTAATGATAAACATCCGCTAGACCATCTCTGGGTTAATTTAAAAAAAATAAATAAAGCCATGTTTTCAGGCAACAGCTTATTGCGGAGAAAAAGATGGGAGAGAAGCGGCTGTGGGGGCAGATGGCAGCAGGATGGATCTAGGTAAGTTTTAAGCCGTAGCACAGATTCTCATCAAATCTTTGAGGAAGAACAGGGGGGAGTAATTTTGTATGTAAAAATGCTCTTATTTGTCAATAACTATGTTACAAAGCAGCCCAGAGACACACTCTAACTTCAGAGGCTATGCTTTGCTCTTTCAGCAATTTGAGCTTTCTGGACGTTATTTCAAGGTCACACATCACTGTCTCCCCTGTTGTCAATCAAATCAGCAGCATCTCCTTCACTCCTCCTCACTCTTTCTGCCTGACACTCCATTCTGCATCCCCGTGCACAGCGCCAGCCTTTGCAGCCTCGATGCCTTTTACTTAAAGAGTGCCTTTTACTTAAAGGATACGGTGGTTCAAAAAATAAATAACACTTTGAATTGTCCTGATTTGCAAATCTTTGACTGAGTATTATGCTTTCCTTTTTAGAAAAATTTCCTTTAAGTAAAAGACTGGGGAATAAATGCAGATTCCTAAACTAGCTGTTTCTTGTTTGTTTTCCTTGTGGATCTGCAGCACCTTTCTGTGAGACACCACACTTGATGAATATTGACACAGAAATAATGACTGCCCATTGCTACAGTGCCACTTGCGTTATCTGTTGGAGCCAATGCCTTCATTACTTAATAAGAATAAACTAATAAAATCTATTATATCCATTTGGAAGGTGACCTATAAATTGTACTATAAATTCTTATCTTAAATAATCGTGTACTTCAAAGAATGAGTCTGCTGATTGGAATATAGTTTTAAGAGTATTTGTACTCCCCGAAGGACATATTTCAACCAATTTTCATTAATAATTAATCATGACACACTGGTTCTAGAAGGTTAACAAGAACATAACAAGTATAATACTCCCAGAATTACAAGCTCTGGGTGAACATGGCATGATACGTTATGTTCGCATCCTTTGCTGCTTTTATCTGCTGTGGCCACTGCTTGGGATGAGAATGGGGCTGAATAATGGAGAAGTGTTTGTTCTCTGTCCTTTCCTGCTGTGTGTCTCTTTCTTCCCAAAGACATTTTTCCATGTCAGCAATGAGGGACTTCTATACACATTCGCTTGTGAATCTCTTGTTTATAGGTACAAATATATACATGCAGGAAATATATCTGGGAAATACTAGTAGGAGCATCTTTATTTGAGTTTTTACCTTTAAAGGTTTCATCTAGTCTCTTCAGAACCATCCATCTCTGTGAGAGATGGCATTTTTGTATTTCCTATCAGCGTCATATTCCAGGACTGTCCTAATTGCGTGCCTCAGCTTTTGCCATGCAGCCTGTGAGCCGCTCCACGTTCACTAAGTAATCCTTTCAGGAGAGCGAGGATGCTCCTTGTTATTGATGTATTGTTTTTTCAATATGCACTTTGGAAATTTCAACATACTAGAAGGTAAAATTGCGTACCGTAGAAGCTCTTAAAAGTCAGATTTTGCCAACCACAGACTTGTCAAAGGCAACTATATAAGGCTAATGAAGGAAGAGTAATGGTATCTCGAATCTCACAGTGCTTTGTATTAATTGCTCGCAAATGCTGACTGCTGGCAACTGTTCCACGGTCAAAGCATAATGGACTTGAGAGGCCAAACTTGCATTCCTGCAATGTAGCAATTTTTTATCAGGCAGTCAGAATAATTGCAGGGGACATCTAAGCGCCTCTGCCCACCCGGTGTGGTTTGGGGGGTCTGCAGGAAGAGCAGCCTTCACTCAGGGCCAGAGCGGAGGAGCAGCGGAGGCGTAGCAGTTACTTTGCAGGTGTCCTTTGTGGTCTTGAAAACCAGCAATGGGCTCCTTGCAGCTGGAGAAGTGACTGGTTCTGCACGAGGTCACGGGCTTCGTTTTCTCCGAGTCCTCGCCTCGCATCGGGTGTTTTTTCAGACCTGTGCAAGGGCTTAACACCAGCGCACCCGGCGTCTCTCTCGTTTGGTACCTGGCAGTCATCGACACCTACGTGGGCAGGTTTTGAGACCGTGAATTCCCGTGTCGGCACATGGCAGGGTGAAAAAGCCTTAAATTTGTGGGAAGGCTTTAATATTTGAAATCCTGGGCCGCCAGAGTTCAGGTGAAGGAAAAGAAGATAGCCTGATGCTTTTTTTGCCAGACTGATAGACTAAGGAAAACCAGGTCCAGCTGTCACAGTACTGGCTTGCTATTTTGAGACTTAAAACTGAGCATCCGTGCTTTTTTTTCATACAGTAACTTAAAGTAGTTCCGATGGGTAAAACAAATATAGTCTGGTTTACAATTTTTTTGGGGAAAAGGTTTCATGTTAAGAACATTTTTATTCCATTAAAGTTAAAGCCTGTGTTGCATTTGTACAAACACAAGATGATGCAAATGGTACATTATCAAATCTAAAAAGCGATAAACAACAAATGCGTTTGATTTAATAGTAATGATAAAATAATTGTATAAAATGTAAATACAACTTACCTAGAATGTTATGTACGCTTAAATTAGCTCTTACCACATTTTCAGATGCACTCTGCAGAGATGCAGGATACGGAAAAAGAAGGTGCAATATCCCAGCCCTTCTGTTGGCTGTTAAAGTAATTTGTCTCAATTTACCAGCACAGTCATAGATGATTCTCACACAAAATATATTAGTTCAAAAACCAGAGCAGACAAATGGAGTTAAAATTCTATACTTCAGCTACTCAGAATTTATTGTCTGTCTTTTTCAGAAGAAAAAGTAAAAGATACATTAAAGACAGGGCAGCATTGCTTATCTAGACTGCTAGATTAAAAAACGTTGGGAGATGAGGGGGGAACGGCATGCCTAGCACAGGGAGTCTGCGAGAGCAACGGTTTGGCTTCGTTTGCCTCCTTTTTGGAAGACAGCTTCCAAGTTTTCGACAGTCTTCATTAAACTGAGGCGTTTTATCTTGCTTTGTACATCATGACCTACTTCTATTCTTTCTTGCTCTTTCCTTTTGCCCTGAAATGTATGTTCTCCTACCTACATAGACAAAGTGAATATGCAGAAATGGAAAGGATTAGATGGCACATTATAACGTGTCTCTTGTACTTCCCTGACTTTTTCCCAGCTCAAAACATTTTAACGTTCGTATGGTTTTTTGCATATGGAGCCTCAGGAGTTTTTAAGAGCTGCTAATGGACAAGTTAAAACTAAACCAGCTACGATTAAGACTTTGGGGAGTATTCTGTTTATGAAACATGTTTCCAGCATTTTCCTTTATTCACTGGGAAGTGTTAGGACATCGCTCTTGTGTGTGTTCCAAAAAGCTGGTATTTACTTGTAGCCCTGTGCTGTGGAAATGATAACAAATGAGCAATCATAGCTTCTAATTAAGAGACAGTATCAGGAGCAGTGAGGTTTTAGAAACAAACCTCTTATTTTCCTGCATTTGTTGTTAGCAATGGAAAATAAAGGAGATATTCATAATTACAATGCATTACATTAAAACGTTGCTTCTCCCTTAGGGTTAGCTCCCCATAACTGGGCGGATTAGTTACAAAAACGACTTGCCGTGTTTTTGGGGTGCAGCAGTGGGAGGCTGAGGTGGTCACCACGGACCCGCTGCAAATTATTGGGGGATCGGCTGCGGTGTCCCCAGCACAGCTCAGCCAGAGTTTTCCAGTTTGACAGGCGACTCGTTTGGTTGAAGCCGATTCCCCTTTGACCAATGTCCTCTGCTGCCACATTGCTCCTCTGCCAGGTGAGTGTTTACGAACGCTGCACCAGGACTTTGGGAGGATGTACAGGCTTGGAGGGCGCTTGCGCAGCAAGGCTTTCACCTGTAAAAATCGCTCTGTTGACGTCAGAAGAGGCGTCTGCGTTAATCAACCCGTGCTCATCTTTGTGAACAAGCCTGACAGAGGTGGTAGGGTCAAGATTCAAGGCAAGGTTTAAATCAAAACAGTGAACACAGCGATTTTTGAGGCCAGATCCGTACCCTGGGCTGTGACAGAGGAGCTGTCTCTACCTCTGGCATGGCGCATTCATAAAAGACCTTAAAAGCATCCTGCAGAGCAAGGCAGACTGAACTGTGGCTCTTGCAGAGCTAGCCAAAGGATGGATGGAGACCGTCTTGTGCTTTTCACCGTGCCCCATGTACCCAGACCATCACCCTTACACAAGCTTTGTGGGCCCAGGCTTACCCGAAATTTAAGGGTCCCCATAAATAACAGATGTCTGTTACAATCATTATTGTTTTAAACATTGGAGATTCGGTTTGTGTTCAAAAACACTTAAAGGTTTTCTTAAAAGTTACTAGAAAATTAATGTGAAATTATTTTTGCTTATACTAACAGTAAATAAGCTCATACGCAAATTAACTTTGAAAAGATCTGAGTGTTCCTGGAATGCTTAGTATTATTTTACCTAAAATACATACGTGAAATCAAGAGTAAATGTTCCTTCCTTTTGTGTTTAGAAAAAAACCAGGTAGGTTTCCACATTAGGCAGCAAAAATTATAACTCTGGCAGAGCGATGGAGATAAGCTCATTCAACCTAACTAAAATGTTGTCATTTTCAATAACTTTTCTTATTCTGCATGAAGAAAATTATGTTGAAGTCTGAAAAAATTAAGCGAAATTACAGTTGCATAATGAAGCTAAGCTCTTTATGGCTGGTAATAGAGGAGCAAGAATTTAGAGGTTAGTAAATTCACAGTGGCTTGGAAATGTTATGACAGAAGGAGGGCAATGCAGATACAATAGCAGACGAACTTTCCATCCTATGTCTTCATGCTTCCTATGAGCAGATTGCAAGTTCTGGCACAATCTGTAGCAGAAAAGACATCTATTTTTCATTTTGCAATTATCAGAAAGATCAGCGGTTCCTATTTTTGTAGATTTTGCTGAGAGAATTTGGCTAAGTTGTTCAGAAGCTTATCCCTAAGTGTTTTTATAAATCACGTGCACATACATGCATCTAGTGGCAGCCTCATCCAGATTCACGGTGGTGAGAAGACCTTCCCCACCAAGAAGGACCATCTCACAGCATTTCTGTGGCTCACCCTGAGTTCCTTCGCAAGTCCTGCCCTCCCCTCCTCCTCTGCCGTCTGACCCACCTGCCTCCCACATGTGCTGCAGCCGAATCCCGACTGAAATACTGCGCGGTGAGACTCGTGCCGTCATTTCATCCCTTCGGGTTCCAAATTGAGCTGGAAGACATAAAGCGAATAATGTTAATGGAGCTTTTCTGAACAACAGGATATAGGTAAGTTTGATTCTGGCAAAGAGTTGTGGGCTGTGAGGTACAGTTCACATTCATTTATTTGTTTCGATTTGCTTACGCGTAATCTTGTCAACGTGGCTTTTTCCCTCTGTAAAGCTGCCGTATGAATGGGAGCTTCCAAGTCAACAGTACCGAAAGTCAAACACGACTTGTTGTACGCTACATCATCTATCAGCCCTTTCACACACAGAAGAGAAAATGAAAACACCCTTCAAAGATGGTGTTCTTCTGCATCAAGATCATGGGCTGTGTGATGCAAGGGATGATTTCTGAGATACATTCACAGAGAACAGCGAGAGCTTTGATACCCAATGTACACAGGCGATGGTGATCTTATCACGGCAAGTGCGAAGGAAGCCATGTACTTGGATTGTTCTCTGGGTTGTTTTTTTTTTTTTTAAATTAAGGATTCATTATACTAATAAGCAAAACAGATGCACAGGAAAAGGTGTCCTGTAATGAATGTAGAAGGCTCTGTTATACATAACTTAGCAGAGCATTTGAAATGCTTTTTGGCTTTCCCTTTGTGGATGCTCAGCTGCTTAATGTCAGGCATTTTTATTGTCACAAAACAAAGGGAGCTCTTCCGTAGTGCCTATTGCCTTGGCGTTTAAAAGACAAGCAGCAGGATGGAAGGTTTCATATGTTGTACTTTTGTCTTAGCCCGTTCCTGGATGAACCGTGGTTATCACAACTTGGGGACGGCTCTGATGTGCATCGAGTACCATCAGTCCCCTCTGTGTCTGCTGAGTGGGCACCAGCCGCTCATCCATCTCCATCCTTTTTTCTCCCTACAGAGATCAGACAGCAGCTCCTGCCTCCTCCCTCCAAGCACAGAGAACAGCGGGTTGCCATAAGCATAAAGAGCACAGATGGTTTAGTTCTTAACATCTCAAGAACTTTTATTTTTAATTTAATTTGGGCTAATGACAGAAAACACAATTAATCTTTCATCACGAAAAGAGTTGCCCTAAATAGCTGCACTACTGATAAAGTTCAGGACAAGTAGGAAGAGGAAATCTGCTTCACCTCTTTCAGGCCAAAAAGTGTGCATATTTGTGCTGAACACAACTGCCGACTTTTTCATGGTCCCAGGCCTCTAGATGGGCATAAGCTGTGGGAAAGTGGTGGGGTTTTTATTATTCCAAGGCACAGGGCATCTGCATGCAGGCTCTAGTAAGAAGGCGATATCATCTTTAGTTACGTATCACCCATCCCCAGACCGAAGTACTGAAGTGCGGCGTTGCTGATAGTCGTTTCTCTTTTACTTCTTTCTTTGTGCAGGTTCAGACAATACTTACTGCTTCTCTAAAACAAGGTGCTTGTAGGAAATCTAAACCTCTGCTATGTTTTCTGCAGAGCATAAAACAATATCTGCAACAAACTTCTTCAACGTTACCTGCCTGAAAGCCTGGAAACAAGTTGGCCCTGGGGCTAACAATGCAATCTCTCTCCGTTCCTCTCACCTGAAAATTCCTCTGTATCTCTTCCTTCCGAGTGGTCCGTGGCAGAACTGCTCCCAAGGATTGCTTTTGCAGGTTAATTTTCAGCTCATGTCAGCTGGCGGCTTCATAAGAAACAGCACAGGCGTTCAAGGAGCGAAGACTTAACCCCAAACAGGCAGGTAACCAGACAGAGAAAAATGGGAAATGACAGGACGAGATGGTATTCCTCACCCAAAGCATTCCATCACGCTATGTGCGACAGCCCTTTTCTTAAACCGCCCTGTGCCAAAGCCAGTGCCTCGTGTCCGGGCACACGGGATGCACGGAGCCCTCTGCTCCCGCCCTTGCTGCGGGGCGGCTGTGGCACCAGCCTCGCTGTTGCCCGTCAAAACTAAGTGATATTTAGGCACGAGAGAGAAAAGTGGGAATGCCGTTATGAATATGAATGCCAAATATGATGAGATATTTAAGAAATACATTACTTGTGAATGGAAGGCGGCACAGCCCTGCATGACCCAGAAAAGGACTGGTGCTAGCGCTGAACCCAGCTCAGAGCTTGTGACTTGTGAAAAAGTTTTGTCTAATGGGGAAAAAGCTGAAGCAATCAGTGCTGCGAAGTGCTGACTGGAAGAATAAACATTAAAGAGATAAAGCAGACCAGAAGGCAAAAGCAATCAGATTTGTAAAACAGAGCA
The DNA here is from genome assembly GCA_013400195.1 of Aramus guarauna. Classification (NCBI taxonomy): domain Eukaryota; kingdom Metazoa; phylum Chordata; class Aves; order Gruiformes; family Aramidae; genus Aramus; species Aramus guarauna. The sequence goes on along the minus strand of VXBL01009093.1, from coordinate 456,003 downwards.
GATTCTGATTTTATCTTATGGAAATAAATGCAATAAAAGCTTTCTAACCGGAGTTGTATAGAGTTGCAATTTTTTTTATGCAATAGGAGAAAAATTGATGCCGGTGGTTGTTTTAATATTTTATGGAAATGCTTCAGCAAATAAATTGAAGTGTTTTTTATTTGCAAACAGAAGGTAAATGGGAGAACTGAAGCTTGTTGCCAAATACATTTTTTCTATTAGACGACTTCACCCTATGGTTGGGTAACTTTTGCAAATAGTTTTTAGATACCATTTAAACGTCACGAGCCAGGCCATCTCTGAAGGTGTTAGGTGCTAGAAATGCTCGCCTCTGTTTTACTGCGGCGCTGGACTTTGTAGCCACGAGAACCCATACCGGTGGTCCACAGGAAGAGCGGTGCTGGACGGATCAGGTATTTTGCATGTTGGTGTTCGCTGTCCTGAAGTCACTTTGGCACCCTGGTGATTTCAGAGCTGCTCAGAGCACACCGAGCGTGGACCATCAATCTGACCTAATGGCCACCATTCAGATCCTGCCTTGATGGCGCTAATGTAAAGCCTGTGGTATAATAAAACTGACGGCGAAGCTGCAGCACATATAGACGTATATGGCTTTTCCTTTGAAAAGTAAAGGAGCCAGCACAATGTGTTAAAGCAGTCGTTTCCTTTTATCTGATGGGGGGGGGGAAAAATTACCCAACTAAAAATAGTCAGGGCATTTTGCCCTATGATCTCTCTTCATCGTATGGATCAATATGTCCTGAGCTTGCATCCCATACATAAATAGCTTTCATGGGTGAGATGACCTTGCTATGGAATAGATGGATCTTTAATCAACAGACCCGTGGTAGTGCGAGTAGGGTGGAGGCTAACATAGTTTATAAATAACTGAATTCAATTAAATTCAAACCAAGATAAATTAGACAATATTCCTCTAAAACCTCAAGTCTTAACGGTCGTGGAGATGTCTTAGTGCCATGGGAAAACCTTGTTGGTAGTAGCAGCACGTTACCAAAACCTGACAGTTCTTATATTCAGACACTATTGGGTTTTTGGAGAGAGGGGCATAAAAATACGTCGTCCTTTCCTAATTTACCTCTGACAGGTGAAACCAGAGGGGCAGGAGTAGCGCACAGCAGTCAGGGATGGTGATGCAATAGGAAACTTAAGACTGGCTGTGAAACGATCATCACACGGAATACCTTTGTTATTTTTAATGTATGAGGAAGTTTTGCACGGTTTTCATCCCTAAAATTAGTAATAATTCATGATAGCTCTTTCTTTTTGAAAAGTTGTGGTTCTTTCATCAGTAAAGTGCTGGGCACAGTGTCCTTGATGAGTCATCAGAAGAACACTGAGATTTACCTGCATGATTTTGTACTTTGGTCATTTGGTCGTATGCTAGGAGAATTGTATTTATTTTTAACGTTAAGAAAGAATTATTTTATTTATTTTGAGATTTTGTTATTAGACTAGGCCCTAAATTAACAGAAAGAATAACCATTAGTTCATTGTATTTATTTTATTTCCTTGTCATTTTTCTTCCTGCATAATTAAGAAATAACTTTCTTCAGTAACATAATTCAGGAAGTTCATAGGAACTATAAAGTTCTCTGTTTAAGAAACACGGAAGGCAGACAGAATCGGTGTGCTTGTGCATGTGTGCAACGTGTGAGGGTACATGCAGGGTACCTGCAGGAAAAAAACCCTTTTTTTTTTTAATGCATTTTTCCTTCCTCTCTGCAAGACTGCACCAAGCTAATGCAGCCAGCAGCGAGGCAAGTAAAAAGCATTTGAAGTGGGGAAAACCTGAGTGTAATAAATACAAAAACTCTGCAGCAAGTAATGTCAGGCATGTTCAGATCTAAATTACATCTGGAGTGTGCCGGGGCTGCTTTGTGAGGAAATATAACTGGTTGAAAGAGGATAATATACTTCACACATTGAGACTGCACCAAAGTATGCTACAGAAATGGTCCAAGAGTCCGCAATTACGTCGATACTCCAGCATTCTGCACGGCGTTGAATTTTTGTGATTTCCATGCAGTTGGCGAGTCAGAGACTCTTTGCGATTCTTGGTGCATGAGCCAGCCTGCCTGGGGAAAGGGCGACCGATAATTAACCCAGGCCATTAGGACAGCCAAAGTCAGTCCAGTCTGAGGGGTGTTCTGTCACACTCGATTTATTTAATTTCTGCCTTGATTAATACCAACTTTTATTAAAACTGCAATTTACAATTTTTGTACCAGTTTTAAGCAAAGTTCAAGTAAAAGATGTAAAGAATCAGAATTAAGTGAAATCCTTCGTGTCCTGATTCTGCCGACAGGAGAGTTGCAAAGGAGAAGAAACATCCATGGAAGTACAGAATGCAAATTGCTCCGCACGCAGCAAGTCCTGACACAAGCTGGGTTTTAATTTATTTAAAGCTCATGATATTGTAATGAATTCAGGGTTTGCTTAGCTTTGAGGGAGAGATTGTGCATATATCAGGTAGCAGTAGGATATAACGTTCAACCAGTTAGTCTGGCCTCTGCGATTGTGGATAAAGTCCGCGCCGCTTCCTCCTTCACCCTCGGAAAGCAGCGGCATGATTCCTTGGGGGTAGGATCAAATCCTTGTAAAAATGCACCCTGGAAGGAAGGAAAGACGGAAAGAAGTCTATTACGTAGGTGAAACGGCATCCTTTCAATGTCGGGCATACCGTGTCTTTTCGTTCAGGTGAATCACAAACTCGGATGAGGAAAGGCTCAGCCATTTAAATTTTATAGCCATATAAATTATAGATAGGAATCATTTCTGGAATAGGGTGAATTACAATTGCCATGTTCAAACCGACCATTCAAATGGCAGCTGATGGTTAAGTTTTGCGAGATGGAGATCACTGGTAATAGTCACTAGTAATAATTTTATTTAAATTTCAACAATGTCCGGAGACTTCAATTGAAGTCAGAGCCAGTGTGGAAGTCATTGCACAAACACCCGACGAGAAACCTTCACAGCGTTTTAGAGTAGGAGATAAGAATTGTTATTATTCTCATTTTAGAGATTTAGAGAGATTGCGCAATTTGGGAAATGGCTCCCGGGAAGTCTAAGGCAGAGCACTGCACTGCTGTTAGTAAGCAAAGAAGAAATCCAGTCGATACTTTGGTGGCTGCAGTTGAACTATTGCGCTGTTTAAAGCCATGACTTTTCAGCCTTGGCTTTTTGGAAATATTTGGTGTTACAGTTCAACTCATGAAAGACTTCTGTTTAAATCCTTCGGCAATGTTTTTCTCGTGGTTGCAAAGTTTCATATGTATTGGTCCAAAGGCAACTTTCTCTTACTTAATACACTTGTACTATGGCTTTTGTTCTAGTGTTAATCTTTGAGTTCAGTACATAAATTCTGAAGTTTTCCACCCCAAGTCCATATAAACAGAACAGGAGAATAATAAGCGTAACGTTAAATTATGCATGGCCCAATAGCGTGTTAACCACTTTCATGTTCATCAAGTAAAATGGAGAAAAGCAATTTGTGTCTAAACAAGGGCAGCATTTGTACGTTGTGGAGGTCACTGGAACACATTGTACTCATTAGATACACAGCAACCTTAGTAGGAAGTTGTATCCTAGATAAGCACAAGCAAACCTCTGATGGATAGTCTGCAAATATATCAGCTGATTTGTAAAAATGTAAATGTTTTATGAGTAATAGGGTTTTAAAGCTGATTTTGATTAATGAAATGCAATCTACTTATTCCTTCAGCAGTCAGCCTACACACATCTAACCAAGTAATTAGTCTGTTTAGGTAAAGTATTAAATCTGCCTTTTGTTTAAAAATAGGAAAAAAGAAAAACAGACCTGCTCTGAAAGGTAGGTGCGTCAAGGAAAAGACTTCACTGGTGTGAATGAGCTAATTAGAAAAGTACGATGATTATATAAAACTTTGCAAGGCTTTGTAGTTCTAAATATAATGACTATTTCAATCTCATAAGTGAAATTATTAAGGGGAAAAAAATGGGGGGGGGAACAAAAATTACATCTGTATATTTTGCAGACTTTTGCAGATGAAGACAAAGATGGTTTTCTGAAATCAGGTGAGGCCATGAATCTTTAGGTCAGTTTAGTGGTCATTAAGATGGACAAGTTCAGAAAGTCTAGGGAGTATTTTCTTGTTTATTGTTTTAATTTGCATCTGTGCCCCAGATGCCTTAGTGCGATCAGTTATGTGTGTTGCACACTATGGCATTTATGAATTGGATTTCTTAAATGGTGTGCTGGGGAAGATGCTTCCAACGAGAACTTGCTGAAAGCCATTGATCCAGATGTTACCATGTAGCACCACTGCTTTTGATGTTCGTAATATTTGTGATGGGAAGCATTGAAATGGATTTAGCAGATTTTGTTTGTTCCAGTTTTACTATTCTTCCTAGTTTTTTTTTTTATCTTGGCTATCCCATTAACCCAAGAAGACTCGTCCCAAACACTTTGAGTTCCAGCATATTCCTCTCACAGAGATACAGTCATAAGACTGAAAACTGCAGGTGATTAACACCAATGCCTGAATGAACCACCTACCCTGGGGTTAATGTTGTTTACATGCCTTGATTAAGAAAAAAACAGTCTGAGGAAGAAAGGTAACACCATCCCATCATCCTATACCAATGTCCATCAAATATGGCGACTGGAGAGCAAAGACACTTTAAAAGGCAGCGAGATGATGCCTTCGCAGGGGTAAGAGAAGGGAGAGTGGCAGAGACAGTGGGGATGGGACAAGTGGAGGCTAATCTCATTGCCAAGAACTCTTTCATTTTCTGGGATAATGGATTGGTTGGGTTCTTTCTTTGCAGTCCATGACGATGTTCTCTCAACCAGAGCTTGTAATGAAGCCTGAGATCAGAAGAGGCCAGATGCATGCATATTGCTGTTAATACGATCATTCCCCAATGCTCAAACAGCATTGGAGCTGTTGCAACATTTCAGAAACATTTCATTGCATCTTGTACGTGTTTGGCCACTGAGGACAAGCAATCACTCTCCTCCTTCACTGAAGTCTTGGTCTTTGCATAATTCTTCTTTTACATTTAAGTTTACTTACTATACTGACTGCTGCTGGGGAGAGATGGTAATTTTCAAGAGGCAAGATGTGGACTGATGGCCACGTTTTACTAAACCTCAATGAAATTGTACCTTCCCTGACTAACTAAAGTCTTCTTTGGGTACAGCTTGTACGAGCTCTGGTTTGTCTGTAATCTGGTAAGATCATATGTCTGAGTGGCAGCTCCCCTGCTGCAAAAGGGAGGTTCAGTCCTTCATCAGTGGTAGAGACTTTGTTGAGAAATCACTCTGATTCCATTTCACATCATCTCAAAAACAATCTGTTTTTGTTTTTTTGGTAACAGAATATCTATTTTCTTTGTTAGTAGTTCCTTTCTTTCAGAAGAGTATTTCTTTTCTTCTAGTGGAGGGTGTCCCTGCCCATGACAGGGGGGTTGGAACTAGATGGTCTTTAAGGTCCCTTCCAACCCAAACCATTCTATGATTCTATGATATATTTCAGATACATCTCTTTTCCTCTGCCCTCCTATTTCCCATTAGTTCTCACAATAACATGTGTTGATTGTTCTTTACTGGTAGTGCCAAAATCACCTTGGCAGTATATCAACTATTTCCCTTAGGAAATGCATTACTTCTTCCAGGAAGAGAGGAAAGTAGGAAAAAAGGGTTATATTTCCATTGTATTTCTAAACCAATCTAAATTATCTGCTTCAGTACATGTGTAGACAGTACAGCAGAACAGAGTCAAACCCATTTTCTCTTGTTTCAGAAATTTTCCATTATTGTGAATCTTGATAATTTCTTTTAGTGAAGAAACTTCTGCAAAAACCGTCACACAAAATCTCTGTATTTCTCCATTTTGTGCGATCGGAAAGATTTGATACATAAACACCATTTCATCCTGAAACTGTACTAAGCCACACATTATTAATTTCAGTGTTTCCTCAATCCTACTTAGGATGACTTTGGTAAAGATCCTCTGGCTGTTATTCAACAAGCTTATCCTGCTAATATTTTCATGATTATCCCATTCTCTCTCTTTTGGATGAGAATTAGGATTTATTCTTCCACTACTCTGGAACCTTCTCACCCTTTCAGATATCCCAGGGGGATCTTTCATAATTCAGTTACTGTTCCTCCGCAGCTCTGGCTGTGAAAGCTCAGGCAAAGCTGCTTAGCAAATAAGTGAGATCACTTTAGAAAAAAAATGCTGGATTCACCAGGCTTTTATGTTTGACATATCAGTACCACATGTCGTTTTACTGGAGTTTCCAGTGCCTTTGTTTCCTCCTAGCGTCTGCGTCAGCAAAAATGGGTTGTCAACCAAAAAGTGACATAAGCTATGTATCATGGCTTTTGCTTTCTATCGATATATTTGTAAAGTCTTTTAGCACATTTCTGTTTTATTTCCTGTGAGATGGTTTTAGCGCTTACCCTGTTTAATACCCTTTGAGCATTCAGAACACAACCACTGTACCCCAGAAAAGGTTTATAACTAAGCCCAAGAAGTGAAATGGTGCCATCTTTCCACAGTGGAGCGGCAAATCCTCGGACCAGGACAATGCCTGGAAGTCATTAGTGGGGATGGAAGTGGGAAGATTGCTGCTTTTATTTCAAGCTTTCTGGCACGATGAATGATATTATAAAGCCTCCGACCATCGCCCCAACAACCTGCAGCGTTTTGGCACTCTTTTCGTGTTTAAACAGTGCAACTGATGCTGTCCATAGAAGCAATATCCTCCCCTGCAGATGCAGAAGTAAAGGAATCCCAGGAATATCCATGGAAACACAGAACAATTAAGGTCCATGTGATAACTGAGTCCTAGCCAGCGTGCCTCGGTTGGTGGAGAGCCCATCTGAAACATAGGGATGAAAAAGCACTAAAAAGCCATAGTTAGTTCGTGTTGCTGGTTCATCACTAAAATTACTAAACGCATTCGTCATCGGGATACATTGATTTTAAAAAATGGACAAATGCTTTTTGCCTCGACGCCGTTAGACCATTTACAAAAGTCAAAATGGTTGTACGTTCTGTTAATGTGTTACTGGAATAAAATCACACTGCACATTTAGCGCTGGATTATGTGGAGAGCAGCCAATACTTGTAGCATTGATTACAAGGTCTATGCCTAAGTAGTTCTCTTCCTGATTTATGAGCAATGTATTATCATTCGTTGAGTGACAGAGTAAGCTGCTAGATTTGTTAATTGGACAGTAAACCACACTTTCATTCTCACATTGCAGCGTTTTTCATTAAAAAATAGACACATCTAACGTTTAATGAAACGTTTAAATAAATAAATGGATACAGAAGTGTTGAATATAGACCCTTTGCTTGTTGCAGCAGAAGGGAGTAGTGTACAGTGTATTTATTAATTAGTCTGGTGAAATGTAATTAAAGGGCTCTAAACTCTGTGAGGAAGTTAACCAGCCCTGTAATAAATACCAATTTATAGGTACAGTAGGTCAGCTAGTATTAAGTAAAGAGGTAGCCTGCACAGAAACTCATTTTTACTATGGAGACAATATAAATAAGTTATCATGAAAAATACAGCTGACCTTGCAGATTCAAAGGCAGCAGATTGCAATGTTTTCACAAGTTCACGTAGTTTTTTATCTCCTAGCAACTGTATGTCATTTACATATTTTACCACATCAAACATCTTAAAGAGATTTTCTGATGGCTGTTGTCGGAAAAAAGTCATTGTAGTGTAGTTCCTGGAAGACTGTTGTTTTTTATAACTATGCTTAAAGTCTTTATGGGAAGCTCTGAAGCTACATAAGAGATTTCGGTGTAGGAATTTAATATTACGAGTACTTTCAGTTATTTTGTGGTGTTTACAAAAACACTGGGGTATGAGTTCAGGACCTGGTGCAGTTTCTGCTGACATCAGTCTGAGATGCACCACTATAAAGAGCACATATATATATATAAAATGTGTATATATACATAATTATATATACTATATATATAAAAAGTGTAAGTTTTTCTTCACTGGTTTATCAGCAGATTTCTGCTCATTAATTATCTTATAGCTTCTGCAATAGCAGGACTTCAGTTAACACACAGGGCTCCCAGCAATGGCGAGGGCCAACGTCTGACACACGTAGTAGTGTTTCTGTCTGAAAGGTTAGGCATGAATTAGGCTATACATTTTTATTTGCGTAGGAAATCTTTGCGTTCTCGTTCCAGTGATGGTAATAGGTGGATCAATTACAGAAGACCATGTAAAAAGCCTGTTCTTTTCCATGCCGATGCCAGGAAAATACTGGGTCTACATGCAGACTTCATCCGAAATACATGAGGAGAACTGAAAGTTTGTTGCTGTATTGTTCATCCAGTCTTCTCTTTCCTGTAGCTGAGGTGCAGAAAGACGCCTTAGAGGACTTGAGCTGCTGTGATGAAATAAGGCAGGATAGACCCTGTATGCTGTAGCATCATTGGAGCTCATTTGAGCCTCATCACCTGAGCCCATGCAATCACAAGCACTCCGTTCAGAGATAAATCTGACAAGAGATGAACTCAATGGCTAAAAACCTCATTCGTTCACAGAGAGAAGTGTTAGGGAATTTCAAAGCAGATCTTACGTTTGCAGAAGTTTGTCCGCTGACTGAGGGCTGTGCCTCCGAATGAAGTGAACAGGAGAGTGAAGATGCCAATAGCCAAGCTGAAGGCGGGCCGGCATCACTTGCAGGATGCCAGGGAAACGACTCGGGATTCAGCTTTACGGAATGAGATACAGGCGTTTCATCGCCGAGCTCTGGCTTTTCCTTGTGATACGCACTGTGCCGTCCCGCTGGAAATTACCCCAGGCTGATCCGCCGGCACAGTCTATCCAGAATTACTCCTTGCGTGATCAGTAACTTAACAGTGAGCCTAAGACGTGAGTATGGCACCTGCCCTGCCATTAGGAGTTTAGTTGTGGTTGCTATAAATCACTTTTCGGTCCCACCAATTTTCTATCAATGTAATTGATAGTGTGCTCCATCCTCTATCCCAGCAATTTTGTGCAATCAATTATAGCACCCCAGTCAGAGCAGTTGCTTTGTGAAATTTGTGAGATGACACAGACCTCATGCAAGCTGTACAAAATTACCAATTATGGAACTACACAATCTTTTCTAGGATGCCATAAAGTGTCGTTATTTACCCTAGAAAGAGAATGTCTAAACAGATCGGTTTCTCATCAGATGCCATTGCTCAGGGATCTGAAAAATATGGAAATGCCTGAGTTTAAATCATCCGTATGCCTGAAACAGCATAAGAAATTAGTTTCTTGAGCTATTTTTATGTTTTTCTAGCTTACAGCTAAATCATGTATTATGGTGAATCATTAACTACTGACTTTTATAGCTAATCTTTATATAGCCCATTTTTAGCTTCGATGATATTTTTGAAATACAAGATTTTATAGACTACAAAAATGCATCAGACAATGCTATTATCTGTTTTCAACATGTCTCCAAGTTTAGTCTTTCTCTGGAGAAAATATATAGAGAGGCTGACCTTTATTTATAGTGTGCTTTGTACTGTACTTTGATTCCTTCTATAGCCTCACCTTCATGGGGAGTGATTTTCCCATCATTTGGGAGAGATGCACAATTCAATTCCTACTACACATAAAATCCCCGCCGATTTGCTGCACGGACCGAAATAGCCTACATCTGCAATACCAAGTGCTCTGCATTCATTCCCTGTCACCGGGGAGGGGACAAATCAGTTCAAACTGATTCCTGTCAGGATAAGATTGGAGGGACATATCTGTTTGCTTGCTACATTTCAATTGAGAGCAAGTCAAGCCTTTAAACTCAAATGCAAGTTCTCCTGTAATTTCTTCGTACGGAAATGTGGATAATCAAATCTTTTTCTTGCCAGAGACAATGTAATTTTATGCTTTGATTTATTCTGAAGCATTGGATTTGTGGTTCTCCCTTGTCCCAAAGAGTCCTGTTGGAATTGAATAAAGCAGTGGATAACATCCCGATGAGAGTTTTCTGCAGGGAAATAAAATAAATAAAGGAAACTCCGCCAGAAAGAGATCCTTGATGGAACCTGGGGCTTGTAGGTGTTTTAGCACATGTAACTCTTGGTGACAGTGACAAAATACAGACATAACTGAGGATGCAAATAGACAAGTATGTGGGTTTTCCTCCATATGTGTATAAACTCAAACTACGGAGAGATGCAGGAGCCTCAGTTGGGTCCACATGAGCTCCACAGGGTGTGGGACCTCCTTATGCTGCCAGCAGAAAATGCCTGGCATGGCCAAAGGTTGAAGCCTGGGTCTCCTGCTGAGAGCTGTTCTTTTGCATGGCATACTGAAACAGTTAGTAAAATAAAAAGGGAAAGGAGTGTGGGAGAGCAGGAGTGAGACTGACGGTGCAGGTAGCACCTTCGTACCTGGATGTGGGGAACAAGGACAGCTGGAGCACAGCCGGGTCTGGTGCTCCCAGACCTCAGATTGCACTGGGACTCGTCTGAGCTGCAGGAGACACTTGATAAAATAAGAAAACTAACGTGTTCTGGGGAGAGAGGCTCAGGCTAAAAATGGACAACGTACTGGCCCTGGAGCAGGGCAGGGCAGCAGTGAGGCAGAGAGCGAAAGCTGGTGGGAACACTGGTACTTTGTGAGGTGCAGACATCAGAGGGTCCAAGGGGATTTTATCCAAATCCTGCTTAAATGTCTCTTTTGGATCTGCCTTCCAGATAGAAGAGTAAAAGGACCAGTAAAAGTATGCCAGAAATATAGCTGTGTTTTTGGTTGCTCCCTTCTCAAGAACCTCTTGGCATTACTCACAACTCAGTTCATTCTCTTAATTCTCTTTAGAAATGCTTCACAATATTTTATTTTTTAATGAAAATGAAAAGACCCCTTGGCCGGTACACATTAATATTGAATTATTTGATTGATAAATAGAGATGCTTGGTTAAACTTCAGTTACCTGAAACCAAATTATTTGTTTCCATTTCTCAAGGAAATGCTGGCAAGAAATCAAACTCTATGTAAACTTCATTTACCTGGAAACTTCACAAGTAGCTCTGCTTTCAGCTGAGTTCCTGAGGTTCATATCTAGGGTTTGTTCAGGATTAATCTAAATCTCTACGTAGATGATGCTGTTGTACCTCCTTCTCCGTGCCAACACCACTACGAGTTCCTGTGAGGTAGTCAGGGAACCAAGGGATTGATCTCTTTGAATCCAGCAAAAGAAAGAAAGAAAAGAGAATATTAAAAAAAAAGGAAGAAGAAGATTTCAGCTGGGAAAGCTGCTGGATGTGGCTGGTTGCAGAGAATGGGAGCCTGGAGCTGGAGGCAGGAGCAGGAGGAGCCAGGGAGCTGCAGGGATCCAGGTTGGACTGGGATGAAGGTTAAACTGTGTCCTCAGACTGGGAATGGGATGGAGGGCACAGGAGTTGGGTGAGACGTGCTGGGTTCACATCCCTTGTGGTACGTAATGGTAAAGAGATGCCAACTCACCTGTGTGGTGGTGCTGGGCCAGTTCTCAAAAAGATAATAAATGGGCCCAGAAAAGAGGAAAAAGAAAAATTGACTCATGCCGAAGCTGAGGTTTTAATCTTTTTGAGGTGGCGGATGTAAAACTAATAAAAAAGGAGAGTTTTGAGCTTAATTTAAAGATAAGCTTCATCATAAGCACTTGTCTTGCCTCGTAAAGGTAAGGCAGGCAATTCATTCTCATATGCAGAAGCACCAGCAAGGCTGGGAGTATTACGCAGTAGACGGTGGGTAATGATGCTTTGAGGGAGAGAATATAACATTTTTGAATTTTTCACAGCTCTCCTTTTTGTTCTTTGTGGGTAGGAAAACAATTAGACTTACAAAGCTCTGATGAGGCGCTAGGATGGGCAGCGACATATCAAATGCCTTTTCTCACGGGGAGGTTAAAGCATTGCGGGTAAACTTTTAAATAAACAGAAGATTTATTCACGGTAGTTGGGTGCCTTTCTTCCAAACTGAAGGCATCCTTTTAATAAAAATTACCCGGTTCTCCCTTCCCCTGCTGCCTCCGAGGGCGTGCGTCCGCAGGGGCGAGCGCGGGGAGCGCGTTCCCGCTGGCTTTGGATGCCTCACAAGTCTTTCTGTGTGTGCCTTAATAGCCTTCCGAGGGAACTGAAGTCTCATTTTGTGCGACTCTGAATTTAAATCCAGGTCACAGAGATGTTAAATAGCAAATGACACATTTACTGTGCCACCCAGCTGCCTTCTGTAATGCAGCAGGAATGCTTTCTGAGCAGGGACAGTATGCCAATATTAACTTACATACAGGTTGTTTTGTTGGGGATGCTAATGTTAAAAAATAAGGGGAAAAAAAAGAGATGCTGCTCACATTTAAATAGCTACTTATTCCCTTTGCACCTTCTCTCCTGAAGTGTTAATGCTCTTTCCTGACTGAAGAATTCCTAAAACAGTAGTTCATTTTCAGTTCAGACCTTGACATTTATGTTTATTATACAAAAAAAAACGATTCTGGTTTCCAGGTCACCAGAAATGAAGATGATACTGTCAATATGCTATTCTAACTCCTGTGCTTAGTTAAAAACCCAAATTACCTCTTCGGTTTATGGTACTGTCTGTAATATTCTCCTTTTGTAAAGGTACATACTTTATTTCTCAGGGAGGAAAGCAGTTTGTCAGAGGCTGCTGCATTATTGCAGCCTTACGAGCAAGTAATGAAGTTGGACACCTGCATTCTGTACAAAAAGGCTTTTATCAGGCAGATGGAGAATGTGCTCCAGGGCATCAAAAAGGCTCATCACAAAATTGAAAAGATGGGGATATTGGGGTATTCGCTACACAGATGTCCTTCCTGGAATAGTATTATGAAATACATACTCAAACAGCAGCTAAATTGACTTTTGACCAATAGATGGAGACAAAAAGTGTTTTTCTTCATTAACCTCTGCGGTTCATTCCTATTGAGCAGGTCAGTTTACCTGCTGTTCACTCTCTGGTAGCAAGTTTGTTCAAAGCAGATGAGTTTCTCTCTTTTTTTTTTTTTTTAATAAATACCAGATGAGGGATTTAGCTCTGCTGAGTGCTTTCTCAAGTTTGTTTTCCCTGAGTTCTTGATGCTGTTCTGATGCTGTGGAAGAGCTTTTCAGCTCCAGAATTTCAGGTTTCCTTCCATTTTTTTTAACCTCATAGAGACACTTGCTGAACTTCAGGTATGGCAGTCTCTATCTTGCTAAGATTAGGAAATTTTTTTTACAAACCCTAGGGCCCAAAGCAGGGAAGGGAACCCTGCAGCCCCTGGGACCTGCAGCCAGTCTCCAGAAATGCTCTGAAGTTCACCAAGGTCACTGTCACCCACCTTGGTGACATGTCCAAGCCTCTGAGCTTAGGGCTCAGGAGATGCATAGAAACCCATAATGACCTGGTACGGGATGCTGGAGCACCTGACTTCAGCTTTCCTCTTGTTAAGCATGTTTGTTCTGTAGCACCGCATATTTACTATGAATTTCACAGGTGTTTACTCCTAAATATGGAACAACTCAGCCACCGAATCCGAGAACATGCTTTACTTAATGGCTTCAGGCATTTCCGTTGGCTGTAGTGGTATTTTTCATGTGAGCAATTGAAAGCATAGATGCGTGTATGTGTATGGGGGTGTGCACGTGTAAATATATCTGTCTGTGAGATTTTAGCTACGGTTTAATATGCCAGGACTGAAGGTGGAAAACCTACTAGATGCTAATCCAGCAGTATCACCGCTGCCTGCGTGTAAGAAATGTAGTTTCGCAGACTGGACTGGAGAAGATACCACCCCTGGGAGAAATATAAGCTCTAGCCTCAGCCTAGTTTTCTTCCAAAGGTCTTTTCCCTGTACTCCTCCTCTACATTTCCCTGAGTTAGGGGAATGTGGACAATAATTAGGCTTGCCTTCAGGTTTCTTCTCTGCTCATTTGCCAGGGTTTTTAATTTAAAAGTCAATCTTGTATTGCAACTTACCATCTTCTGAATTTCTCTGCCTTCTAGGACTGAGTTACGCCAATATCTAAGGTAGACGTTTCTTCGTCCAGTCACCAGGTGCATGGGTTAACCTCTTTCTTCTTTCTTTTATATTCTAATTGCCACATTTTTAAAACATATTGATTCCCAAATCCTTGCTAAGCTCTGACACTGTTGTCCTATGAATCTAATATAGATAAATGTGCGCTAAGAAAAAAAAACCCACAAAAAAACCCAAGCCCCAGTAGTGTTCTGCCATCTGTTGATTATGTTTTGATATGCTGTAGTGCATCAGTACATATTTTTGATCCACGAATCTAAACATAATTTCAGTTTAGCTCTAATTTCCTTCAAACCACAAACTACTGTGTTGAATTTATAAATTGCTTCTTATATATTCTGCTCATGGCTGGTGAATATAATTAACATTTTCTTGCGAAAATCCTGTACCTATAAATATCAAGGGCACGACACACACTAATAATTACAAGAAATGATGGGAGTTGTTGGTTGTTGGTTTTGCAAATATATAAATAGCCTTCCAAAAAATGGGTAATAAATGTTCACATCCCCTTTCTAATAAGTATAAATATATTTATTTTATGTTTATTAGGAAGAGGAGGTGAGAATTCCGTAGTAGTGTTTAAGTATCGCAGCAGGATCAAATTAATGGGACCTGGAATCACTGCTCAGTACTAACCAGCCTTTCCCACGCAGGCAGCTGGGTTCAGTCCTGAAGGAGGTGTGTAAGAAGTTTGCATTAACATATAATTTCCAACCTAGGATCAAGGCAGTCTCATGTCTGTACCCTTTCACTATTACTTACTTCTCCTTGACAAAAAGTCCTCCATTGCCCTTGAAATAATGTTTGTTTGTCTGTCTTTGGAGCCATTAGAAATAATCTTTAAACTGAAAGGTAATTGGTTAAAAATTTGTTGCTAGTTTTGAATCTTTTGAATGACAGCAAATTGTAAATCCACAGCGTTGGTCCGTCTCAAACAAACCATCAGAAGATGGACTTTGATTAAAACCGTACAAGCTGGAGGTTGAATTTCAGTGCAGTCTTCTGCCTGTTCACAGGCTGGAAAATAAACCAACTCACTTCAGTAAATTTGAGAAAGTAAAGCCAGAAATAATCTGTGCAATACGGGTTATAGTCTGGCCCTTTGAGTGCATTTGTGAAAAAGTCTCTGTGGCTGTGGTGCAAGTCAGATGTTAGTGCTGCTCCTCTCTTCTAGCTGCTCCTGGTTTCTTTGGTTTTTTTTAGGATTGTCTCCTTGCCCTGTTTTCCAAGACTTTGATCCCAGTATCTATAGGAATTCCCTGGGCAGCTAATAAGGAAAGTTTACTTCTTACTGCGCATCTTTACATAACTAAACAAACACATGAGGTTTAAACACAGAGACCCAATTTTGAAAACTTACGTACAAACAAGCAACAAAAGTCGTTTAAACACCACTGTGTTTTTAATTGCCCACTTACTATTGATCTTCTCAGCCTTTGGTGGTGGTGCAGCAGCAGCATCATGCTCTCCTGCTGCCTGAGGATGTAAGTTTGGGAGGATGAAGCAATTTCAAGTGTCATTTGGACTCTTGCTCCTGGGGCTGCATTTTCTTCTTTTCTCCCTGGCGAGGAGTTCTGATAGATTTTCTTCTTTTCTTGGCTAGATGGCAGATCCTTGAGACCTTTATTCTCTGGCATGCACAAACAAGGCTTTTCTTCACTATGAAATATTCGTAGAATAAAACAATTACAAAGATGTTAAAGGACAAATAGCATTTAGTCCTGGTTCCAACCCTTCCACCAATTCATTTAACCCCATAAAGGTGAAATTCTGCTGGGAGTTAACATAGAGCAGTGACTCAGAAATAAGGTAATGAGCTTCAAAATGGGTTGGACTAAGCATGTGGGCTATGAAGTTGCTCATAATTTAGCTCTGAGAACATAAGGGTTTTATTTAAAAATACATTTTTACTGCGGGTAAACATGATAGGCCGATCTTGAGCAACGTGAAGTTTTAGCTCATTTTCTAATGTACCCTGCACCCAATTTTCTGGGTGTTATTGTGCCGAGCTAAATTTGGCCATGAACAAGCCCACATCAACTGGGGATTCGATTAGGACAAGAAAATTAATTTTTATTGGGATTTTGGATTTATTTGAACCCACTAAAGAGAGAGTAGCCCTATGTTTCACCTTGATTAAAGGAAAGAAACCGTCTGGTATCATACAATGACACCGAAAGTGACATTATGATTTATTGTGTCAAACCTTTGCTGCTTCTTACAGCATCACAAAGGTCAGTGACAAAACAAGTTGGCTGCATAAGATCGAGAAAGAAACTGGTAGTATGAATAAAAGCCAGGAATGTAATTTTTAATTTTCAATATCCCTGTTTTTGTGGTGGGGAGCCAGACCATAACATTTCACTTGCTTTTAAAAAATGATATGCAATGCTTTTTTCAAAGGAGTCCAGTTGAGCTCCCTGGAGAATTGGGGTCAGGGCCAGAAGTGTAGTTAAGGGGATGTTAGAAAAAAATATTTGCAAAGTTTTTTTTATGACAGAACCTGCTATGATGGGATCCTACTGTTTAATTTTAACACAATTTTATGGAAAAAAGGTGAAAGAGATTTCTTAGAAAAACTTGCAGTGGCACACATTGACATTGCCCTGTTACGTCATGCAAACTGTTTCTAATTCTTCAAACTCATCGTGCAACTAGAAAGCAGAAAGAATGGCAGACGCCTGAGCTAATAAGTTTTGTAAATCAATATTATTTATAAATTAAGACTATAAATAGCAGAAGAAATAAACAGTAAACATCCAGAAGTCTAAGATATTTGGGTATGCAGTGTGTGCTGTCGAGTTTCTTCTGAACTGAATTTCTCAGTTGTTCTTAAGACTAATAGTAGTATGTTTTTAATACAGTCTTAGTGACAATTTACAAAGAATTACAGAAGACTTTTGATCATTAAATAACTCACTTTGATTACTTTTTCCCACCTCTAATGGTAAATATGATTGTCTTTAATGTGAAGACCCTGTCTTTGGGATGGAGAGCAACTCATTTCTCATACAGTTTTTCCAATCTTCCAAAGTGTTTTGTAAAGTGGCATCTTCACACGCTGGACATCGGAGCGCAGTAAGCACATACGCAAAAGGTCACTGAGGTTCATAGGGATTTTTCAGCTGATTGCAGCGATCTGTGATGTGGCTGGAAATATTTAACTAAGTTTTCAAAAGCTGTTGTTCCTGCAGGTTAGGTTCAGAAACCACAGTGCAGAAAGAGTGAAACTAGTCAAATAAACCAATTGTTCTATAAAAACAAGCAATCAGCAAAGTGGAGAAAATCCCATTTTGGCAAGAAAACACTGCAGCTTTGTTCTTCTGGTGTTACGATGTTATGAAGAGCCCTCAACGGAGCTATAAATCTGTGTTACATGAAAGTTTATCTGGTGACCTCTATGCACATCATGTATAATTTAAAACGCTATCCATGCTCTCTCTCTTCTTGCGCATTTGTTACTTCGCCTCTCCTGGTCTCTTTTTACAGGAGGTCTCCATTTCATACAGGCTTAGGTGATTCAGATAAATTAAAACAAACGTCTCTACAGACAGTGTTATTTCAGTTTATGTGACATATTCCACGTTACCACAGATTGCCTGTGGTGCAGAAATCTGTTACTAATGGTAACGAGTTCCTGTGTCCAAGACATTAATCTGTTTGGTTTTTGTTTTTGGGTGTTTTTTAATGATTTAAACCATGGTAAAAATGGTTTATAAGGTTTACAAAGTCTTTTCACTAGTTTACCTAGATTAATTTAAAATCATGTTAAGTCCAATAACAACTTGGGGTAGATAAACCCTTATTCTTTTCCTATCTTTCCCTTTCACATGTCCCTTGTTCTTATAATCTCTTATGACATATATGTATTACATGACTTGTTTTGATATAATTTAACCAGAGCTTTTGAGCGCTCGCCCCGGCAGCTGCGGGAGATGGCCAGGTTTTTGAAAGAAGATAGTTGCAAAAAGCTGTTGTAAAAATAGTACTTAGTATAGTACCTAAAGATCATGGAAACTAACCACATGCCTGGTCAGCTAAATGTCTAGGAAACATCTCAGTCGTTGAAACCCAAAACACAGTGCTCTAAATTTTGTTCTTGTTATGGTAACTGGGTGTAACTGGGTTGACTTCAGTAATACCACGTTTGGGAATGAAAATAGGTTGGTTCCATAATAATATATTTACACAACTCCACGATCTGTGGCCAGAAACTTGATATCGAAAGTTCACATTTCTGGGGATATTTGCACAGATCAAGTCAGTGCGTATATGATGGGAAGAACGTGTCTGCAATGCAGATAATTACTGAATCTCTCATGTAGTGAAAATAAACTGATGGATACAAAATCGTTGTAGGCTGAATAGGTCAGACTGGTAATCCTGCATTATATCAGTTATGTGGTACAGGTGAGTGGGATGGATTAGCATCCCTGGATTAGCATCCCTGTCTTCTTTTGGAGCTTCTAAAACCAGCCTGTTTCCCCCAGCAAAAATGAGTACAATGGTATTACCCAAACACACCTCCTGGATTCAGTCACTGTTCAAGTTAATATTGAGGAAAAAGAAGTTCAGAAAGACTTGGTGAAAAGACTAGACTCTTTTCCGGAAAAAAACAAAAACAAAAACAAAAGAACAACAAAACCACAAACTTTTCAAAACTTCTTCAGTAGTGTCTCAACTCCAGGCTCTTTAGGCGGGATTCAATACGAGACTAACTTAAATGTCAGGATCTACATGCAGCCAACGTGTCTCATCTGCTGCGCCAGCGGAGACCCGATCGATAAAGCCGATGAACCCTGGGGAGTGGCTGGGCTCCGGTTCCCCGTCACATTGCCCTGCAAATTCCTCTGCCTGCGTGCACTGGATCTCTGGTGGGGATGGGTTTTTAGGCATCTGGCTCATATACAGGCATATGCATACTGGCGTGGAAATTTAATCTTCTTGTACTGCAGCTTTCTTGCCATGACCTCAGTCAGTCGTGCTATTTTTGAGCTTATAAACTTTTAACTCCGTCTTAATGAAGTTGAGCTAGTAGAAGGTCCCATATAAATAATTTAATAATATGTCTGAATGAAATGACTGCTATCTAACTAGTAGAAATAACAGAAGTGATTAAATTAAATTCAATATACACATTAGCCACTGAACTACATAGCCATAAAAAAAAGAAGAGTGTGGTCTAAAGAGTTGTCTCTTTTCCTCCCACAGCTTTATAATTATATCTTCAGGGAAATGCCACAGCTCAGCATTTAACGATCTGCCATCAGAGACATTTATGAGGAGGTTTTCAGGGAAGTAGAGAGTTGATGGTATCTTTTTCACACAAAAAAGCAGACATTGAATAGTCTGGCAATCATCTGCTGAGAGGAGCATTGATCTATATATTTACATATCTTGTGAAGTTAATAATTCTGAGTTTTTCCCCCAAGAAAATCCACAACAAGGTCGTGGTCTCCCAGGAAAAGTTGGAAAATAGAGCATGAATCTTGGACAATGTCAATCTGTCACTGCCCTCCAGCAGTTTTGTATGGTTTGAAAGAGCACAGCTGGTCAATTCAGGGACTCTGAACGTTTTCTGTGAGGGATGTCTCCAGCAAAACCCAGCCCCTTTGCAGCGCTAAACCACGGGGTGTACTGGAAAAGGGGGAGACATTTGCCATGTAGGAAGCAGTGGAATGAAGTATTCATGCAGAACTAACAGATGGCACAGAGTAAACAAATGGAAAAATTAGCAAAATACTTTTCCTATTGCCAGACTGTAAATCAAAGTGAAGTATCTTTTATAGCTGTGAGCTTGTATGGGTATTCAGATACTACTGTTACTTCTGAGGTGAAAACTGAAAGTCTGAGTGAAGACTGGTCTATTAAGCACTCAGCATGAGTAACTTGCAACTTAAATGCATATGTAATTTTCCCAATTGGACAAGAAAAAGTCCAGGTTGCAGCTGTCAAATATTTCTTAGCCATTTCAAAACATGGCTTGCGTAACTGCTCATCTCTCTGAGCAGATTAGATTGTCCGAACAGATTCTGAGATGCAGGAAGAGATCAAGTACCCTTAAGAAGAAGACGACAAACTTAAACAGATCTGTGAGTGCATTTATTTGACTGACTGAAAAACTCAATAAGAGTTGAAGAAGTCTCTTTAATTAAGTTACATGCGCTCCTAATCTGGTGAGACAGGGATTGCCAGACTATATTGTCAGATTCCAGGTGAGGAGGTAACAACATCTACTGCTTTGTCATTCATAGTGACTGTTTAGTGCTTGCATTTGTCCCAGCATAGGGGGTCAAATAGATAAATCACAGCCATTTCTACTTAAAGCAAAAAGCAAAATACCGTATACTACTATGTTTTATCCATTTTTAAAGTGGTACCTCCTACCGACCTCATTCAGGGACTTGAACCTTGCAGAGAAGTGCAGCTGTATGTGTGAGAGTGGCAATAATATGCTTTTTTTCTTCTTTTGGGCATCCTCTGCTGCAACCCATGAAGAGGAGAGCCCGTCATCTCTGCTGGGATTTTGCAAAGCAGGAAGTAACCAAAAAAGCCGGTTTAATTTCAAGCTCCATTAGACACGGTGTTTGCCAAATGGAAGAAGACCAAATTGGTTGGAAATCTTGTCCTAAGACCTCTAAATTGGTATTAAAAATCAGAAGGAGTAGGCAGTAATAAACAGAAATCACATAATATATCATCTGAATTATTTACTTGGAAATCACTTTGAGTCTTTTTTTTTCTTTTTTTTTCTCACAGAGCTGTAATTACTCTGGGAATATTGATTACAGAACTGTAGTATCAGTCTGGGTTTTCCAGTACCAGGTTGTTGAGATCAGTATGTGAATGACTTAAAGATAATTAAACTGTGTATATATATATATATATAAATATGTACACGCTATACACACTACATACACTATACACAAACATAAACTTTCTCTCCTTTACTTTCCTTTATCCTTCTTTTAAAATGTTGCAAACGCATGTGTAGCACAATATGATTTGTACACTGTAATTAGAGGAAGAAAACAGTATAATTAATAAAGAGTAAAGCTGATTTTAATCCAATCTATTATTTTTACCACAATGATTAGTTTGAGTGGTGAGATTTATTCCCCGCTCTGCATACTGGAGTGCTTATTTTCATGCAGGACTTTTCCCCAGGAAGCTATGCGCTCAGGTCTCATGAGATGCACTACCGTTGCGATGTTGGTATGTTGTTGTCCCACAAATGTTGTTATCACAGATGGTGGTGGGCTCCTGCCCATGAATCGAGAACCAGGTCCTGTTGAGTAGGGTGGTAGGTTTTACAGTTTCACGTGTACGTTGAAGTGGTGAAGTCATACGGAAGTTTTTAAGGTCGGAAGAAGTCACAGTACCCTAAAACAACATCCAGGAATACGTGGGCTACAGAAAGTCATCTGCTCATTTTGCATCCAGCTCAAGTATTTGTAGGGGAAGTTCAGTAATTAATGTAAGAAATATCTCACTGACTAATAAGAAGTGGGTCGGGCCTCTGCTCTGAGGTATTGGTTCAATGGATTCAGCAGCCAGAGTGATTGATACGCAGGTATTCGCACCCGGTCCCGCAGTTTGGGCGGGTAGTCATTAGCTGGGCGCACGGCCCTGCCCCGTCATTTGTAGCCCTGCCAGGCCCGGGAGGGGCTGTCGGGCATCTCAGCTGTACGGCTCCATTCTCCGCTTTTAAAATTTTCCCCTCGAGAGCTATTACCAGAGTTGCCAGCAGAAGGTAGTGTGAAATATTAAAACTATCCTTAGTTTGGAACATAGGGACCCTCGAAAGGCGATAGCGACGCAGGATGTCAGGTCACGTCGCCGTGAGGGAGAGGGGGCTCGGGCTGGAGGTGCTGCCGCAGGTGAGGCAGAGGAGACGAGCAGGAGAATTAAATCGATTCGATGGAACTGATTTAAGTTGAATCAAATTTAAAACGGATATATATTTGTGTGCTTGTTTGTTAGGAAAGATGGAATCAGTTCTCAAAGCCACCCTTGGGGGCTGCGCCGGCCGCCCACGCGCGGTGTTGATATGCAGTGCCAGCAGCAGGCTGCTGCATCCCAGAGAGCTGGAGAGTGAATGTCAGCTCATTTAATCTTTGTCAGCTTGGTCCTCCCTCACTTCATCCTCTGAAAAGAAAGTTTAAAAGGATGCATTTAAAGAAATGTTTTCAAGATTCGCTCGAGGAAGTGTGCTTCTCGCTATCTCCCTGGTTTAGTTTAACCCGTTGCTCTCCAGGCGAGTGATTTCAGTCGGAGCTGAGCAGTTAGTTCTTGTTGATATTGGTGCAGTGGTTGCTCTTAACTCAGGAGGAAAATAGCTCTGTGTGTGCCCTGAGCAATGCTTGAAAAGTCAGGGCTTACCAGGAGGTAGCAAATCCTGGGGCTTGCTGTAATTGGAGCCGGACCCGTCCTTATCTGTCAGTCACATTTTGTATATATATATTTATATATGTGTGCATGTATGTATAGATACACATATGCCAGTATCTCTCTCTCTCTCTCCGTGTATATTGAGGTCGTTAAGGAAAGAAATTGCTATGGTCACACATAAAGAACAATTTTAAATAAATATTTTCACATCTGAGTTTAGCCGAAACAAGTGATTCTCAGCTCTTCGGTGCTTAAAGATCTGACTAGTTGTTTTGAGAATGTGCTGAATATATTGGAGCGTTCGCTGAATCCTTTGGATGCTCTTTGTCGCTGCGAGAGGACAGGAGACTTTTACAGGCGGGGGAGAGCAGCTCGTAGAGTCTTTCCTCCTGAAGCCTGCTCTCCCGTACCAGAGGTTTCTACTTCCCAGGGAGCGGAAGACGGCACACACTGCTCGGCTTTATTGCGAGGCACTGCACCAGCTGAAGAAATGGATCCACTCATTCAGGACAAGTAAGCAAATTCAGCTGGCTGATGAAAGGAAGCCTAGACAACGGTGTTCAAACACTGCTCCCATTTCCTCCCACCCCCCCATCCCCCAGATGTCTGGTTTCAGTTTTAAAACATAATAACATTTCATTAAGGAGCCATAGCAACCCTTCACTAATTTGTGAAGAGTACATCGTGAGCTACATTCTGTACTTATCAACATTTGAGCACTTTAGATCTTGTTTCATCTCATTAGTGGATGTTTATGGGACCTGAGGGTTTCAGCACTCTCTGACTCATTAGTCAGCCTGTGGTGGTGCAGGTTATATGCTACAAGAAACGATTTCCCCAGCCTTTAAATGTTCACACAACCTTCAACAGAAGTTCAGTCGGAAATGTTTTCTCACATTAAACCGTCAGTCAGAAAGGAATGTGCAAAGGTGTGGGTTTATTTAAAAAAAAAACCAACACACCACTTGGTATAACACCTTGTATATCAAAGTCATATTGTGCTCGGTCGCAGACAGCTGCACCTCCAAAGAGATGTAATTTCAAAGGGCTGAATATTTAAATTGCTGGCTTTGGAAAATTTAGCCACAGGATGGCATTTACAGGAAACAGCGAATCAGAAGAATGTGTCGTGTTGGAAGTTGTTTGGTGTTAACATCAGAAAGAGTAGGAATCCTGTTTTCCCACTCATTTACTGGACCGCAGCCTTTTTTTCCCCCAAATGCTGCAGTTAACGTAGGTTTATGCATGATCTAATTTGTATGAAAATACATGTTCTTTTTCCTCTACTAAATTTATTAAGCAGTGCACCATTTAGTAAACTGTCAGTAGCATCTGTTGGAGAAAGGCAAATAAAATACTGGTGCAGGAGGAGGTAGTTTGTCCAGATTACCGGCATGTAGTTTCACGTACTGTGAAAAAATCCCCTGGGTGCATAATTTAATAGTAAATAATTCACTAGTCTGCTTTTTGTGGCTTTGTTTCTAATATTGCTTTTCTTCCCCATCGTGATGTACAGTTTTCTCTGAAATGCACTATCAAATAGGAAAAACAAATACAAGTGTGAATTAACAGTGTGATGTAAATGACGGAGCAGGAAATGGCATCTTAAATTTGTTTACAATATGCTGCAAGTCAAAGCATTGGAAACCGCTTTATTAATAAGCAGTTGATAGTCATGTTAATTAGGAAATCACAGAAAAAAAAATGTGCCGCTTGCGTGATAATTGCCTTATTAACACTGCATAGACTGTATCCATTTTTTCAGGGATTAATGTGGAAGTCAGATTCACATGTTGTGCTTTTGCAAAGATAGTAGAGATTCGCTTCATTATAGGTGGAGCTCTGGTACTGTAATTGGAAGAAGATAACTGGTAAGGTCCTTAAAGTTCTCTGTCAAAATGGAAATGTGATGAAGATCAGTATCAGATCTTATCTGAATAAATATTTCTGAATTTTACAGTGGCTACATGGCAAACTGTACTTACGGAATAATAACTTTACAAATTGGAAATCTCTAGACTCACTCATCAAGTATACCTACACAAGCATTGCATGAGTTTGATACCAATCTTTTATGCATGAGTCACTGTGCACATTGTGGTTTTGATGGGAAATGAAAAACTGAGGGCTCATCGAAGGGACTTGGATTTCAAAGAAAAAAAAGCAATATTTTATTTCAGAAGGCTGAAGTAGTACAGACAGAAGCAACCCTGATGCTTTTCTTTCATGCCAACGATGTGGCCGAACAGTTTGTAGAACAGTAAGCTATTAAGTTCCAGCACGTTGTCCTCTGGGAGCCTTGCGCTGCTGAAGTTGTCAGAGGACACAGCAGCTCGGCCACAAAACCCGCTCATGTGAGGCAGAGGCTGTCAGGGATGCTGCAGGAGGACGTGCCGCAGCTCCGGCGTCGGGTCAGGGCACTGGGGCAGCACTAGCACTTGCTGCACCTGCGGCTTTCCCCTCGCTCATGTGAATCCGAAGTAATTTGCGGGTGCCAGATGGTTTACAAGAAGGTGAGACCGCTGCACTTACACAGTTTTCAGCAATTAGTTCAAGATGATGCCGGTAGTTGTGATGTGAGGACCCTGCTAATTGAAAACAGCCCAACGCGGTACCTGTGTGCCTGCCGGAGTGGCTGTGCTTAAGAACCAGACGGCACTCGAGAACGTCTTCAAGCTCTAGTGCTTGTTCTGTTTTACCCATATTTCTTGATTCATTTCTTCAGCTGGAGAAGTTGCTGTACTTACACGAAGGGTAAAAGCTGTGTTCATAGAGCTGTCTGGCAACACAGCTTTCCAAGCTTGGGTTTTTTTTTATAATGTTACTTGAAGCAAAGAGCTGGCTTTTCTGCTGTGCAGAACTGATGCCTCTGTAGCAGGATGGCAGCACCTGCACACACCTGAGCTCATGCCATCGCTGTGTCTTCCATATACAGGTATCCGGGTGGTGGGCTTGAGATCAGTTTGAGAGGTCCGTGAGGAACTTTCTTGATTGGAAGCTGAAGGCTGGAGTCCTCTGGCAGGATTTGGGGATAAGTGTGATTTTTCATGGTCAAGACGTATGCTTGATAGGAACAATTACAGCTCTGCCTGGAAGCAAAGCCTCCTCTTCCCATGGTGGGCTTGCAGCTCACTGGAGGGTCACTAGGAAAATGGGTGAAGGAAATAGTGAGCGAAGGTTTTGGGCACTGCTTTATCTTTAGACTTTTGCCCTGGGTTGCCACAGATTGTGCTGTAGCATTTTCTTCCAGCACAGGACAATTTTGTCACTCTGACTTCATGGCTTGACATGACTCTTGCTTGGGTAATCAGCCTTGATGAAATGAGGGAAGGTGCTCTTCTCTGAAGTGTTTTGGGGCAAGAGCGTTTGCTGTAAGACCATGATTAAGCTGGAGGACTTAAAGGGACTAAACATTAAATGCTGTTTTAAGCTTGCTCATCTCTTGTTAAGCTTCTTTCTCGGGGTCCTGGTGATGACATAGTCCTGGCTGTTTGTCAGGTATTTCCAGTAGTCCAGAACAAGTTAATAGGGTTACTTCAGTTCTCTATTAACATCTTACATGCCTTCAGTTCCAGGGCATGGGAGCCCTGGAATTGCTGCTTTTGAAGGCTGTTTTGAGGACTTTTCTTAGGCCAATACTCTGTGTGAGTGGAGTCTTTAGTCCTAGGCAGCAGCCACTGATTTTTACTCTTCATGTTGATAAGTTGTGTCACCTGATGACTCAGTGGGGGATCTTCTCTCTTCATCTGTGCTGGCTTCCTCTTCTCCCCAAAATGATACCTGTCTCCCTCACCGTCCTTTCTTGTCTTGCTCTGTCCCTGGTGTGTGCCCTGTGGAGTCCAGGCTGACCCTGAAGCACTCTTCAGGGACCGAGGACCTGTCACCATCACACGCCTGGAGAATCACAGCAGGAATGTGCAGGATGTGCTCCAGGTCTGTCATGCTGGTGTTGGCTTTTGAGAAGACGGGCTATTCTGGTATCGTGAGGTGTCCAGGTGGGAGAAGCCAGTGGGCCATGGTGGACCACGCTGGGCCATACTGAGCCATGCTGAACTGTGCCAGACCACGCTGGTAGTCAGCACCATCTCCCCTTCACAGAGAATCCCGCTGCTGGACTTCTGCTAGGAAAGATTCTTAACTCCTTCAGAAATATTAATAAAAAATATCTTTGAAGGTAAATTTGTCACAGATTTCCACTATAAATGCATTACTTCTAATCCAAAATCAAATTTAAATGTGCTTTTGCAAAGACTGCCTTCTTATGAAGTATTGTCCTTGGCTATGGTCCATCCAGTGTAGCATCCTGGCTGTGGCCTCAGATTTGATTAAGTAGATCACTTACATCTTCTTTACTATATAGCGATACGTCTGGACCACAGCTCAGTAGACACTGAAGCGTTTTATTAAAGTCAGAGACATGTAAAAATGTACTGCTGAACTGCCGTAGACAAAGTTCCTCGGTGAACTGGAGAATGAAGAAGAAGGAGTTGCTGCAGGGGTCTGATTCACCGCTCCGCTATGATTCAGTGAAATTACTGGAGTCACAGAGATGTCAGACTGGGGTGGCGCGGCACTGAAACTGGTCCCTTGCCTTGCACTTAGAAACACAGGCTCTGCATTTTCCACTTGCTTTATGATTTTACCATGTCAATGCTGAGCAAGGGGAACGGGCGCAGATCTCATTTCCTGTTGTTATCAATAACGATGACAGCTCATAACTCCCCAGCGAGTTAGATAATATTTTTGCTCATTTCTTACTTTTATATAAATGAACAAAAAGGACTAGCAATAAGCACACGGTAGTCAAGAGCATCCTGATGCTCACCACGTGCAAAATCTATACAGTGATGGCAGTAATAATAAGTGAATATTACAGTTTAAATCCACTTTTTGCTTTGGTTTGGCTCACCTGCATGGCAAAAAATACTTCTCCTAGCTATGAGATAGATGGCACTTTTTATAAAGATTCGGGGAAAACCAGTAATTGTTCCAGTCAATGATGACATTTGTCATATCCCTTTTAGTGAACTCAATCTCTTTACTGGTTCAAAGTATTGTTTGTGAAGCTCTTGATGTCTGACGCATCGATTTGTGCATGTAAAAAGCAGAAATACCTAACATTTACCAAAGAACAAAGTTTCCCAGCAGGTGTCCAAGCTGGAGGGACCTTCTGGGGCACATGGTGAGAGTTTCTTTAGCTGTAACCTAGAGGACGTATGGAGGGGCATACGGGAGGCTGCATTTTGGCTTCATCCTGCCACATCCATCCCGGGAACTGGGAACTGCTATCAGGGTCCTGCATCCAAGCAAAACCTTAGGGATTACATTCGCTTCTTTCAGCACCAGCTTCCATAGTCCCTTATGGAGAATGTTGCTTATATAAGGCTCTATCAGGTTAAAAAAAAAAAAGCCAATATGTAAATGTTGTGATTTTGATTTAATAACGTAACTGACACGTTTGCTGTTTAATATCCTATTCCACACTGAACAAAGTCCCCAGACTCATCATGCACTGTTTATCTAAAGTAATAGCAAAATACATTATTTTCTGTTTTAAAGGTCTATAAAGCAGATATTAGCTGATTTTAAAATACATGTACTTCATGCTCTTGTGTAAAGAAATCATAGTCTTCCCAGTTCGTTTCAATTGCAGTTCTACAGAACGATGTTTCTTTTGCTCAGATAATTTTTTTCCCTGTGAATGTTTAATCTGGGAATGTGATTTGAGTTCTTTCACCGTTTAGGGCACTAGTACAGGTCATGCTGTGCAATGTACATTTTACCTGGTATTCTGCTTTCACAAAAAGCTAATGAACATGAGCATTTGGGATTCATTTGAAATGGTCTGCTTAATGTGATTCTTCTATAGCAGATACAGTTTCCAAAAGTTACTGCTTCTCCAGTCCTTGCCGTATACATGGGGAAGCACTGGCAAGGACATGTCATACACTAGCTTTTTAAGTGCCAAATGACTCTAATCTATCTTAATCCTTATTTATTCTTTGCACTAACGTTCAACAGAAAGACAATCTCCAAATTCTGACTTGCGGCACCATCCTCATTAAGGCATGAGTGAGGAATTCAGAGAACTTCAGTGCATGGGACACTTCTTCATAGACATTTCTGAGTATTTCCATGTCAACAGGAGTCTCACCTGATCTTATTCTTTCTGGAGCCTACAATGATTTTCTTATTAAATGCACTGGCTCAGCATTGGCTGGTAATAAAGGAAGAAAGCGATTGTCCTTAACACTAAACCTTTCAGCCCAGATCATTGTAAAAGTGGTGTTAGTGTGATTAAGAAGAACCAGGCCAAGACTATTTAACTGCCTAATCTTAGAAATGAGATAGCATGGATTGCAGTGCAAATGCCCAGGCTGCAAGATCAGCACAAGACACGCTTTTTAAAAAAAATACATACGTGAAATTGTCTTGCCTGTCCATAAAACACACTGGATAAATGTATTTGTCCCATCTCTGCTGCGAAGGCAGCAAGACTGAGGGAGACCCTGCCATCATGCCATGGAGAAAGAGATACCCAACCATCTTCTGCTGGGAAGTTTTCTGGGCTTCTCTCCAAGGGGATTTGGGGAATGGAGGTATAACCCAGCTATGCCTTACGAAGGGAGCAGACCACAGCTGTTCCTCTGCCCTCTTCAACCAATCATTTGCGGAACCAGTTCAGTTTTAGGTTCGAGGCTTTGTCCCAGTTTCCACCTACTTGAGAGAGCAAAGCTGTGTGCTGCCAGCTCCCTAATGAATCCCTCCTTCTTTAATGTATCAATCTTGATAATTCCTCTGTGAAGTTAGGAAAAGCACAGAAATTTTAATTGTGGCATTAAAAGCCACCTAGATCCTTGTACTGAAATCCAAAGGTACCTGAGAGATTTCTAAAAAAATCTTGTATCGGGAAATCTGACAGGGAACTGAATCTGCATCCTTTTCATTACAGACTATTGCTGTAATGATTCAAGCATCTTTTCCTCATCAGGGACAGCATATTTACTGTGCTATCCATTAGGGAGACAATTGCTCCTGGAAGATATGCCAAAATACCACTTTTCTGATGTGTGAATGTTCACAGTCACCTGTATAAATAGCAGTGGGCTGCTAGAGAGAACTGTATTGATGCTTTTGCCTTTGCTTCTGGGATTTAGTTTATTTGCCTTTCATGATCAGTGAGAATTTTGTAGAAGTGCTTCCCCAGAACAATGCCTGTAAGGAGCAGGGGGGCAGTGGGCGAGTGCCGTGGTCCTTGGGGGCTGAGCTGTCAGTCCGAGCTGCTATCTGTCTGAAACTGGGAGCTTAGTTTAAAAAAACCATTTGTCATCTGCAACGGGTTTTATTTCCAGACCCACACTTTCAGACGGAAGAGGGACAGGGATCTGAGAAGAATTATGTGTTTTTGTTGCCCGGTACGCTGCTGCACCAAAGCAGCAATAGATGCCAATAGATTTCCAGTAGATAATTCAATGGTAACTTTCTTCTGAGTGCTGCAGCGTGGGAGCCTTTGAAAGAAAGAGGTTAAGAGACAAGTAAGTAGGACTGGAGTGCTATTATTACAGCTATTTTTCTTTACTTCTAATACATGTCATCCGCTTTTATTAGGAGCTGACTGTTGAACCAGGAAAACCAATGCCACAGTATAAAAATGATACATAGGCAAGGAAGTATCATTGATAAGTGATCTGAATGGTACTGACCTTTCGAAAAATTGAATAAAAATATACATGCCTTGAGACTTTCGAAAGTAAAAGATCACCTGCGTCCTGTCATTGTGCACAGAGAGCGTGAGTACTTCTAGCAGTGACAAGGAAAACAAAGCCGCCTTGATCCCCACCTTAACCTCCCAGCCGCAAGAACTAGCACATCAGGCATTGTATATCGCTAAAATCACAGCACTCACCACACCAGGGAGCTGAAAAGAGAACTGAGAATACCACAGATGTCAAATTTGAGTGAATGCTCCCCAAATCCCACTTGTACAATTGTTACACTCTCAGTGCACTATTCAAATATCAATTAATTAATGTTTGCTATTGTGTGTGATTTAACCATATATTATGGGCTTCTTTGTTCAATTAGCAGCAGTAAGATGTCACTGCAAGATCTACTGAGAGATTGAGGAGGAAAGTCAATTTTTAAGTACAGCTTTGTGAGCTTTCAGCGATTTCCTATAAATTTGTACTGGCACTCTCCCAAATTCACACTCTCATCTTTCCTGGTTCTCCATACCCATAGGCACCCAACCTTCCTGTTTCACATATGAAGTCATGCTGTTTGTCTTAAACATTAATTTTTCATAGGTTTGATTTTGTAAATACGTTGTTTTATCTACCAGTCTGTTTATACGCATTTGATGTGAAACTCGCCTTTCATCTCCCTCAACAAGGTTGGTTCATCCTGCTCTGCAGAGGCTGTTGCTCTCAGCTTTCCAGGACTCTGAACAGCGAGTTTTTGGCTGACATGTCTTTTTATGAGCTTCTGCTTGGCTGCAACAGAGAAGTCTGGGGAAGAGATATTAGCCAGCTAATAGCAGCTTGCTACATCTCAGCTTTCTGGTGCTGTGTGAAAGAATTCTGTTTAGAATAGAATTTACAGCAGTGGAGGGATCCTAGATTAGTGGAATACAGCTTGAACAGAGGAGGTTTTAGTCATATGTATCCCATTCTCTAACGTATCCTAAACATGTACCTACAGAAAGAAAACATAGGCAATAGGGCTGGGGCTGAGTACCAGAAAGCTTCTTAAGTTTTCATAATGTGTGGGCATTATGTAAGAATTGTACGTGCACACATACATATGCATCTATATATACTTAGAGAAGCTTTCCGTTAAGGAATATAGCTAGGGAGATTGGTCAACACGCCATTTGAAGATGACTGATTGCTTTCTACCTGCGTGTTGCCACAAAGATACCTGTGTGTCCGTCCTCAAGGAGGAGGAGGAGCCTGTGGCTGACTGAACGCTGGCGTGGGGCTGCCCGAGGCGTGAGAGATGACTGCTGGTGGAGACCAATAATTTACACAGGAAACAGCATTCCTCAAGAGATATGTAGAAATAACTAAATAACAGAGAGCTCTTAGTCATCCAAATGTAGATTTACTTCTTCTAATGCTCAGTACCATTGGACAACTTAAGAAGAGCTGATTTCCAGAGGGCGTGTAATATAGTATACTGCCAGGTAACTTGGAGCTGCCTAATTTCCCCTTGCTGTTTTCTTCATTACTTTTTTACACACATTATCCAAACACATATTGAGAAACTGGGAACAGGGAGTGAAAGAAGTAGCCCCAATGTCACTTCTGAACTTGACTATGCTATAGACTTTGTATTATGCTGATAAAAAAAAAGTCAACCAAATGAAGCATTGAAAGATGGATTTTCTTTTAAATGAATTAGGTTGGATTTAACTTGATGTTCCACATCACAGAACCACCAATCTTTCTTCTGTGAACCTGGAAGCTGTTAGTTATGTGGAAATGAAGGCCATACCTATGTTAGGGCGGAGGAAATTTTACCTTTTGACCTTCAGCAATTGTCTTCTGGGTAACACAGAACAAAACTGCTGAGATCTTGGGGGTGGCCAAGGTCTTTGTCTCTGCTGGGACCTCTAGAATAGGGACAGGAACCCTATTTTAGGGACATGCCTTTCTCTAAGCAGGGGAAAAAAGCTAGCAAGGAGGCTGGGAGGTTAAAGGGAGCAGATAAGAGGTAGGGAATGAGAGGAGAACCAGGAGGACTGCCATCAGCCGAGGTTTGACTGTAGTGTTGACTTGGCTTGTTGGAGACGGTATGTCAGTCTTGGCTGAGGAACGGATGGAGATCCCATTGGAAATCTGACTTGACGTTTTGGCTTGCTGTGTGCAGGCCATTCAGTCATTTTCTTGGGGAAAAAAAAAAATCCCTCACTTCCATATTGCTAGTGAAAAAAATTTAAATAATTTATTTTCCTACCCAAACCCTTCCTATCAGGCTGTCGGGTTGGTGAAAATTTCCTGGCAGCAGAGGTCTGGAGTAATGACATTTCGTCAGACATTGGCTCCTTAATTAAGTGGAATTAAAAGCTGATTTAGGGAATCATCACCTAAAGAGGCAGCAGCAGAAGGCATTGATACCTACACATGTGATATGCAATGATCCCTTCCCAAGCTCCTGGTACAGAGGAGCTCTGAGAGCACCTTAGGAATTACCTTACTGCAGGTGTGGATACAGGTGTTTCAACAGCAGGCTAAAAAGTAGAGAGAAATGCTAAAAACCAATTGTGTTTGTGGACACAGGTGGTATTTTCAGAAATAGAAAAAAATCAGTCAAAATATACCGATTCCACTGGTATACAGGAGAATATACGGCAGTTGTGACCATTGCTCCAAGGCAGTGCGGGGTCTGACCGTCAAGGCTCGCGTCTCCCCTCCTGAGTAAGGCACACAAAAAGGGAGCCTGTTAATTTACTTTAGAGATTGTAGTGTAAAATGAAGGTAGAAATCCAAGCCTTTAGGCCAAGCTTTTTAATCTTCAGGTTCAATTTAAACTGTTGCTTAAACTATCCACTGAAATAGTGTTACGTGAGTAATTAGCAAATTAATAGCTCACCATGTTGTGCAGAAATGTCAGCCCCTAGAAATGTCATTGGTATTTCTTTACTAGCTTAACTTTTCATTTTTAAACCAATAATTTTGTCTCCACTGAGAATGTGCTGTCTTGCTGCTGAATAATGGAACAATATTTATAAGAAGGCTAGAATCTCAGCATTTTAAAGACAGCTTAATTGACATTAATTGCCACTCTACATACATAAATACATTTTTTTGCCAAGGTGATGTTCTTCAGCCTGCTGGAGGCAGGGGAGAGGTTTGTACCCTGTCTCCTGCTGCCAGAGCTCTCAGACGAAACAGAAGATCCTGGAGGTTTTGATGCTTCAGCTGTCCTCGGGATATGAAGCACCCAGAGACATGACTGGCACCTTGAGGAGAGACCCGCTATCACCCTTTAATCAGAGAGCTCCCATCCCACACGGCGCAATCCGAGGTGACAAGGGTCCAGCCGTTTGTTACACGCTGGCAAGATTTTTTATTTTATTTTTTTTTCCCTTCAGACTTTCTCAGACAGCCCCTTTAAATATAACGATCGGGATGCGGGAGCAGAGATCTGGTGGCATCCATGAGTAATGCAGCACTTAGTGCCTTAAGTGCCCCTGCGCGGCCAGTCAAGCGGCGCTGGTGATGTATATGTCGCCGTTCCTGCCGCTCCCGTGGAAGCAATTAGATCACCCGAAGGGCACGTCGCTGGGTTTGTTGGCTGCGCCACTTGAAGAAGTAACAAGACATCTTATTTTCCTTTAAGCCATCGTAATGCGTCTTATAGTTTGTGCTTCTCTGTTACATACTGCGCTCTGGGATAAAAAAGTCAGCTCTGGTTCTCGGTAGGGACCCAGTTGTGGAGCTGCAATGAACTGGTGAGGGGTGAGAGTGTGGATCGTGTCTTCAGTTTCTGTAGAAATCTGCTTTAGTCTGTGGCAAAAGGCATACTGGAACCTGGTAACTCGGCAAGGAGTTCAAATCTGTTACAAAGTGCGCAGCGTTACAAAAAAGCAAAAGGATTATGGAAATACTGTATTGCATTGCATTATACCCACCAGAAAAAAATGCAAAATGAGGCGTGATTTTCCATCCTGGTACCTGCCATTTAAAATTATTCACCCCCCCAGTTAGCATTCAGTTTTGTTTGGCTCGATAATTAGATGGCTATTTTGTCCTGTTAGTGCAAGTGCAACAAATTGATCACATTATTTTCAAAATACTTTGCTTTCTTAAAAGTAATTGAAAAGCTAGGAACAGAAAACTGCCATCCATACCCACATTTATCTAATTTAAAGTTTGATAGAAACTTTTCAGGAGGGGAAATGTATATTAAGATGACTTTTTGATGCTGATAAAAGCAAAACTTGAGTTTTCTTTTGTGTGTTTTTTGAAGCTAAACCTCTTCGTTACATACTCTCTTGTAGGAGGTATTTGAAGGTTACTATGAGATAACTACAAATGGCTGGCAACTCCTTTTTTCAGTTGTTTTGTCCTAATTAAAATCCAGAATGTTGTTTACCACATAATATTTATTTAATTGAGGTTTGCAAACCCCAAGTAACAATTTACTATTATTGTTTCAGCAGTTCAACTTAGCTTCATTTTGATCACAGAAGAGCTACCAAGTAAACAGTTCATCTGCACACCATAGATTTTGTTTTTCCCCCGGTGGGAATTTTTCCTGGTGGATTAACTCTTTCAAGAGCGACTTTGACATTATTGTAATTACACCTCATATATAACCTATCACATCAGTAGGAGGAAAAAATTAAGAGAAACAGCCATTAATTTTGTTCATTCAAATTGTGTTTGCTCGCAAGAAGACAGGCTATTATTTCTTCTTACAAAAGCCATAATGAGAAATTTTCTGAGCTGATTGTTCAGATCAAGCAAAGGGCAATGCGCATTTGATTAAAGTCCACCTGAAGCCTTGAGCCCAGGCCTATTGAATGGGAAAGCAAACTCAGTTTCTAATCCTAGAACAGTTAGGTAGACCCTGGGCCAAAGTCAGTTGGGATTTTTTATTGGGAAAAAAAAATATATATTTGTAGGGCTAGTTTGGCTGGAAAGGTTAAAGCTAAGTGAGAAAAAAAAAAAAAAAAACAAACACAGGAAGATCTGTTGTGAGGACTTCATACCTTGAAAAGCACTGTTGGTAAGAGCCAGACAAAATCTTTTCTTTCCTAGGGTAAATACCACTTAGTTTTTATAAGTTCATTTTATATTCACTTTTTAGAGATTATTTCCCTCCTGCATTGTGAGTACCTCTGTTTCCCCATGCACAGCACCAGGAAAATAACAAGCAATATGAAATTTGTAAAATTAGCAGTCAGTGTGATGCCCCTTACCTGATTATATCCATAATCTCCCCGGGTAGACATGCCATTCCACAGGATCCGATCAATAAGGTAGCAGCAGCAGTCTGTGAGCTCCACAGTGTGTTAATAAATCCCATTTTTCCAGTGAGCTATATATGAACTCCTGTTGAAGTCACTTGGAGTTTGGTGAGCTGATCAATGGCAGGATTGGGCTCAAAAGCCTAATAGAGAGGGAGAAAAAATAACTCTGCCACTCCAAGTATCATTGCCACGAGGAGTATGAGAAAGTTTCTATTTGTGTTTCGTGACTTGCTGCACAAAGTAAATTATTTAAGCAACAGCAGCAGAGTTTTTCTGATGCTGAAGACTGTACGAAAGTTACGGAGAATAAAGTTGAGGTGACATATATCAATCCCAAATGTTTTCTGCAGTTAGATTTGCAAAGAAAGAGGCAAAATATTTCCTGTTGCAGTGCACTGGGAGGAACCGCCCACCCCCGTTGGGTTACTGCCCTTTGTCCGTCAAAGATGTTCTCAAATGGATTTTTTTCCTCAGGAAGAAGCTATACACAGAAGTTGAGGGAAAGGGTGAATAAAAAAAAAGGATAGCTCTTCAATCCTAGCTTTGCAAGCACTCGTGCGGTCTTGCTCTGCTGCGGTTGTGCCCTTGCCTGGTGTTACCCTCCCTGCTCATCGAAAGGGGCTGTCAGATAAGAACTGGGACAAAATTTCAAGAGGTGAATTTAAACTTTATACTGGGATCATGAGCACTGTTAACCATCCCAGTACCCTCTTATTTCATTTACTTTTCTATTTTTACTTTGTCTTATCTGCCCAATAAAGTCTACAAAAATTAACCGATCTCTTGGTAAAAAACCACCCAGTTTGGGCTTGGTAACTTAACAGAACTTGACTTTGCCATTCGGTACAGAAGATGTGCGTCAGTAGAAGCAACAGCTATTGCAACTTCTACATCACCAGAGAGTATTTTGGGTGTTTTTTGCACTGGTTCTAGTACGTGCAGCCTATGCACTGGATCTGCATTGGCGGGACAGGGTTTTGTGAGGATGCATGCAAGCCCCATTAGAGGTAAATCAGAAAAATCACTATATTTTCTCTAATTACACCTGTTACTAGATGATGATTGTTGCAAAGGCTCAAGACTGAGCTACTGTGTTTCAAAAGGAGCGACGGAAATGCTTCCTCTGAGGTATTCCGGTTGCAAAAAGACCTCAGCTAAGAGGGCTTGCTTCTGGCCGTAGTTACACACGGTACATCTTGTTTTCTGGCTGGGCTGTATCCTGGTGGAAGAGTATTTCATTTTCAACTTGGCCTGCCCACAATTGTGGTATTTTGCTTGTGTTTAAATGAAAGTGAAAACCACAGTTTCATATTTGTGAAGACAGGTGGATTCTTCTACGGCTTCCAGCTATTTCAGCATAAGCCATTCTGTGTGCAGAAGTTTTGGAAATATTAATTTTAAAGTTGAATATATCAGATTTTCTGAAAATGTCTCTGGCCTGATAAGTAAAAAAGAGGAAGGACACAAAGTGTTGTGTCTAGTTGTGATTTCAACATAGGGCTTTGTCTCAAAGCTGTTACAGCTTTTGTTACTGACTTGGATATTTCCTTGTACACTAACAGAAAAGATGAGAATATATATGTGTAACTGCATCATCTTTAATTTCTACCCTATGAGTTTAGTCATTAGTGTTCACTGCTCTAGTCCTTTCCCAGGGATTTTTTGCAGAGGACAGTTGGTGTATAAGAAATGTTGAGTGTTTTGTAGCTTGATATTTGAAATACAAGCAGATTTACTTGGATGCACTGGATCACGTAGTATGTTTTATTCTCTGGTTAGGTGTCTGCTGCCATGCCTGGTGAAATCAAAGAAAGAACTTCTATTGATCTGACAGACTTTATTATTAGGATAAGATTATTATCAGGAGGTAGATGAGTGAAAAAATTTAATAATTATTTTTGCATAAACATGATTATAAATTTAAAATTCATGTCCTAATGATATTCTATTCATATTCTGGGATATTAATTTTAAATTCACTGCTTCAGTGATTAATCTTGCCTTAAACAAATCTGCGAGAATATTGAAACCCAGGGAACACAAAGGGCCAAGAATGGAGTCAAAAGA
The DNA here is from genome assembly GCA_013400195.1 of Aramus guarauna. Classification (NCBI taxonomy): domain Eukaryota; kingdom Metazoa; phylum Chordata; class Aves; order Gruiformes; family Aramidae; genus Aramus; species Aramus guarauna. The sequence goes on along the minus strand of VXBL01009093.1, from coordinate 418,498 downwards.
AATTCTTTTTAACTATCTGGATATTTATAAAATGGTTACTGTGCTGGGAGTTACTTCACACTAGATTTTATTCTTTCTAAGTTTTTGTTTTGCCTTGTTTTTAAACTTGCTGGTTGATTTGTAAGTGAAGGCAATGGGAGTTTTTCCATTAACTTCATTGAAGTATGAAACAAGCACGGCATGTCATTGCATACATCAACCCATCAGTTTAGTCTTAGTCTCTTATTTTTTTGAATTAAACAAAGTAATAACTCTGCAGGGCAGCTGATCACCTTATTATTTTCCATAAATCTACATTACTGTCACACATGAGAACTGCCTCTCTGCCAGAGAAGAGATTCGATTAAAAGGCTGCCAGAACAAATGTACCTGCCCTGCATCCCAAAGTCAGACACGTTTGGTTCCAGCGAAACACAAGAGCAGCTTTCTCAGTTGAAGTCCCTCCACTTGAAGTGTCTTGCTACCATTTTTACAGAGTTTGCTTGAGGAACCAACAGCTGAAGTGTCTTTTTACTGCCTTGATGGATCATAGCTCACTTTTTCTCTCTCTAGACAGAGATTATATCATCATAATAGAGCTTTTCACTACAGATGATCATGGAGCTTTTGCTTTGCCGACTTTTTACTAAAAAATATCTAAATGTATTACCTCTTGTTTAGTGTAGAAGTTTGCTAGTCTTTTGTTACATAATATCTCTATCTCAATGCTAGATGTGGTCACGGTAGAAGACTGCAATAATCCAAAAAAGTCTAAAAAAGTAAGTTACTTTCTTCAGGAGCCACCTGTAAATAGAGAGGATATGTTCAGGTGCCCCGTGCCTCCAACAAAAGTCCATTTCTCATGTGGTTCTGTGGTCTTGGAAATAAAACCAAACAAAGAGAACATGTAAATCAGAAATTCTCCTGAAGTGTTCCTCGTGTTAGTGATGGAGGGATTATATTTAAAGGGTCTTGTACATTGTAGCTAGTTACTGGCAGTATAATAAAACTGTATGGAAGCCATGTCTTTAAAAGCTTGTATTTGAAAAGAATTTCAACTTTTTATTTAGTTATGTATATGAGAGTTAAGTTTTTGCACCTTAAGTCAAAACATAGAAGACTGATCCAGGGCCTGGTTTTTTTTAAGTACTTGTTAATAAGTTGCCTTTTCCAGGGTTACAGACCTCAGTCGCCTCTTTCAGTAGGCTTTTGTTTCTTATGTGCAATATCTGAGGGTAGCATAAATGCTCATGGAAATCTCGCATGTAGTATATCACTTTGGCGTATTTAGTAGGCTTTCCGATACTTAAATCTATTCTGTTTTCTGACAGCAGAAAAAAAAAGGTCATCTGTCATCTACTTTTTCCATACTAAGACGTCTCATACTTTTTGATTCCGTAGCTCGTATTGTTATTCTCGTATTAGTTCTTCTGTTGTTAATTTATTATTGATTCAAGTTTACTCATTTTTAAAGTTCTTGGTGACATTGTACAAGTGGTTTAGTTTCCTTCTGATACAGTTACTTGTACTTATCATGCTTCCCTGATTTGTAGTGAATTTTCCGGGAGGAAAGCCATCGCCTTTTCCCTGTGTGCTGGAAGGTGTAGTTGGTAGGGAAATCAGTCGCATGGTGCTGTACCCTCCAGGTCATCACATAAAGCTGCTGTTTAATAAGAAATCCACCTTTGCAGATACATAGCAGATTCGTATCACTACAGAGCTCATTCTGCACCCGTTATTGGTGCAAGTGTCTGAGTACAAAAAAACTGTACGGGGGGTGGGTAGTGGTTGTATAACTAAAATATAAAGAAAAACGGCGGGCGGATTTTAAAAAAAACAAACAACACATCAAAAACCAGCTTGCATCAGATGTATTTGGAATTAGGGTATTTAATGGGAGAGGGTTCTGTAATATCCTAACTTAAGGAAAACTTAAGGAAATCCTTCTGCAGCAACACGCATCAGCATACAGCAGAGTTTAACATCAAGAGATGCCAGTGATTGTAACGTTACCTGTGCGGCATGACAGGCAGTTTAAGGCTCAGCCCACATATCGATGGTCTTTACATGTGAGCTTCCCTTCCCTGGGTACCTTGGGGTATGACGCCAATGCGAGAACTATCCCAGCCTCTTCCCTGAAAGACTCTCCCGATTAGGAGTAATGAAGCACAGGGGGCTTGGGGAGGGGTACGGACCTTTCTGTCCCCCCGTCCTCCCTTATGCACCTGCTGCACCAGCGATTTCCTATGCGGAGCATGTATGCACAGTGTAAGAATGATTTTACACTCATCAAAATACGGTACCTGCGGAAGCCTTTGAGGTGGGGTTCCTAGCAGCGAAGTCGGCTTCCAGCCTTCCGGAAAGCCTGTGGACACAGCAGGTATTTTATAATGTTTGCCAGCTATCTCATCTCCAAAGCTACAGCAGAATTAGAGACACAGTTTGGGGAAAAATCAGTTTGGTCCCAACAAGCCAATTTAAAATAATTTTAAGGGTAAAAAGCAGCAAAGAGCCTATGTTGATTCTGTTGTCAAAGGCATATGTGTCGTACCTGCCATGAGCTCTGCTAAGTTTTCATTTCTCTGAACTTCTGGAAGTAATTGTTATTACAGATGCGGTAAAAGAGCAGAAAAGCTCAAGCAATATGTAGATATTTTTGTCCCAGCAAATGACTAACTATGCAAGGATTTCTTTGATGACATGAAAGATTTATTTAAAACTGCTTTGTCCTTTGGTAGCCCATATAAAGAAAACGCTACAGCTAGAGGTATAGGTATATTGCATTTGAAGTTGTCTTTTTTGCCTTCTAAAGTGCCATTACAGAGTGCGGGCATGAAGCTGTGGTGTGAGCGTGTGGTTTCCTGCAACATGATGTATGTGCTGGACCTCAGCTACACATAAAGCAGAGGAGATGGTAGCAACCGAGGCGTAGTCCAGGAGTAAGTACTCCAAGTTCTCTACTATTTTTTGCACCTTCCCAAAATAATGCAGAAAACAGGACAGTATTATTTCAGAGTAACAGCACACGGCAAACCTGCAGAGTAGTACACTAGGGTCTCTTTGGAGGATGGTCCCCTTTACCCCTCTCTCTACAAGATGATTGTGGAAAACAAGAGTTCTGTGTGAGCTTTGCCTCCATCTGAAATCTCATCTCCTGCTCTGGGCTTTCTCCGCCAGCGAGCTGCGACTCTGCCAACTGTTACAGAAACAAAAGCTCTTTCCAGTTCACTTCACCCAAAAATAGCCTGCTGTCTAAATTCCTTCCTAGCCCAGCTCTCTGCCCTCTATTTTAACATCCCCCCCCTTCCCCCCCAATTCTGTGGGTCCTAAACCTGCAAGGTATTTTTTTCCTGCAGGTCTGGCCTCGAGCTCCCTGCGGGCTGGGCTGCAGGATGCTGTGCCATGGCCTCCTTTCAAGGCACAGGGCACAGAGGATGCTGCAGAGAGGGGTCAGAGCACTTCATGGCAAGAGATCCAAGGGAAATGCGGCTTCATACACTCTCAAAGACAAAATCTTGCAAAAGCTATCAAGGAAACGGATATGTAATGTCTCAATTCTATTTTAAAGCTGTCAGACAATAAAATAACACTGAATCTCTGGCCTGATAATCACATTCCAGCCAGAAAGAGACAGAGGAGAAATACCTTTATTTCTCAGGAAAAAGCCTGATTATGCAAGTTGTACGCTGACATCCTGAAATCCTCAAAGAGCAGCCAGTAGACACTAGAGGGCAAAATGTTAGATCGCCCATTTAGTTTACAGATAGCTGGATTTAAAACAAATAGTTACATGAAATTTTACACGCTGGTGTATGCACAGCGCAATGTACTGACAGGCTTCCCAAAGTGTATTCTGCAACAAATAACTGGTGTGTATTACCTTGGTCTTGTCGACAGAATGGGGTGAGCAGATCGTGCGTCCTTCCTGGATCTGGCTCAGCGAAAGAGATGCAAGAATTTTCTCTGGTCAAGCCCAAATTACTGGTGTAATCAATATTATCTGCTTAAATTAGAGTTTGCATAGTAGCTAACGGGTTATTGATTGGTAGGAAAAATAGATGAATTGCTGAAAGTTACTTGAAAGTTTGAAACAGTATTTTAATTCAACCTCCTCTGATCAGAAGCAGAGCTTTTAGGGGATTTTTAATGCATTTTCAAAGACAACTTTAAGTCTTTCCCATTTAGTTTTAGCAACTAAATACATTAGTTCCACCAGAACAGAATATATCTACCAGATACACTGAACCTCTGAGCTCCCCTCCCTCGTACATCGCTGGGAAACTTTGTGCTGGAAACTTGGAGATCACGTGTGACACTATTCCAGATACCTACATCAAAATTTCTTGATTGCTTTACAGACTTGGCTTACTTTGCAAATCCTGCAAGTACATTTCAATCAGGCTTGAATTTGGCTTAAAAATAAAAATATTTCATCCAAGAAATTGGATTTTTCAATTTATTATAACTTTTAAAAAGATTCAAGCTAGTGTGGATGACCTAGTATAGTATGACTATGATGTTTTAAAAACCATCAAAGCAATTCTTTCTTATCGTGTGAATTTGCTTGCAAGTTTGACCTTACTTGCTACATTTTCTACATGTACTGCAGTGCTATAACCACATGATTTCCAGTAATCTTTCGTGGCTATAGCTCTGCTTAGAAAGTCAGATGGCTAATAGCAATTCAGTGATGTCACTTTTCTATCAACTTAATCTGAAAATTAAATACATTGAAATTGCAGGGAAATTGAGAGTGAGGCAGAAGCTCTTTTTTCTTGCGGAAATGATTTAAGATTTGTATGTACATCTCACAAGCCTCTTAAAAGCTGCAGTAGGCAGAATGGATTTCCTCTTTTCATCCATGAAATTCAGGAAGCTGTAAATGATAGTTTTTATTTGTGTAACCTTAGCATTGTTGTAAGGAGACAATTGCTGTTTGTGCTATACATGTTACCACTCTGGCATTTCCTAGACAGATAAATCAAAATAAGGCTTTTCTCCACATTCGAGTGAGACTCGGAAGAACAGATGACTGAACTTATTAAGACTGTGAATCAAGTTAGAAGGGGCCGTGATGCCACTAACATACACTACAGTGGTTTCTGAGGTTTCTAGGAAATTTTACTACTCATTGATCCAAGCTCCAAAAACAAAGTAGGAAAAAAAAAAATCTAATCTTTTTTTTTGCAAGTGTTTCTACTCCTTGTCCTAAATTTATTCTTCTTATGCTCTAGTCATTGTGTAGGACCCAACACTGGTGGTGAAAGGCCTCCACTAATCAAGGATCTTGCTTTTCAAAGCCACAACAAGGAATATTAAGGAGTGTAGCATCAGAAATTCAGATTAACACAGCCTTGATCATCTCCTCAGATACTCTTTTCCTGGGTGTTACTGGCACCAAAATACAAAAAATACCAGTCTTTTATTGTAAAAGTCAGATGCAAAGTACAGCGATAAGTGCTAAATTTTATTAATTAGGAAGCTTAAAACCATGAGCTCTAGCAAACAATCTACTCTCTGTACAGTATTTTTGATCCTTGCCGGTTTTATTTAATGCATGGTTTTGGGCTTCTGAATAGTTTTAAGTGTTATAATTACAACTCTGCTGAGTGCATTGTGCTTCAGGCCGCAGCCCTTGAGCCGTGGTACCTATGAACCTGATGTTCGCAGAGGTTTTGACCCCATTAGCTGGGCAAACCTGAGTGCATTTGAGTCACGGCCGTGCTTTGGGGAAATCTTCATCTTAGTCCAATATAATTAAGGAAATCCAGGCCACAGTGGTTCAATACAGAGTGTTTTATGCTCACTCAAGTAGCATTATAGGGGATTGTTGAAGAGGTGGATTAAAATCTCCAGGACTGTAATCTGTGCTTTGATGGCCAAGCAAAACATCGAGACAGTTATTTATGAATGTCATATTTTTCCACTTGTAAAGACTGTATTGTCAACCAGGATAGTTTATGCTTCTGCAAAACCAAGTTATGTAAATCCAGTTTGTATATAATATCTATTTAATATATCAAATCTTCCTATATGGCATTTTCTTGGCAGTATAGCTGATGCTGCAGGGAGAGGCCAGCCATGTCTCTGCAATGTGAACAGTCTGTGCATCGTGACCAGGGGCACACGTTGGTCACACAGTGCTCATCGTGAGCTGGAGTTTGACTCTTTGCATCTTTGTGCAGCAAGAGAAGACTGAAATGTTGCATCATTGGCATGTCTCAAAGGACAGAATTGAAATTCCCACTAGAACAAGGTCAGAACGATAAAAGCGACATGAAAGAGGGTCTTTTTAGAAGGATGTCATTCAAAAGCTTGGGCTTTAGAAGGAAAAGATGTCTCAGGGAGTTGGTAATGGGATACGGATTGTATTTCCTATAGGTCACTGTCTCTATTCCTATATAGATCAGGATAGTAGTGGCTGAACATCATCACTGGCTAATAGCTGAGTTAGGCAGGCAGTGTGAATGTACTGACTGTTTCAGTCTGTTTTCTTGCGTGATTATTCACATCTCAGAAATGCCATCTTGACTCTGAGTAACTGCTGTCCCCGTTAGCACTGTAAACAAGGAGGTCAAGGACCGAACGGGAACAAAGGCTGAGCTATTGCCTCCTTTCAGGCTGGACTGAGCCTGGAAGCTCACAGGGAAGACACAGTCACTCTGTAGTGAGATTTCCATCTGCAAGAGACTCTTCTTAAAGGGCTAAAATGTCCCGCTATATTTGTACCCTGACATAAGGACTCATTAGAAATTAAAATAATGCGATGGATAGTTTAAAAAAGAGTATTTCAAGCTCACACAGAGAGAGCAATGAAGGTAACTTTATACCTAAGACAGAAGAATTGCAGTGTTACTCTGAGGATGGTTTTCTGCCTCAGTCTTGTGAGTAACCTTTAAAAATTGTAATCGTATTTACATTTCTAATTTTATACATTTCTAATCCCATGCATTTCAATGGACATTATGCACTGAAACACATTTAATCCCATTCTCTCCTCCCCACACACAATCTCTGCTTCAGGGCCCAGTGTTATCCTGATGGAGAATTGACTGACACTTTTTTAAGTGAGAACATCAAAAACCCACCATGAATCCTCCAGTCTCTAAAGCTGTATTTTATTAGAACCCAAACTTAATAATCTAGAAAAAGGTAAACTCTAGTTTGCTGGATGATGCAAATTGCATGTTATAATTAAAAAAAATAAAAAATGGGAGGGAACATTATCCCATTTATTTCCAGCGCAGTGACATTCGTAGCCCTCCAGGTTGCTCCAACAGCACATAGTGAGTAAAAGGAATGAGTAAGACGTAATGAGCACCTCCTTTCTGCCCCCCAGTTGCACCCTATTACTGAAACACAGCACAAATGCTGCTTATCCACTCAGCTCTGAGCAAGCAAATTAAATGCTTCTACTGTCCGTCCTCAATGGTAATATTATTTATCTCCCGGGGATGCCAAGGAAGTCATTGAACGCTGCGAAGGGCTAACTATTAGGTCTTTGGAAAGGACCTGAGTGCTGTACAGCTCAGCAGGGCGGTAGCAAAGCACCCCACAATCTTTTAGTATCCGCAGTCCCAGGGAAGTGCTTGCTATCCTTATCGATTGCTCGAGGAGAGTTAAGTGCTGGAAATGGAGTCGGCGGTGCTCCCGCCTGCAGCGAGGGGCCGTGTTGCTCTCTTGGCCGAGGAATAAATTGGTACGTGAAGGCAAAAGTGTCAGCAGGACCCTGCCACTTTGCAGGTGTTATACAGTTACACGGGGCTCGGGGATGGAGTGCAGGGATCCCCACCTCGCTCAGTATTAAACTCGGTGATCACAATTAGCATTTTGTCTTCTTTATTGCAGATAGCACTTCTTTTCTCTGCTGTCATCTCTGTAGGTTCCAGATGTGCCCTGAAAAGGCCTGCCAGGTCTACCTCTGGAGAGAAGAATATCCATTTTTTAAATGCATGTAGCTATCTCTAATCATTTTTGTACCTGTGCAGCTGTAGGTATTTTGGGCAGTTTCATATGAGAACTAAACCATGGTTTTAGAATTAGTTTGGACCCATTTGTAGATCTCATTCACAACTGATGGGGTAATGGATGAAGCCAAGGGGGATGTGGGACAGGGGAGATCTTCCTGGATCGTCACTTGATCACATAATCTCTTTTATTAATTAATCAAACTCCATTTTAAGGTGATTTTGTTTGTGGTGTCCTTTTGTCTCTGCTGTCCTTCTGGGAGGCTGTCCAAGAAGATGGTGTCTTATCAGGAGGAGCTGTCATCTTCTTAACCTTCACTATTCCTAGGCAGAATATATAGTAACTTACTCCTTGGCAATGTCATCCTTGAATACTTCTTTCCTCCTGATGTCTACTCCTTTTTCTCCCAATCCCATCTAGCCTTGCCTCGGTGTTTAAAGATACATGGCATAATCCTGACTTTTTGGTTTCAGGGTAATTAGTAACATATTGGACCTATGGTGTTTTTTAAAGGAAACCTCAGGTAAGAAGTGTAATATCAACATAAAGTCTAATTTTTATGTCAGTGTTATTTTGGAGTGATTCAGTGTATGTGTCTGCAATGTGACTAGAAGGTTGATAAAGTAATTACCGTTTTTATGAATCTTGGAGTTATTATTCCCTTAGTACAAGCCCTTGTAACTTCTCAGCTTCAGGGGGAACATTCATCACAATTTTTTTTATGGTGACATGATATGAAAATGGCTTATGCAAGAAAATTCAGCTTACATGTTCTAATAACTGCTTTCAATTTGTTCTTCCCATCAGCACCATTAATATGCAAATACAATACAAAATTATGATGTCACATTATAGACCTATTCACTATGTTCTTCTTTGCGTATGATAGTTGCTATTCTTCTGGAAAAATACAAAGTATATATTAAAAAAAAAAAAAAGGTGACCCTAATCACTGTTCACCATAACCATGACAAAATAAGGGTAGAAAAGGAAAAGTGAATATTGGAAAAAAAGAATTAGACCTCTGAGTCAGCCACTGGCAGGCATCCTTTTTAGAGAGCTGAAATATGTCAGTAATCTCCCTGGAAAGCATAGTTTGTTATATGTTGGGTTCCTATTACATGAAGCAGATTATATTGACACTCAGATTTGTGATTTGGTCTGATTCGCTCTGTTGTACTATTTTATTTTATTACTGTATTATTTTTAAAAATAATATTCTTGTTTGCAGCAGTAATGCATAAATAGGCTGTTATGATATTTGGATGTATTTGTAAATTGAAACTTCTCAATAAGTATGAAACTTTTAAAGTATTCAGGTAAACGTATCTATCTTTAATCAGTTAAAAGAAATTTCCAGAAAAATGTACAGAATATACACAGAATGAGTGCAGCCGGCACAGTATTAGCATATGTAAAAAACCAGAAAAATACAAAAAGAAGAACACAGTGTTTCTAACTGCTAATTTGAGATGTCCATCCCTGGTATCTATGAATCCACAGGCTGGTGTAAAAATAATTTGTAAAATTATTTGTAAATAATTTGTAAAAATGATCAATAGGCAATAAGAAAAAGTGATGTAAAAATACTGGAAAACCCATCTTTAACCACGGGTTTTAGCAACCTGCTGCTTTTTAAATTTTCAGAACCACGATACCCCAATCCTGATGATGTGTAACTTTGACACGTTACTCAAAAATGTTTTTCTTGGGATAAGAAGAACAATGCAAGAAAGGCAGAGCATTAGGTACTACTATGGGAAAGTTGCATGAACTTAGACTCAATTTTATTTTAAAATCATATACGAATAACATTTCCAGTTCTGTTTGTTTTGTTCTTTAGTAGCCTGAACATATCTATCATTTTCTTCTAAGCTTCATCTGATGGCAGTGATTATAACTTGATAAACTCCGTCACTGGATCTTCCCTGCAAGACATAGACACTAATGTGAGATTTATGAAGTATTTAAGTGCTCAGTCTAGAACCGAGACCCAACAATCACCCTTTGTCTGCTGATTTTAACCCAGATACCTAAAGATCTGCAGAAGCGCCTTGTTCTTCTGGAACGAGGTACCTGGCTCAAAGTGGATGTAAGCCTCCCCCAGCATTATAAAACATGCGGGTACTGGGATCACATCATTGTAAACGAGACAGGTACTGGGATCATGCCAGCAACTTTTTTATTTTCCCTTTCTCCTTCCAGGCTGCTCCTGGCTGGAGCAAGGGAGCAGGGTGAGGAGGAGGCACCGTATATTCTGAGCAAAACACTACCAAAAGTAGTGATTTCCTCTCACAGTCCCATAACCTAGCAACATGTACCATTGCAATAGAGAAAGGTAGTTAATTTTTTGTATTTTGTGTGTATTTATGTTCTATCATACAGTTTTAATTTAAAAGACCATAGATAAATTTACATAGGATCCTGCAGGGTTTTCTTAAGATGGTGAAGGTTCAGGGCAGGTCTGATTAAAGAGAGGAATTCAGGTCAGCTGTGATCAATGAGTTGACTCCTCCTTGGACTTCATGGGAAACACCTGGACCCTGTAAAAAATCAGGAGGAAGGGATGGGATGGGAAAAGAAAAGCAGCGGCTTTTATGGTGCTGTCAGAGAAATCTGTTTCTGTGATTTCATGTGGGAAGAGTAAATATTTGGAAATGTACAGCTGTGTGGAGTGAGAACAGGGTGAGTGGTAGAAGCTTAATGATCTTTAGATAAAACTATATAGTTTTGGGAGTGAGAGGAGTGAGCCATCTTAACTGCGGGTAGCTTGGGGTCTGGAAAGAGTGTTGGTTTTTCTGTTTAGTGAGGCTGGGAAGTGAAATGGGAAAGGACACTTCCTTACAGAAGGTTTGAGGCAATGATTGCACTGAAAGAATAGCAAATTTTGTGCAGATAAGAAAGGTAAGGCAGGGGATGTTGTCTCTGGGGTAGGTCTCCAGCATTCATGTCCTAGGACCAAAAACCAAGGGGGCTCCAGTGATCTCAGGGGTGAGAGCTCTTCTGCTGAGAATTTACTGCACTGATACTGTCCATGTTGTAAATTTTTCTTGAAAATAGTTCTCGGGTTGAACTTGGGGGGAAAAGCAAAGATTATTTTCAGTGTTCAGGAAAAGTAACTTGTTGGTCTGTTGGTAGGAGAAATTTGCTGGGGTGTGGGAGAGAGAAAAATGGATGTGAGGGGTGAGATGGGGAGGGCATACAAGGGGATGGTTTATTTTTATGGAAGACCTGTGCAAGCAAGTTTAAATACAAAACAGAGAATTGTTCAAATTGTGTATGGTTAGTCATTGTTGAACTGCGACTTCTGAGTCAGAAGCAGGAGCAGAACAGCTGAAAGAACTATAGACACCAAAGTATGCAAAAGGGAAAAGAGAAAACCTGCCCCGGTGTCACTGGGGAGACTTGGACTAGAGCTGCTGTTGACCCCGGCTTATGTTAGTGGCTTACAAAGCCTTGCAGAGCTGATTATGTTTGCAACCTCAGAAATGCTTTGTGATAGTTTCTTTGAAGTGGGATGGTAAAGCACGGTGGATTTTGTATGACATGGAACCAGCTCTGAAGTTTACTTGTGTATTGATAAGGCTCCGTGTCAAACGTACGTAACTGTTAGAGTAACTGCGATTGAAAAATACCCGTATACGTTGTTCTGCTGTGTCAGAGCACTTTTGCCAAGCCAGACTGTATTCCTGGTCAAAGCAGAGGAGAATCATTTAGGTTCTTGGATATAAATGGATAGAGAAATGGGATTGACTGTCTACGAAAGTGATTTGTGCGTCTGCGTTGTATCAGTTCTCTGTTTCCTGAGGCTTGATGCAGCAACTTTGAAAAGCAGAGGTAGTGTATTTCTTAGCTTCAGACAGTGTGCTGTATCCATAAACCTAGACAATAACTGTACAAATTTCCAGCAATGATCTTGCTTGTGTTTCCATTTATTCTGGAGAAGAGGGAAAGGTGGAAGGCAAAGAGGATGCTGGAATAGCATCAGTTGGTCTATCTGGAACATACATGGGGCCCAATCCTGAATTTTTTTAGATAAAGGTAAATAATGTTGACTCCCATGGCTGAATATTTTGGTTAATGGGTGAACAGCTTTCCTTCGCCTGTACTCCTGTATACCGAGTCTAGCTGTTGCGTAATTTTTTTTTTTTAAGGTCAAACTTAAATTTCCCTCAGCTATGTGATCCATTATATTAAAATAAATGTTTCTAGCAACATCAGCAAAAAGTATGGGTTTCATCAGCATCACGTGGTGGATCCCTTCTTACTATGAATTGAGAAGCTCTGTCTGTTGTTTGAGGCTGACTGGCAGCCGCAGTGCTACTGTGCAATTTCAAATCCCAGGGTTCCGTCTCAGATGTTGTAGTGTTCCCTCGAGTCCCAGAACAATCTAAATTGCTCTCTTCTTTTTCCTACCTGTGCTATTTAGCACTGAGCTTTGTAGGCCAGGGCTAATCAAAAATATGTTTGCCCAAGGGAGAAGGTGAGTTTTGTACCAAGCCCTTCTTCCTTCTAAAGAAGTTCAACTGATTGAGATATATTTATTTTTTAAATAGATGTATATTTAGTGGGGGAATTCCTTCACCAAAATACCTGAAAACTTCTAAGATGTTTCAATTTTATGTGCTGTTGACAAAGAAACATTCTTCAAATGTAGTCATATCTTTATTTATTTGAAAAATGGAAGTTTATCAAACTTTCAAAATCTAGTTTTCAGTAAATGGAAGCATAAATATTATTTAGATTTTAGGGAGAAAAACCCCAACCTTTTCCATGTACTTCAAATTAAAGTAACTTGATTTTTTAGGCCACTTCTGATCTTACTTATCTGTCACAATTAATGTGAGTGATGTACCCAAGAAAGCCAAAGTGGGGCATTAAAAGTGAAAAAGAACCACTCCAATTTGTGCAAAAGAGTTGTTGTAAAGGATGTGATAACCGCCTTAGAGATATTTAGAGATTATTGAGAGTGTCCAAGAGAAGGCCTCTGTCTCTAATTAGCTAAAATCGTGATTGCCTGGCCTGTATCCAGTGGCATTTGCAAACAGGGTGATAACATGATGCATGTCTAATTCTGTTATGGTAGAAAATTTTAACTAGATTTCTGACCAGCCGTTGTCATGTAGCTAAACTGCTAAAATAATTTTTTAATATTTATTTTCTATAAGACGGTTATGAAAAGTCTGGGTGAAATAAGTTTTAAAAAACCCAAACTGAATGAATAAAATGATTCTAGGGTCATTATAGTAACATAATAGTGTTTTCTTTGCCTGTGCTTCTCTTGGAGTTGTTTCTTCCTTGCACGTAGCTCACATTTGAGCCTGGTAAGAGTTTATTAGCAAGAGAGAAATAGCAAGATTTCCGATGCAGAATACTGAGGCTTCAGCTGCAGAATATAACAAGCTGCAGTTAATATAACAAGAAGCTGGCATCAGAGAATAACCCATGCCTCTCTATATATTGGACTTTATGATAATTCTGTGTTTTAAGATGCAGTTTTCCACTTCAAAACCTTTGTCCCTTGGTTGCGGAGCTAGCGTGAAACTGCTTTAACGCACCTTGTGTAATTCATTGAGCTTTTCTCCTTTCAGCAACTGCCAGCATCTTTGCCTGTCTAGTCCTTGGGGAATAGAACGTAGTGCAAGGAGCCGTGTTTCCGTTTGCTGATGCAGCAGTCCTGATGTTACTACATAATCTAGATGTTGTTCTGAGGTGTTCAGTGTTGCACGTGCTTCTCCGTGATCATAAGCTGTACAAGACAGGTCAGCAGCGTGCTGCCGTAATGTGTGGGAGATCATTTCCTTACAAAATTTGTTTCCTGAGGGCTTAATTACAAAGGGAAGTGACTTTTAGTAAGGAACTGCATAGAATTGTGGTCGGTGGTGACTTACCATGAGGTGTTTTTAAGCCTGGGGAACTTGTTGGTATTTTCAACTTAAGTTTTCTTTTGTAAGAACTGCCATGACTGAAACACTAAAAAATAAAAGAAGGCATAATGTGTGTGTTCTGCATTTATTGAGTTTTATTTCATTACAGCTTGCTATTGCTAGTGTTTTACTCATTTTAATGACTGAAAAGACTAATCAAGTATCTCTTTTCGCAAAAAAAACCCCAAAACGTAAATGCTGTGCTCAAGTGATTTGCTCTCATCCACCTTTAACAAAAGATGATTTTTTTTTGGCAATTAATTCTTGTTGGTTTCTCAAGATAGATTTCTCAGGTTTATTAAACTTTTCCATTAACTTTTCTCAGGGAGGTTTGAGCACCCTCCTGGAAAGATGACAAAGAGGTGTAGTTGGAAAATGAGTTAGACTTTTCAAGGTAATAGTTGGGTTGTTTTTATTGTTGTTCAGTAATTGTTCAATGCAAAACTGTCTGAGCCTTCTGAGAAGCTGAAGTTGGAGCCCAGTCGTGACAGATGGTCTGTGGTCTGATGGGCTCCTTGGTGCAAATGCTGTCTGTCATCCAGAAAAGCTTGTGTTACCAGCTGCGTGGAGATGTGGTTTCAGAGGAAGAGTGTGGAGTTCCTAGCCAAAAGACCTAGCTGGGTCGTTCCCCTGGGAGGTGCAAATTTTGGGTGAAGTGTCTTCCTTAGCTGAGGAGGTTGAGATCCACATCAGCTGCTTTGACATACGCACTTTAACCATTTGACTACTATAGAAATGGCCCTCCAGCATGGCTTGAAACGTAAACAGTAAGTCATTTCTTGTTATTTATCTAATGGCTGTTGATACCATCCTTGAGGAGGAGGCTCCAGTCTGTAACTCTTGTGTGGATGGAGGCACATACCAATGTATTAAATCAGAAGCACCTGCTCCAGAAGGAGCAAGACGTCAAGCCCTCACAGGTAGCATTTTTCACTAACTGTAATCCTAGGTCAGCCTTTCTACAGTGTGCATCCTTTGGAGCACCAGCACTGAAGTCGTTCAGGTGTCCCTGTGTGCTAACCAGTGACCTGCTCCCTTAGCCGGGGATTTCTGTCTCCGCTGCTCTGGACCTTTTTTGTGGCACCCTGATACTGCTAGCAGATACTGAGAGCGTATAATGCAGCATCTTCTGGCTCTGGGCACGGCAGTGTCACCAGTTCGGAGTGTTTTTGTTTCTCTACAAGAGCGTGAGCAGTGCTGGCAGCATGAATTAGAAGTTAATACACTCAACTGAACGTGTGTGTGTGCGTGCGCCCTGCTCACATCCTTGGTTTCGTAAAGCTTGTAACAAATAGTCTGAGTAGCTAGATTTTTATTTTTTTGGGGGGTGACTGATTTCTCTAATATTCAAATACTGTTAAGCCTATTAGTACGGAAAGCATAAGGCATTTACTTTTCTCCCTTTTTTTAATTTTACTCAAAAAACCTCTACTAAAATGAAATGTCAGTTTGCTTTTTCACCTGGCTGTAATGATAAAGTACTGTTGTGTTAATGAAGACGAGAGTGATGTCAGGAGCTTGGTACGCATCCACGGTGAGGCATGGATCCATTTGCTCTGTCCACCGTGGTTTTCTTGGGCACATTCTAATGCACCTTTACAAATAAACCCACTGGAAACAGGACTCTGCTGTTCTTGCACGGAAAGCTGGCAACTGTTAATGCCCTCTTGAGCAAAGCTTTTGGCTTATTTTATGCTAATCTTATGAAAGTTTTATAAAAATAACAACTCTGTGGTTCTTTCGTCTGTAATTTTGCTAAGGGGAAGATCCCAACCCTTTTGAAGTTGGTGGCAAAATGCCATTGACTCGTTCAGCCTTTAAATCTTCTGTGTATCAACAAGACCGTACAAGTAAATAACCTTTTTCCGTGACTTTGAGTAAACCTCGTTACACACACACGAGTTTTGCAGAACATTAATACCAGTCAAAATGGAGCACATGTACTATTTATACGTTGAAGAATTCCAATTTTCTTCAAAGCCAGATCTTCTGCAATATCATACAATTTCATTCACCTGCCTATATACTTTTACTTCTAGGACTTGCCTTAAATGTGTTTAAAAGATAGGAAGGAATTCCTACCAGGAGACAGCATGAAAGATCAAATATTTTTCCCTGTCTTCATTTTCTTTATCTCTTTAGAAGGCTTAGAAACAGCAGCAGGTAATTTGGGGTCGACATTTTTTGAAGAACTTCAGCCTCTAGCTGTTCCCATTACCAAACCAAGCCTTCAGAAAAACATGGCCACTTCATAAGGATGGTTTCTTTTTTGGGGGGAAAAGCTGTTCATCCTTAGTTTCTGTTTAAATAAAAATTGAAATAACCTAAAAAAGAGGAAAGGCAAAAAGGGAATAGTATTCAGCAAACATGGAATATATGTGATAAGGGAAGTAGCCCCTCTGGTAGGATTATACAGAGGGAGGAACACATGGGTTTGCCTGGCTTTGCTCAAGTGATTAAACAGGGGCAGCAGGCTGGGGTCTGGCCAACAGGAGGAATGGGTGTTGGCAGCACTGAGGGGGTTTAGTCCCATTTGTAGAGTTCATAAAAGTCCTTTCCTGAGTCTAGTTTGAGAAAGCATTACACGATCCCTTTGGTGGCTCATGACAAATAGCTGCAATTGCAAACAGGTCTCTGGTTGTTTAAAAACAAGATGTGAAGTTTGTGCGGGGCAAAAATAGCGAGTGTCTGCTGGATTGTGAAAGTTGAATTTGGAGGAAAGTGAGGTTTTTCACTCTGAATGTGTTCTCACACTGAATTTATCACATTCCACCTCTTCATCCTCCCCTTCATCTTTTCTCTCAATGATACTCAACAAAACACCAACAACATTTCTTAGAACTAAAAATGTTTGCTCCCACTCTAGCATTTTACTTAAACAAGAAATGTGGTTTAAGCTTCCTTAGATGGAGGACTTGTTTCCTTGCATGTGGTTCCTTAACTTTTCCTGTATTATCAAAAAGCTATTAAAAATTAAGTAGGCCTTTTAAAAAAAGCAATCTGGCTTTTCATAGCTCTATTCCCAAATTCATCCTCTTTGCTCAGCAGCTCCCAGCCTTGTGTCGATGGTGTTCATTGCTGCTTGGTAGGGGTAACCCCGACTGCCTGGCTGCCCTCGCAGCCAAGGGACTGGTCAAACGGTTCGGCAAGTCCCGGGCTGTGTAACACTGCGTAAATTTGGAAAAGCAGGTTAATAAATAGATTAGATTCTGGTTCTGTCTGTTTGAGCCTTGTTTGTGTCCTTGTCATTTCCCCATGTTGCTTTGCATAGTATCTGCCCTGTAAAATGTAGTCAATAAAGACATTAAATTCACTTATATTCACCGCAGATATTAAAAATAAACGTTTGAAGCTGGTGGGAGGAAGAGTGAGGGAGGTTGAACGGTTCTCCTCTTCTTTCTGAAATGGCACCACTCAACATTTCCAGAAGGCTTAAGGAAGAAGCTAATATTTTAATTGTCTTGTGTTTCTTCAGCCCAGATTAGTAGCACTGTCAGCGCATGGGATGACCTGAAGCTGAAATACGCGCAGGGAAAATGCATGGCCAGAAATACAAAGCCCGATCCTGTTCCTTTGAGTGTGTTACTGGCTGCACGTTGTGGAGATTTAAGGCCAGCTGGTCATGGTTATGTCATACTGCAGCTGGATGAGATGATTGCTGTAGGTCCCTTCCAACAGAACTCTTCCATGTCACCTACCTACCCTCAACTATAATGTACATGTGTGTGTATATATGTAAATATGAGGACTTGCTCAGTAATTCCTAGTGGAAAATCCATAATTTTTGTGGAAAGAAAAGAGATGTATGACTGGGTCCCTGTGCCTGAGTCATCTGCCAGGGCGCTGAGGAAGGGGGAACCGCTGCTGGAGCTGAGTAGCAGGTACCGTGCTCTTTGCTGAGGGGGGTGTCCGGCGGGTTTGAAGCTGTCTGCTGGTTTCACTTGTAACCCTACCTCTACATCTGGTGCCTCTATTTCTCACACTGAATAGTTCTCCCTTCTAATTACTGGTCTGCTAGCACATATATGCATCATTGCTTATGTTATAAACCTGAAGGACATCACAAATAAGCGGGAAGAGGTGTTGCTCTTAGATTTGTGGGTTCTTCATGTTGACTCTTCAGCGTACACTGGGAATAAAAAAATATATAGTAAAAAGAAATCCTATTGTAAGGGAAGAGATATTAATAACAGAGAAAGAAAACATCCAAATTTGCTATTTGGTGTTTGCTCCTCTGAGTGTTTTTAAGGTTGTCTGCTGGTTGTCTGTTCAGCCCAAACAGATGTCCCTTTTCTCAACTGGGGACTGAAAGCAGAGGGACGAACTGGATTTTTCATTGCTCATATTTCTCGTGAGAGAGAAAGTGATGTGAAACTTAGTTTCTGCATTACCAGAGAGAGAACAGCTGTTTCTGTGAGCTTCAGCTACAGATTTCCAGTCATCCTTCTGCTTAGCACTGCATCCAAGCCTTGCTGCCAGCGAATGCCGGCGGTCGGTGCGGTGCGTGGTACGTGCAGAAGGACACAGCAGAAGGCAGGGAGAGCCGATGTTTGTGGGTGCTGCATGGCCTTGATTCAGGGTCTTTGATTTATTTGTGTAACTAATGGGTTTTGAAAATTGGACTTAAATGTGAGGGTAACGCTCATCTTGAAGTTGCTAGCAAATAGGTGTAAGAGGGTTGGGGGTTTTAGTAATATATGCGGCTAATTTTCATCTCTTATTCTGTGGACTAAGCAGGTGTAAGATATGGTACAAACATTTCCTGTGCTTGCTCTTGGAAATGGAAGTTGTCAAAGATCTCTTAGAACCAAAGAGGAAAAGATGGGCTACTTAGCTGTATTTTATTATTTCTAAGTTTGTATTTTATTTGTCATTTTATGAGAGGAAAGGATGAATCTGCAGAATAATGTATATTATTGTGAAGAAGTTCTAGTTACAGTCTCCTGTTTTTCTGCAGTAGGAGAGATGGATGTGAGCTTAGTCTTCTGGTTCTACTTACCCTGGTGAATTCCAGTCGTGATTCATTCTCGCTAATGAGATCAAAGCACAGAGTTCCCCGTGCACCATCTCAAAGATATAATTGCCTCTCCAAAATATATATATGTTGGCAAAACTGCAGAACTTTGCTTTGTTTTTGCAGGTGCTTACCCAGCCTTTGAGCTTGAAAAAGAAATATTTATTTTATCACTCTTTATGCCAAATGAATCAATGGGAGGTTACTCTCCAGTTTAGCTGATGTGAAAACAAACCCTCCAGGTAGCAGCTTTCCGTGAGCGTAGCCAAAGGTTGTCTTCATGTAGGAAGTAGGCAGGATAGGACAGCAGGGTAATGCCTTTCTAAATGGGCTTGAATAGGATTGGCACTGAAAAGGTCTTGGCAAATTATGGCATATTCACTTCTGCCCTTGTGAAATGGATTCCACTTCTTCTAAATTGCTTTTGACTGTTACTGTGAATCAAAAAGGTTGTCCTATAGCACAATTATTTTCTTTAACTTAAACAGTTCAGATTGTGGGCAATATTGTGCTTAAAATATATTAAAAAAAAAAAAAAAAAGTAGCCTGGTCCAGTTGTTTCATAATGCCAGTTAAATTCCAGCAGATGTGTATTGCAGGTGTAGATGATCAATGCTTTATGACAATCCCGTTTCTAATTTTCCTCTAATTTCCTTGATTGCTTATGAGTTCCTTGTGTGTGTAGTGATAGAAAGACTTCAGAATGCTGCTCCATCAGTTAATTAAGAACAAATCAACACATTTGAAAAGGTGGTAAAATAGTTTTAGACTTTTATTTCTCTTTTGTTGAGCAGTAACTGCATTTTTAAATTTCGTCTTGTTCTTCTGAACTCAGTGCTCTGCAAACCTGATGTTTAATTGGCGATTGGCTACTGAATTGGAAGTTAATTGATTAAACAACTGTTAGCATGCTAATTAAGAGATACTTCTGTATTTCTAAATCTCTCAAACACCTCTGCACTGCTTGTACAAAGAATACTGAGACTGAGTGATGCTTGGGTTTTAGTTCACTGAGGAGTTTACATGAGTATAAATATAATTGCACCTCTTTTTGCCAATTGATTTTATTACAGTGCTTAATGGTTTGTTGAATAGTTTATAGGATAATGAATGTCATTTCCTTGTATTATACTATAAATAACTTGGCAAATTTTTAATTAGGATAATCATGGTAGCTTTCTCTATTGCTGTAATCAAGCTTTGCTTTTTGCATCCAAGAACTAATGTACATCTATATCAAGTTAGACCAATTATGTTTTTCTAGAGAGTACAAGTTTTTGTTGATTGTGTGTTTGGTTTTTTTAATAGCACTTCCCTCCTTGAATCTTGGCTCTGCTTCTGTTGAAATGATAATTAGCTCCATTGGATGAGTTTTAATTACTTTAATATTCTGATTAAAAGAACGCAGAGGGCAGAAGTTTTGTTCCATGACAGATTTTGAAGTTTGACTTTCCGTAGCATTTGAAGAAAATCAGGCGTTTCTTAGTTTTATGTGTAAAGAAATTAAAAAAAACCCAAACGCTAGTAAAGTTAAAATCTTACTTTGGTTTCAGTTGGAATCTTAAAGCCTATTAACAGTTTTAAAAACTAAAAATACAGAAAAAGAGAAGCAATTCAAGCCAGAGTTTGAAAGTGCTCCAAGTACTGTGTGAAGGGCTGGGGGAACGCGATGCACAAGCCCATGTCTCCAGCACAGCTCGGAGCTGCCCAAGGGTCCCCAGCCCCTACGGGCTGGCTGGGCGGCATGCTGGGCCCCCAGACCCACTGAGGTGGTTACCCAGACTTTGGAAAGCATTTTTGTGGCCACAGCACACTCTATTGGGAGGGAATGGTTTCCACTTGCTTCTCTGGCCGCCTCCACTTTGTTTGTTTATTGGCTGTATGATGTTTACTCTTTATGTGGTTAGTTAGTGTGTGACTGGTCTTTACAAAAACGGTTTGGTACCAAGGTAGTGCTGTGGAACTTACACTCACAAAAGAGTCACCCAGATGGGAGTTTTGGCCAAGTAAATACTAAAAATTTATACAGACACTTTGTTGTGTGCGGAATTGTACACTGTCGATTCAGTGGGGTTCTTCTTTACAGCCAGGATTTCACGAGTGCAGCCGAGGGCAGATCTGCGCCATGCCACTGTACAGGCAGGTGGAGGAAGCCTTGAAGTCGGTGGGAAGCAATGTGCAGCTTGCTGCAGTCGAGGCTTTCAGCTAATATCTCAATTTCAGTTACCTTCTTTTGCTTTCGTAGTTTGGAGATGAACCTGAGGAGGGCAAAAGTGCTCAAGGCTTCTTCACTGCCTTGAAAAAACTACGTTTGCATCCTCAGCTAAGATTGCTAAGAGCTGAAAGCCTTAAAGCTGTGTTGTGATTCAAGACTGAAATATTGTCCTGCCTTTGACTTGTTATCTTCTGGAGGTTTTGTGAGGGATGATCTAATGAGTTGCAAATGAGACAGCAGGACAGATACTTGTCGTTATTGTTAATTGCCCCCTGCCCTGTGCCCATCTCACACTGCTGTATCTTGACCACGTTCTCCCTGGAGTGTTTCAGAAGTTGCTGGTTGGAAATTTTTTTGGTTAAGTAGACTTAATCAGAAAAAAGCCTGTTTATCAAAAAGTGGGACATCTTGCATGTATGTGGAAAGCATACCACTTCTAGTGAAACTTTTAATTAAGAAGAGGGTCCTTGGGTTTGTGAGGGAATTCTTGACGAGAAAAAAATCTAACTCTGATTTTGCTTTTTTGAGCAAGAAGCAGTTTTCTACCACCTACAACTTCATAAAACATTCATGAAGTTTCTGTCTTACCATATTGCTGTATTGTAAATGATGATAGATCTACAGAAAGGCCAACTCCTCTGCTCCACAGAAACTGGCAACTTGGACAGATTTAAGTATTACCATTTCCTCTATTGCTTTTGTAAAAGTAACAGAGGGACCTAGCTTATCTTAAGGGCTGCCTGGTTTCATGCTTCTACTATAGCTGATGAAATAAGTACCTATTTGATTTCAAAGATTCAGAAATCGTTAATGGGGCTTTCACTGCATTGCAGAAGGTTTCTTCAGCTCTGTGGCCACAACGCAGCTAACATGCAGAGCTCTGGCTGCTTGCTCGCTGCAGTTTTGCAATTATGTCATCAAATACAAACCTAAACATATGGTCATTTCTATAAAATATGGAGCCTGAGAAAACTGGGGAGAGCAATGATGAGTTGGAAAAAAAAATCCAGTGGAAATACAGAGTTAAATGTCAATGTCTGCATTGTGCCTAGTTAATATTTCACAGGAACGCTGTCAACTTGTTATAGAGCCCAAAGGATTTATACATTTTTCTGACAGATGATCATGATTCCCATCAGTACACTTAATGCCAACATCTGTAGGGTTCCACCTAATTTGGGAAACAAATATATTCTGTCCTCATCAAAAAAGCATTCTTCGTATGTTCCAGGAAATGCTTATTACTTTAGGGTCATTGCAATTAAGTGGAGGACAGAGATTTTTAAAGGGGCATGGCAAGGTAACTTTATGCTTTCCTTTTGGCTGCTATTTTTAAATGCAGGTTGGCTGATGCCAGCTTTTGGTCTTTGTAATGCAGTGAAAAAATGCTATTGGTAATAGCTCTGAGTAAAGACATTAAATTAAAGTGTAAACATGCTCATTAGTACAGCCTATGGAAAGTTTGGGTCCGTCTGTGCTTTATGCATCAGGTATGTTGGGAATGTATTATATAAAACAGCTTTAAATCCTGTAACTTTCCTTAAGCTCGCCTGTGACTTTTATTTATTTTACACCTTTGTTGGTCCTCAGGGAAAGTCACCCCAAATCTAGCTTTTTCTAACCTTCTTTCCATTAAATCATGGCCGGTTTAGATAGTAATGCACAAGGACACCTGTATAAACATTCCTTTTTCCTGTGTCTCTTCCCACATCTTCGTAGATGGTGAAGATATTCCTGCCAGCCTTTGTTTTGTTCTGCTAAATAAATAAATTTCACTCGATCTCTTCTTTTGGTGATCTTCGTTCCCCAGGTCACACTTCAGCAAGCTGGATTTCTTAATTCTTTATGTGAGTGTACTAATACTCAAGAAAAAGTTCTGCTTCATCTTGTGCATGAATTAGTTTTGTGTATACAAATATAGTTGTATGATACCAATGGAGCATTACTGCAAGTAGAAATAGAGCTTAATGCCCTTGCGGCCTTCTGTGGGAAGTACACAAAAAACTGATGGAAGACGTGTCTGTCTGGGTTAATGATGTAATTCATGCCTAGAGAAGGCAAACCATCACCAAAAATTCTGAAAAATGATAACAGAATTTCTCATGAGCTATTTGAAAAGTAATAGAAAGTGGGAAGTGTTAGCTCGTATCCAGTAAGACAACAGAAATGCAACTTGAGTTTATTCAAAGAGGTCGCTGCTTTTGGAAGACTCATAAAATGACTTTCCTATAATCTGTGTAGTTCTGCAGATTTTTCTGTTATTCGTCACTTCTAAGTTATGTAAAGTAGCTATCTGGGCTAAGTTCAGTGTTGCTGAATTTTAATTTATGCAGTGCTTAAAGCAGTTACCTTCAGGGTTGGGGGAAAAATAGGAATTTTACGTGAAGTGGTGCCTTTTATGTTGGTGCTGTTTGACAAAACCATGATTAAAAAATCTTAGAAGGATTTTTACCTGCCACAAGATGCTAGTTGGGATATTATTTAAATATAATGTTTGCTTTTGAATGATAAATGTACTATTATGTACTGAAATGTCAGCCTTGAGATTGTCTTGATCCTATGTTCTTTCGACAAGACGAGGAAGCACAACGGTGTCTATCAGTGAATCTGATCAGAATAAAAATGAACTTGTAAGCCAATAAAGTGAGTCTAAACCACTTTATTAGAAGCAGCATTGAGTTAAACAGGAGTGATACTGCATTTGGTTTTGCATGATGAATAGGACTTCAGTTTCAAAGGTTATTTTCTCTGTCTACTTGATGCAAACTTAGTGTAGCACTGATAAAAGGTTCCTTCTGACTCACCTGATTCCTCTGCGGGTTTTAGACGTGCAGAGGTCCAGTTTCGAAGCGTATAGAGACATTTCACACAAGCTAGTAACTCCTTGGGCTGCTCTTTGTTTTGCCTTCATCCTGATGACTTTTAATATTTTTTTAGTTGTGTCTCTTTTCATCTCTTTTTTGTCTCTCTTGTCTCCAACATCACTTCATCTCATTTTTGCTTCCCTAACAACAGTCCCAAGGCACTGTTGGCCTTTTCTGTCTTCAAATGAGAGAGACTTCTGTCCTCCCGGAGGCTTTTCTGGGGCATCGTTAAGTAATGTCACTTGGTAGAAATCAGAGGATAGATGGTTTCCAGTGACACGTTTGGGCCAACACAGAAAACCATGAGGACCAAGCGGCACCTTTGTAGTCCTTGCTGGGGTGGGGCACACCAGGGGAGTGAAAAGCAGTTCTCATGGACGTGTTCAATAAAAGCCTTAAAGACCTGATCTTTTGGGGGTAAAATCAGTGGAGTTTGGACGAGTACTGTGGAAATACGGATTTCAACTCGTTCATCTTTGTAAAGTGTGAGAGATTTTACTTTTCCTCCCTAGTGCTCGCAAATACACAAGTATTTCTGCTGCAGAAGGTAAAATTCATTTGGAACGGTAGATAAATCTCCGTGGGAGATTAAACCGGTCACATATCTGCCAAAAGAGGGAAACTATGGACCTGGCTCTACCTCCTCGCTCCTCAGACTGCATTGTGTTGCGCCCCTTTTAGCTAAAATGGATTCACAGTGTGATATTTCTGATTGAACAAAGGCGAGGGAAAGTGCTGCCTGAGGTCCAGGCTGGGGTAAAGTGCTGTTCTGACATGGATCTCCATCAGCACAGCAGGAGATGGAAAGAGAAAAGTGATCCGACAGCCAAATGTAAGCCGATGGCCGAGACAGTTTAAAAATTATGCCTTTTGTGAAGCGTAGCATAGGTTGAATGTTTATGCGTCAGTCCACGGGAGTGACGGGAACGGTGTGCAGAGACCTGAACAGAGCCTTGGGTCTTCAGCTAGTCGGCCATGAGATGGAGCTGACCCGGCACATCCTCGGGAGGCCTCGCGCTGCCCCCTCCAGGGATGGCTTAAAAAGCATTAGTGTTCTCAGCAGGAGGTTTTGGGAAAGTCATGACCACCTATGTTTGACTTACCATCTTCTCTCTTGTATTCTTGTAATAATGATAAAAAGAGTTCTTGGTCCATTTAGCAAAGCAGTGAACAAAATACTGTGCAGCTGGGGCATCTTATCCTATTTTTATTCTCTCTTTTATTTTGGGCTTCAAAATTATGTATCAAAATTTGATCAAGTGTTTGCAGTATCACAATGTCCTCTTCCCTCTGTTTCCTCAAAAGACAGATTTCCAAAATACTTTAAAATATCCAGTCGTTTTAAAGTGTATCTCTCAAGATCTTCAAAATAACTTTTTGCAGGTGGTGTGAGTTTAAAAAAAAGTCTTCCTCTGTGTATTCAGCTGCATTCATCACCTTTGGTCTTCTTCAATATTCATGTCTTGTACCTGGAATGCTAGTTTTGTCCTCAGTGATAACATGATTTTCTTCAAAATGAAACTGATGCTTTATTTTTCTCGTCAAATTGACCTTAAAATCTCTTGGATTTTTTTCTGCTATGTGTACCTTCCAGGATTTGAACACTTGTTGTTGCTTAAACTTTTTATTTATGATAGTGATCATTACTAGGTAGCAATAAACAGGAAAAATATTTTCTTTGTGCAGATACACAAAGCAGCTTTCAAAACATCCTGCGTGTGTTGCTGGATCTTACCTAATGTTTCCTCCTTAAGCCGTCATAAATTACTCCAGTCTCACAATACGCTCTTTGGAAATACCTTTGAAACCATTGCTTTGTTGTGGGTTGCTTGTTTTTCTTTCTTTAATACCACTGCAGAAGAAGAATCTAAGAAAGAGTTGTTTAAAAAATCTGTCCTTGAAACACAGGATTGGATGAGGAAAAAATTGTCCTGTATTATTATCGGTCAAGTAGGAGGTAAATGATGAAAAATTATTAATTCCAAAGCCTCAGTTTAGTTAGACTTGATTCAGTCAATATTAGTCTTCCGATCTCTGAACTTGTTTGCTTATAGTTTAAAGAAACTCATTGCAAGGTGGTAATTGTTCTTTATACTAATTAGCCCACAATGGCTTAATGAGAAATATATTTGAGTGACTTAAAGTAGTCATCAGAACAAAAGTCGAAAGCTGTGTGAGGGAAAGCATGGACTTTTCTGAGGGTGAGAAGATGAATTCCTCTGCTGATCCCATAGTTCAGGGAGATGAGAGGCAAGGCTGAGATGTTGAGGGAGGGGTTCCTTCCAGCTGTGATGGTCTGTAGGCGCACGCAGCAGCGAAGTCGTATGATGTGCTTAATACCAGTTGGACACAACTTCATGGGTTGATTTAATTGCAGTCCGTAAGTGATGGTGTAATAGTATCTCCAATTCAATTAAGGAACAAGGTTTTACCATGCTTCTTAAGTGGAAGTAAACACACATGCCTTTGGAGCTATTTTAGGAATTAGTGAGCCTTAGTTACCGGGGCTTGAACACATTTCAGTGAGACATATCTATATTTCTTTAATTTTTTTTAATTTTTATTTTTTGGATAAAAAAAGGATACCAGAATTTTGCTACAGGTGTGCTTTCTGTGAAATGGCACTTTAAATCTACTTGAGCATCCTTATTGAAGAGACAGTTTAGATCTTAATTGATATTAATAGGAATAACCCTCAATGACGTGAACTTGGCAAGGCAGGAATTGCAGCTGTTCTCAGCAGTAGTGGCAGTAACAAAGGTAATTAATTGTTTTTCCCTGGGAGATATATTTAGATTGTACAATCTAAATTTTCCTTTCCCTGAGCACTAATTCGGGCTTCTATTTGTTTGGCAAATACAGTAAATGAAACTTAAGTTAGTATTTTTGACTCTCATACCATAAGAGGAGCTATTGCTATTATTTTTAAGAAATAAAAGTTCTTAAATATTTATTACACAAGCCTTCAAATGATGACTTAAACAGTTAATATTGTACATGATTTTGTTAGCATAAAATGTTGGAGTAAGTTGAGAGGAGGGCCACGAAGATGATCAGAGGGCTGGAGCACTTCTATGAAGACAGTTGGGGTTGTTCAGCCTGGAGAAGAGAAGGCTCCAGGGAGACCTTGCAGCACCTTCCAGTACCTAAAGGGGCTACAAGAAAGCTGGAGAGGGGCTGGGTACAAGGGCTTGGAGTGATAGGACAAGGGGTAATAGCTTCAAACTGAAAGACGGTAGATTTAGATTAGGCATTGGGAAGAAATTCTTCCCTGAGAGGGTGCTGAGGCACTGGACCAGGTTGCCCAGAGAAGCTGTGGCTGCCCCTGGCTCCCTGGCAGTGTTCAAGGCCAGGTTGGATGGGGCTTTGGGCAACCTGGGCTAGTGGAGGGTGTCCCTGCCCATGGTAGGGGGGTTGGAATGAGATGATCTTTGAGCTCCCTTCCAACCCAAACCATTCTGTGATTCTAAAATAAGTGCTAATTTGATTTAAAAAAAAAAAAAAAAGCTTTGTAAGACTTGGTTTATAAGAGCTGGTACTTGAACTGGTCCCAGCAGTAATGTACAAAGGCTATCATAATGAATATAGCAGAGTGTGTGTTCCTGGCAGAATTTTAGACAAAAAATATTTTCAAGTAAGCACAGTTTCATTTGCTAAGAACTCTCAGTAGCATTATAATCCTCCTGGATTATTAAAGAATACGTCAAGGTTCAGTCTTGAAGTGTTGAAGTGTGCAAGGATGTGTTAATGGCACTGTAAAATGTTAAGACCCATCGTGCACGAGACCTCTTCCTGGGTTATTGATTGCCAGGCTTTAAATTCTTTATGTTTTGCTTTAAACACTGTTCAGAGTGGTAAAGAAGCTTCACGGGTACTTTCACCAAAGACAACCCCAAATGGCGATGACCTTTGAAGGGCTCGGGACTGAGCACACCACGACACCTGGGTGGGAGTGGGACACCAAAGCTGCGCTGCAGCAGGAACATCTCCTGCTTCCCCCTCTTCCTGGTGTGCTCTTGCAAGTGGGCTGCGCGCTTGGGGAGTATTTACTTCTGGTCCTGGTTCTTGAAGCTGCAATAGATGCACCCGCAAGAGTGTATATTCATGTGCTTTAAGCGTGTGGGTTTTATTAACACTTATGTTAATAGGGGTTGTAAAACTCATGCATTTAAATGCTGTTCTCTAAAACGATGTTGTTCTGAGCAAGAATTTCTTTCACCAGTTATTTATTTCTACAATACAAAGTCTCTAATGTAGGTGTAATTTTGTCTACACCCATAACATCCACCCTGAAAAAGCAACATGCATGGGACGCTCTGTTGCTTGCTACAATAGTAATTTCCTATTACGGGTTTAAAATCTGTGTATCTTAAAAAAAAAAAAAAGAAAAAAAAAAAAAAAGGCGAGAGAGACAGCAGCCCCTGGGTGGGAGCTGCTGCTGCTTGGGCTGGCGATGGAGGCAGCGGTGTGGGCTCTTACTGAGCACAAAGCAGGTGCCCTCCAGCAGCTCCACAAACACGTCCCTTCAGAGTCAACACGTGAGGCTTTGTCTCCTCCCTAAACTAATATAGCACTAAACCACCAAACTAAACATTTACCTTTGTGATGTAAATATTTCCGAAGATGAGCTTCTGTCAAATCCTGCGGTTATTTGTGCTGCTTGGTGAGGGATACAGACTTAGCAGCAGGAAAATCTGTCATTTATGAATGGGGTGAAGCTCTTTATTCACTTATATCTTAAATGAAATCTAAATTGTATATCATGCCTTGCATACAGCAAAAGTAATAGGTATAGAGAAAAAAGAAAGCTTGCATGCGATCAGTAGTAGTGGTGATTTGAATGTTTTGTCCCGTATCTTTCCTTCAGCTTACTACTCAGAAAAACTGCTTTGTTAGTGTCTTGAAAGCAGTTACTTGAGTTCGACCGAGTTATTTCAAAACCCCCTTTCGCTGGATCTCCCCGTGTTATTTTGACTGTTATGTGGCTGGAATATCAGTTGCTTAGGACGCATATTAAAAAATTTTGTGCAGTTTAGGTCGGCATTCAGTTCTGCATCATTTCAACAACAGTGGATTCAAGAGGTAAAACTGCTTTTGCCGGTGTCCTAAAGTACAGGGGACTGCTCTTAACGAATCCCCAGTTGAGGGAAACTTAGAAATATGGTGCCATAAAAGTGTGTGTGTGTGTATATATATATATAAGGACTAAAAAGTATTGTTATTACTATGATCATAGATCAGGCCAAACCAGCTCTTTCTAGAGTGTGTGTGCACATACCTGTGTTTCCGAGGAATTGCAAGGATTGCGTCTGCTTCCAGTGATTTAGCCCTGGCGCTGAGGTTCTGGAGAGCAGCTGCAAAGAATAACTAGCGCAGCACCAAAGAAACAGCCTTCTGAGTAATTCCCTGACTCGAAATCACTCGCAAGTAAAATCATTCTGCTGCGGAGCTCTAAAGCTACGTCTGTCTTCTGGGGAGAATTGCCTGGTCGTATGGTTTTGCATCTCTTTCTTTCCTGCTGCTAGGATATAATTAAAGTTGCTAAAAATACATGCTTCTTAATATTGTTTTTTTCTGTGTAGGCATCTGCTGTTATTCTGTTCTCAAGAGAGATGGTATAAGGTTGCGTGCTACTTAACTGTATTAAGTGGTCCATATTACTTAGAAATACGAGAGCTCCTTATTTATGGTCTGATCAAAAGTCCCCGAAGTCTTTAAATTAATAAATAAATAGATAAAGATTCAGAGGAGCCTGCTGGCTGTGTTAGTTTTACAGAAGTATTTTTACCCATCGGATGAGAGGAGACTTCTGAACTGTGAACTCCCAGTTTCATGCTAGCCTGTGAGAATTCACGTTTTTAGTGCTAAGGAAATTAGCAGAACAAATGGGGGCATAATTACTGTGCTTTTACAATACTGACATCATACCTAATTATGGTTTAATCTACAGAACATACTGTTTGTTTAATAAGTCCCAGCAGAGATAGTTCAAGCATATGTTTTCACATCACCTGGAGGTAGCTGGGAACGACTGTGGCAACACTGTCAAGAAAGTGACAGTTTACAAGATTTTAAGTATTTTAAAGTATACGGCACGGCTCACCTTCGATATGCGTGAAATCACTTAAAGGTAAGCAGTAATAAGCATTCAAAGCCAAAGTAGCTCAGTGCAAAGAGAGTCTTTGTTCCCCTTTATGTGTGGTAAAACCAAGGCATAATTTTCTTAGCACAATCTCAGCAGCTAGCAGAGCTGGTAATAAAATCCTCAGCACCCTTCTTGCAGAAGTGAGGTCTGGTTATTGCTAACAAAGGTTAAACATCGATCATCCTTTTGACCTGCTAAAACGATGATAGCTGCAGGTTTTATCCCAAGGATGACTTGGTTTTTATTTCAAGCTGACCGATTTTTCCTGAACATGAAGCTCTTGGTTTCCTCTCCTGCCTCCTCAGCCATCACTTGAATTTTAATTATTGTTCCTCATGTGTGGAAAGTCTCAAAAGTAACTTAAAGATTTTTTGGAGAGAGGAGAGTGAGGGACAAAGAGGAGCCTGAGTTTGTATTTCTGACTGGTTTTCCTCCAGCAGGTTTTGTTGTAAGGTGGGACCTTCCTCTGCGAAAGCTCTGGTGTGTCGTATTTACTCAGGTGGCCACTAACTCCTTACTCAGCACCTCAGGCTCGTGAGCCTGGTTTCCCTGACTGCAGTGGAATTTTTGGAAAGTTAGGATTAGGATTACCTTGGCCACCCTTCAGTCCTCAGATACCAGGACCGTTTGAAGAAAGCATTTATGTTACAGATGAAATTATTTCATCCTTGGCTTCTGTACAGCTAAAAATTTCAGCATGTCTGTGTGTGGAATCATTCATACCATCGTATCAATTCTGCTCTTGATGCTGTCATTAGTTTTCTAATTGACTGTTTCCATCCTCTTGACCATCCTCTGTGACACAAATAGCCTTAAGGACAGCAGGGATCTGAAAAAGCAATAGCTGATAGAAGTCTTCCCATGGGAACAGTGCCTTTGAACTAAATGTTACCCCCATAAGGATGTGGGGCTGTTTTTGTTTGTCAAGTGACTATTTGGCAATAAACTGTGTTTTTTTTTTTTTTTTTTTTAATTCTCTCTATGAAGTTGCTTGATAACATTGTATCAAACATTGTCTTTATTTCCCTTAAATCTGTTTTGATATCGATCTTTCTACAGTTTTTTTAATACAAGTTAACATTTATGAAGGATAAAAGAATTCCATCTTAATAAGCCAAATAATCATCTAAACTGATAATTCTTTAGGTTTTGTCTTTGAATAATTGAATAATTAATTTATATACATGATGTTTTGAAAGATTCAATGAATACATTTTTATGGTACTTTTTTGTGTAACATTAAGTAATTTGGAGTGATAATACTTGCTTTTCCTTGCATGATGAACCGACAATGATCGTAGAATGCAACCTCAGACAAGAGCACCTTCCTGCAAGAAAGCTCTTGTCAGAGATGGGTGATCCCTAACCTGCTTTAAAAATAAAAGTTTTTGTTATGGGTCTGTACTACAGGCCTGTGGTGGTCATCTCATCCTTTTATCAACTCAACTCTTCTCCCTGGTGTCAAAACTTTGACACTTTCCTCCTTGTTTCCAAGGAGTAAATGGGCAGATGTGCTCATTAATCTCGCGTGTTGTTACTCCAGGCTCACATAACTCACCTGGTGCTATTCCTGCTGTCCTCTGTGGGATAATAAATCCAGGCAGGGGTAGTTTCAAAACCTGTAGCTGGGTGACACTGGGCTGTTCTAGGTGATGCAATATGCACATATGTTGGCTATATTTTTACAAAGCAGAAGGGTACCTCAGATATGAAGTCCATCCATTATTTTGATGTGATCCTTCTTTGTAACATTGGTGTTTCAGAATACAAGCTGCCTTTGTAAATACCATTTAAAATTTTCCAATAGTAACTTTTTACTAAATATTGCATCTTCCTACCTCTAAATAATACGCTTGCCTACTCAAATATTCACATTCAAGGCATACTGACAGCAGCAGCTAAAATCACAATACATTGTTCTCTAGTGGTGTGAAAATTATTATTCCACGAATACATTTCTAAATTACACCTTAAATTATCAGTCTTGGATCATGCTATCAAAAAAGTCAGACCTGAACTGCAGAAGATCACAATTTTAACTACTTTCCTGACTGTTAAATTGCAATTAAGCCTATATTAAGCAACCCTTTGGTGTGCCATTGACTTAATTCTTACAATTTAACTTACAACTGTTGATTGGAGTTATTTAAAATAATAGATATGACTTCAGTAGGGCCCAGCATAAATATGGAGCCATTGTAGGATTGACGTCAATTTTAAAATGATTTATATGAAAAATAGATTATTTTTTTTGTTGCAGGTTTCTAATGCAACTACCACATTTTTAATATTTGTTCAGAGCTCTTTGATGTTAAAGCTATGCTGTACGCAATTTGAATTGAATACTAAATCCCAGTAATAAGACTCTCCTTCTAGCTGTTTATGTAGACTGTATTTGGAAAGGAGTTTTAGCTTGGTTTTCTCCTGGTTCTTTCATCCTTCCAATCATTGAGTTCAGCGTAAGGATATCTTACAGTCTTTAACTCCATTTCCCTGTATATTAATTATTCCAATGTAAAATGAACGTGTATTAAACACATGCAGTTGCTTATGGTAGCAGATTTGGCTTTTCCATTTCATGTAAATCTCTTGTTACATAAAACAAAACCTTCGTATTTAAGATTTCTCTGGTCATTAAAATTGAATTATGTAATAGGCCTCCATCTGCTATCAAAACCTGTTCATCATTATTTCACGTCATTTTTAAGTGGGATCGTTCTGAGATACGTTTAGTGACAGCAGGCTTGCCACTCCTGACTATGAGAGTATAGCAGGACAGGGCTTTCCTTCCTAGCTGCAAAAATATCTTAACATTTATTGTTTTCTGATAAGGTTTTCTCCAGTGTTGGTTCTCACTTCTCCTGTCTTGCCATCCTCCATGTCATTATGCACTTCTCCTGTCTTGCTATCCTCCATGTCATTATGCACTACTTCTGTCTTGCCATCCTCCATGTCATTATGCACTATATTCGTGTACTTAAATTGTGTGCCAGTTGGAAGTTCTGCCATACATCTCCTGCAGCCCATTACATTAGTCGTTGTTGGGGGGGAACAAAGAACAACTCTATCCATCAAGCTCGGCCACTATCTCCATGACACCAATCATGGTTAGCAGGGCCGTTAGTATTAAGTGATTGACGATGCAATGACAGAAGTGTGGGTAGAAATGGATAGCCCCGTGTTGTTGCGCTGAAGGGTGAGCTGTAAGCGGCAATTTGGAGCTGGGTAAATATTATCTGATTGCTGTAATGACGGCTCGGCTGCCCGTTACGGCAAATGTTCTCTCTAAGAGTAGGCGAGAAGTGGAATAGATGAGCTAAGGAGGACAGAAATTTCACTGTCAGATTTAAGAACTGCATTGGTAACTCCCTGCTAGATAGGGCTTAGGAAAAAAGACTGTGCCTTACATCGAAGGAGCTGGACTGGGTGACATCATGAGGCCACTGCTAGTCCCATGTGTTTTGAGGTTCTGTGAAGTCACCGATGACTCCCAGTTGTTCCTGAAGCACACGGGTGGGAGAGAAGGGCAAAAGGCAATAATAGAGTATATGAACTCTTGGGATTTTTATTGAACAAACCATTTAGTTGCTGGAAGACTATACAATTTTGGGATTAAACTATCTGGTACAATGTTGAAAACGTAATTTTTGGCAAAAATTACAAAACTTGTCCTTGAGGCCTAAACCAAGCAAACCAACTCCCAGTGATAACTCCGCCTCAGCATCCTCCTCCAGGGCAGTAGAAGAGAAGGCAAAGACGACAGTTCAGTCCAGATTATTTACAGTTCCTTCCATGCTGCTTTGGGTTTTTTTCGTCCTTTAAGATAACTTGCTGATTAAAGTTCCTATTCTGTTTTTTTCAGTATGACTTTGTTTTCCCATTGTACCATCATCTGAATTACCTGTATCTTACCTAGCTGTATCTTTCCTTCATTACGTTATCTGCATTTTAAAAGAAAACGTAAAAATTTACTTTTATTCAAAGTGATGATAAACAGAATTATTTTTTTTTTACCCCCACAGTGTTCCTGATATCTTCAAATATTGCAACAGTTTAGTATGTGCTCTTTCTTCCTTGCTTGGGCAGATGTCATTCTATTAGAGTTTAAAAAATTCAAAGGAAATGGTTTTGTTATGTTTTACATGATAATAAAATGGCTGAATTAAAACAATGACATCATTGATTACCCTTTGATATATGAAATTTATCTAAATTAATTATCTTTCAGTATTTGTTAAAAAAGTTAGTATGTGAAAATTCACAATGATAGAACATCTGCTCAACGGAGGACTTATCAAAGGTATTGTAATAAGCTATGTAATGAATGTTTTCAGCTTTCAAAAGAGAAAATATTGTGTATGGCATTTATTTAAATAACTTGTCTCCAGTCAGGATTTCCATGCCACTTTAAGAAAAAGAAGCAATTTTGCCCTGAAAATACTATAATTAAATTTGGAAGCTTTACGACTAGCGAAGTTAAAAGTGTAACTGGGAAATATTTAAGTTAAAACAGCTAACACAGCGGGTAGATGAAAAAGATTCATTTGAAGCCCTGCTCAGGGGCACAGTAAGTGGCACACTGCGTCGAATTGGGTTTGAAATCGGCTCAGTGACTTGTTCTCAGTCCCAATCCTTCTGCTCATTTCTTCTGCTTTTCAGGAGTTTGTCTTTCAGACCCTTTTGAGATTTGATCCTGGGAGTAGCTGAAAGCCTTAGTCTTTTCTCCGTTGAGCTTCCTGAAGAAGCGGCAAATGTATGTTTGTACAAAAATTGTATTATGCAAGTTATCTCTCTCTTTTACCTGTGAAAGTTTATATTGCTTATCCTTGGATTAGGAAGCAAGTAGCGGATAGGGTGTCCTGTGAAGGTTCCTGCCGAGATCCTCACCGTTCCTTATAAAGACTAATTTTTTATTTATGTAATTTTTTTTTAAGTCTTCTGTTGCAACCATTTCCTGCTGACAAGAAGGCTTACACTAGACCAAATGAAATGATAATATTATGAACAGATTATGATAGTACAGACCAAGGTGGAGAGGCTCAGAGGTTTTCAAGTTCCATATAGATGTCATCTTCAAAGACACTTTGCTTTTTGACATGGGAAAGAGAAGACTTGTTTCGGTGGAAATCTTTGAGGGCTTTCCACAAATGAGAGCGTTTTTGCTCATGTTCACCCTGGCACTGTCTAGCTGTCAGCAGCTGAAAGGGCACGTCGTTGACTCTGTTACGGGGCTTGTCATTCTTCATACCTAGGGGAATAAGTGATGGTCACTTTGACCCTCCATCCTGACGTTAACATTCAGTCGAAGTCTGGCTGTTTGGAAAGAAGGACAACTTCACCCTGGGGAGCTTGGTTGCATGTTTCCTACAGTTTTCAAGGAGGTAAAAGATAATTGTGAAGAACTGGTTCGTAGGGAGCTTGTTGGGACCTCAGCGTCCTTTCCTGGAGTAGGGATTGGCAAATGACAAGATTACAGTTAATGTTTTTCTATTAGTATATTTCTATTGTATTAAAGAAGACATCTGGCTATTGTGTAGTATTTTTGTGTCATTAGAGAACATCACTATCATGTCATTTCGTAGTTTGCTGAGATACGTATGATTGTGTGACCCTTCACTGATTAGGTAAAAATTGTCTCAGGAATATTTGGGTCTTTCTCATTATCTGAATGTATCTTAGATTTCTCTATCCATAAAGTGTGCCAAATTAAGGCTGAATAATAACCGTCTCTGGTTCAAATCCACAGGAGCGGATGCGGGGTCAGCCCCCTTAATGGAAATACTTTTTTGTCAAAGGAAGAGGAAAAATGAGAGGAACGAGGCTGACCCTAGACTTATCACCTGCCCACCTCCAAAAATACTTCAGCAGTGCATGTTTCTAGTCTTCTTGTTAATACTGGTCTCTGACAGTATTTGCTTAACTTAATCCATAAGTTACAGTAGCACTGACCACTGAAAAATAGGAAGAATTATTATAGCTGTGTGATATAAATAAGGAATTTGAGCATAAATATTGATGGACTAGGTTATGGACTGAGAAGTAGGATGTCTGATGTCAGTCAAAAGACTGACCAGACTGAACAAGATGTCTGTGGCCTTGTTGGAGTGAAGATGTGCAGGCGGAGCAAAACATTTAAGGATATGTAGCAAAAACTGACCATGAGGTGCTTTTAGTGACTGGTACCTGTCCGTGTGCTTTGCCTATGAATAAAGCAGTTAGTTGATTTGTAAGTGGTAACTGATACACCAGGAACCGAATAAATACACGTAAAGCATCCATATTATTCCTGTTGAAGAATGCTATATACATAGGAACAAACATGCAGCTGGTTAAGTCCCTTTTCCCTGCAGAAGTACAAATCTAGTAGATCTTGAGAGAGATTTTTGGATCCTGTGAATGAAACTTTACTCTCTGAACACAGCGTTGTGCTGGACTGGGTAGGACAGAAATAAAAGATAACTTTTTTTAATGCTTTGAATGTAAAACTCTGTTTACTGTTTTACAAGACGTAGTCCAAGGATTTTGTAGTTTAGTGGAGCCCAAACGTAAATGTTATACTGTATGCTGGGCTCTAAAAATGTAGATTTAACTCAAAAGGTATAAGAGGTTGGAAAAGGACTATCTAAAAGCCTGAAAAGTCGTAAGTAGGAAGTGCTGTGCATGCTCTTTCTTCCCATCTCCATTTCAGTTACAGTAATTTAGGTTTTAGCATATGATGAATTTTATCATAAATTACTACCGGAATATACTTTTCAACTTTTGAGTAAATTTTGCAGAAATTAATCTGCAAATGCTTCCACGTTTCAGGGAAAGATCAAAGAAAATCCCAAATGGAAAACATGCTTTTGGGGGGGGGGAGTTCTGAGGCTTTAAGCTCTTATAATGAAGATAACTTAATTAAAATCAAAGCAAAACTAATTAAGAACTTTAAAGTGCAAGGTTTTGGTTGCGTAATAACCCTGGAACATGGCAGAATGGGTTTGTTATCATTGGTAGAAGTTCCTGGTCGTGCGGACAGGTGATGCAGTCACCAGTGGAGCCGAATGAAGATGTACAGCTGGGTTACAGTTTTCTGGCCACTCTTGTCAGCCTCTCTGCTTTTACTTAGTTTTCCTGCTCTTTTGCTTCTTAAATAGTTGCTATTTTTGCCGGCAATTCCCCTTCTTTCCTAGGACTTTTGTCTGCGTATGCGGTTGGGGACAAACCAGCTGAGCACCTATGTGTTTAGTTTTTTATTCCTGGTTTTCACGGTTCTTTCCTTGATCTTGCCCTTCTCAGATTGAAAAGGAAACCATGTTTTGCATGCACATCCCCCCCCATTCTGTGTGCGCCTTTTCCTGCCCTTTTCCTTTCTTGAAAAAGGAGAGGAAATTGAAAGTTGCAACGGTTTTTGTTTCACTTGAACCATGGTAAAAATATCTTTTCTTTTTTAATGAGTGCAGAACTTAATGAAATTGAAATAATGAAACATTCTTACTTCAAATTAATCCTCAAATATTTTTATAAAATCTATAAAAAAATGTTATGAGGATCTTTTATCCCTAAGCATTCATTAATATTGTGCTATATCCTATCATTCAATAGCTCCTGTTTGAGTGTGGGTTTTGGATTCATTTCCACATGTGGTTTTTATGAATATTTAGTGAAAGCCTAATGAGCATACTCCCTACTATATCGGATCAAGACTTTATTAGGCTGAATTTTGTTCTCTTTGAAGAGTGTTGCCATATGGGAGATTTGGGTTTTGGGGCTCTCAGGTGCTTTTAGCAGACGGAGATCCAAGAGCTCTGAGGACAGCACACCCAGCAACGGCTGCCTGAGCGGGGTGGTGCGGTCACCTGGGTTGCGGCGGAAGCCTGGCAGATCCACAGAGTGCCCAAGCGATGGACTTCTGAGAGTGAGGACAACGCTGACGCCTGCAGGGAAAAGCAATTCT
This sequence comes from Aramus guarauna, assembly GCA_013400195.1. Classification (NCBI taxonomy): domain Eukaryota; kingdom Metazoa; phylum Chordata; class Aves; order Gruiformes; family Aramidae; genus Aramus; species Aramus guarauna. The sequence goes on along the minus strand of VXBL01009093.1, from coordinate 380,450 downwards.
AGAAATACAACAGCTTCTCTGCGCGTCTGGTTTCTTGGCAAAGGCAGATATTAATTAGATTCACAGCAAATCATTTACATTCTAGTGATAGAGCTGAAGAAGCACTCAATTATATAAATGTTATCTCCTGTATAGTTCTTTTCAAGAACCCTGTTGACCTGCTTTTCATAATTGCATTCCCTCAAATAAGGAGGATTCAGATACCTTTGACCTCTACCAGTCAATACAATCACGGACAGTGATCTTTATCCCTCACCGTTTAGGAGCTGAATGCATGTTTACAAAGGCAACTGCCTTATTAAACTTGGATCGTTCCTGTTCTAGGCAGACATTGGCCACCGTCTCACGTGCCGGGGTTTCGTGTATTTGTTTGCCTTTTCCCCCAGCCCATGTGTATTAACAGCATTATGGACTTTGGGTTTTCCAAGTTTGCTATCATTACCTAAATTATAATTATAATTACTTTTCTAATGGAGATTTTGAGCTTTGTTCTCTTAAAAAATATGCCCGTCTTTAAAAAAACAAAAAAAATCAAAAAAAACCCACACACACATTTTTGGCTCTAGAAACATTGACTTTAAAACAAAGGCACCACTTTTTTTTTTTGTCGTTTTTGTTTTTTTGAAACTTTCCTTCTAAGAGGCATTGCCAGGTGTTTGCAACATAGGATAGGAGCACTATCCTTAGGGAGGCAAAGCTTTCATTTGCCCATAGTGAGATGATTTCTAACCATCTGCTCTGTATCTCAAAGAATCAGTATGTTAAAAATGTGAATTTTTCTCATCCGCTGGGAGCCTGCCTGTGCAGCACACACAATACAGAAGGAAACGCTATGTGGAGAGATTTCACTGAAATGAACTGTTTTCTTCACTTCTAAGGCCATCTTAGATGACCGTTTTTAAGAAATGTTTTTTAAAAAAATCCCCACTAGTGTGTGTTTATGATTAATTGGTCCAATTAATTTTGTCAAGATAGAAGCTGAAAATAAAGATAATTCTATAGATATGCAAACGAAACCAGTTTGAAAAAAGTTTCAGAGCAAATAAAACCCTGAGCTAATGTTAAGCTGCTTTATTCTAAACAAGATCTATTTTTCAAAGTGTTTTAGTAGTTTTTTCACTCTACTAGGTTTTTCTCGAGATAGAGAATACAAAAAGCTTAGATCTCCATAATTTCTGTACTGTTGCATAAAATACAAACCAAGAACTTAATTATATGGAAATAGCTAAATTATTTCAATTTCTAGAAAAAGTAGATAAAAAGCCTTTTTTCTAAGTGTACAAGTTCAAAACTGAGCTATGTACAAAATAGCTTTTCAGAACTTGTTTATGGCCAGTTAGTGAGGCTATTTGCATGATCTTCGCCCAAAATAAGAACAATACGTCTATTTGTGTAGAAATATGTGACCATCTGCAGCTGTAGAAGAACCTGGTGCACTAACAGCCAAGGAATAATTGCCTACAACTCACTGACTGCTGTATCCATGGGCCTTAAAGAAAAGAAAAAGAGAAGAAGCTTGATATCTTATTTTGCATCAGCAACCTACCAGATTTGTGTCAGACTCTCATTGCCCTTGAGCGTGGTGAAAGGATACTTCCCTGTTCCGTATAGCTCCTTGTTTAAATGCCATTTACTCGGGCGTTTATGGTGTTACTCAGAGGTTTCCATCGGATTCCTGTTCATTATGGCTGGTAGTAGCGCTGTTCGGATGCATTTTGACTGGCAGTTGACACCGAGTAGTGAAAAGGGATTTTATTATGGGTAAAAGTATAAAACATAAGGGAGCGTTGCAGAGGAGAAAGGTCTTTAAATTAATAGTAGTGTGGCTTTACTGGTTGTCTTCTGCTCTGCTTTAAATTTTACTTTTCCAAGGGAGTGGTGTTAAGGACTATGCAGAATGGGGATCCTTCTTCCCTTACTGCTGGGGTTTCTTTGGTGATGGCCGCAGGACGTACGTCAGGCTTTGAGATGGGTATTGCACAGGGAAGCTACCAAAGAGCAGTTCTGCACATTTCACTGTAATCTCATCGGCATCGCTGCGAGGTTTGTTTACCAACTTGAATAATTAGACTGAAATTTTTCACTGGCTTCAAAGGTGATTTTTGTTAACTCTGAGCTCTGCTTGCTGCAGTATATAACTAGACCTGAAGTATTACATCTGGGCACAAATGACACCATTGATTTCTCCTTTTACCAATTAGTGTCACTTAGGGTAAAACCAAGGTTTCCTCTTCTGTAGGTATTTTGCATGTAGGTGACTGAGTAGGTTTATGTAGAACCAGTCACTTGTGTAAACTTGACTCTCTAAGTGTTTTCACAATTTTATATTTTTGTATTTATTCATTAATATTTTTTCACTTAGCTACCAGTTTAGAAATCTAAAAAAAGAACATTTAGAAAAATTGTAATTTTAAATAAATTTGAAATAATTCAGTCTTCTAAATCTTAATTCATGCAAGTTACCCATTTCAACTATTTTTTTTTTCTTTGAGAAATAATTATATACAAAAAGAAGAAAAAATACTGAATCGATACTATGAGCATTTAAGTATTCTACTATGGTTCTGATACTTAAGGCCATCAATTTAAAAAAAAAAAAAAAAAGTACTTGAGTGGTATAAATAAGTGGACATGGTAGATAACTGGTTTTGTACTAGTGTTAATATTCTCAGGTCTGTTATGAACAGTCATGTAACACACAGAAAATGACAGTTCGCAGTGTGCTACCAGGTTTCCATAAGGGACCAGAAATTTATTGTGCATTTCAAGAATATTATAAAACCAAATATTAAAAAAAAATCTTCATACAGATTCTTCTGATACAACTGTGTATCTTTGAAATGCCGAAACTTGCTGAACTCCCTTCTTTTTTCTGACTTCTGAGATGGTTTTTCAAGAAGTGCTATCAAAACAGGACCTTTAATCTCCTCCCTGAAAGATTTAAGCAAAACCACTTCCATGTGCATGTAAACTTATACTTTTAATTATACAGTCACTCATTTTTATTTTTTTTTTCAGAGAAGATAAACAGCTTAAACGACTGAGTGCTGTTTATTGTTGAAGCAAAGGCAAGGCATTAAAATATAGCACAATGCTTTGATTCCTGCAGAGTTACAGAAGCCACGCTGCAGGTGGCCTAAGCAATATGATACAGATCTACGTAATAGTTGCAGCTTTCACAGAATCATAGAATGGTTTGGGTTGGAGGGGACCTTAAAGATCATCTAGTTCCAACCCCCTTGCCATGGGCAGGCCACCCTTTGCTAGACCAGGTTGCCCAAAGCCCCATCCAACCTGGCCTTGGACTTTGACTCATTTGAAACTGTAGCCATCAATAGTTTTAGAGACTGACCATGAAAAAGAGATGTGGACATTTGATGTGATAGGTTGATTGTAACAAAGTGTTCCCATAGTTATTTCTTGGTGTAATAATACATAAATGTCCTGAAAACTGTGCCATGAGAGCTTTCCTCTGAAGCTCAGAGCCAGCGCTACAGACACGTTTAGAAACACATCTTACAGGGATTAGGCAACACAATTTGTACACGGCATCTGCAAAATAGGTATTTCGTTCAGAAGGCCAGCTGAGTTGTTAGGAGGAACGGTGTTTTTCTGTTACCATGCTAATTGCTAGCTGACATATCAGGCTGAGAAGTGAATACTGTAATATTTCTTGACAAATTGAAGCACTTCATCACAAGTTACAGGTCTTTCAAGAGAGCAACTCAGTTTGGTGGGCACTGGAGTGAGCGGTGTACGGGGCACTGACTTACAGCCTGCTAATAGTGATAAGAAAACAGTACCTGTATCTGCTGGCTTTTGGTATGAACTGAACCCATGGATAGAGCTACAAGTGGAATTGGGCTTAATCCTCTCCTTATTTGTACCTGGGTTTATATCTTTGTAACAGCATTGACTCCAGAGAAGTTACTTCTCACTTGTATCAGTGAAAAAATAATCAAGAAAGGTTTTCCCAGAGATCTGCAATGTAGCCTTGCGGAAGGCACTACTGGAATTTATATATTGATAAAAGGAATATCATATATTGCACAGTGGCTTTGTGAGCTTTAATTAATGTTAGAATAGTTTTACATTAATGATGGAGTTGTCTTGAGTTAATTAACTCTAGATCTCAAGGACATCAGACTTGGGTGGTTGAATCCAGCAGATAGTTTGGTGCCTCAGTATTGACCTTAAATAACTAAATCCCTTGTTTGCAAATTCGTCACATGAATTATAAAATAATTTTTATACAAAACCAAGATAGGATTTGGTCATTAAAATATGTACCTAAACAAACAGTAAAAAATGTATTATGTTTATTTCAAAAGACCTTTGCTTACAAAATTACAGCCTTGAAAGTTGGTTGTTTTTGTTTTTTTTTTTTTTTACTTGAAACAATTTGAAAATATTTTCTGTGGCAGGGAAAGAAAACTGGATACCTCTCTGCTGATAATATGAAATTAAAGCTTGTTGGTTTCTGTCTAATGAACAAACTTTGTTCCTGGTGAAATAGAGAAGGATAGAGTTTTGTAAAATTCTATTTCATAGTTTATGCGAATGCTGTTTGTGTCTGGTTGGAATGGTTATGGGATGCTCCCAGTGAAGCACTGCAGCTGGATGGAAGGGCTCCATCAGGGCATTGCCATTACATATCTCTTTAAATTATTACTTCACATTGTTTCTATTGTTTGCTTTGATTTCTGACTTCAGAATCACTTTAACTTTTCATTTTCATTGTGCCACTTTATTTTCCTTAATTTTTAATCATTGCATTCTCAACCATTCTCATTTTCAGAACAACATCAGTTATGTGACGTAGGAGAGTTTCTGTGTCGGGATCGCGTGACTTGTGTCTCCCAACACTGGCTGTGTGATGGAGAGCCTGATTGTCCTGATGATTCAGATGAGTCTTTAGACACATGTAAGTAAAGAAGGTGCCACTCTTATTTTATCTTCCTTTTAACAGTAACTTTTATAGTTGCACTAACTATACAATTGAAAGGATGGATTCTAGGTTTTTAAAAAAAAAAAATCCTGAATATCAAGGGGAGCAGGTTACATTCACTGCGTAGGTGAGAGATAAAAGAAATGGAGGAGATGGAAGGTGTTTTGTTCATGTGCCACTTTGTAATGAACGCTGTCGCCAGAGCATATGTTCCCTATGCTCTCACTGAGCTGCAGAGGGCAGAGGCAAAGTCAGAGGAAAATGTGTTCCTCTAGAATGGGGGGAGGTGGGGTGGAAATGAATAGTGCAAAATGTTTTCAGTAAAAGTATGAAAAGCGTGCAAACATCAAAGGGAGGAATGAAAGAAGATGTAAAAACTGTGAGGGGGGGAAGAAGCAAAGAAACGAAAATGAGGGAAAGCTTTAATAAAACATGTTTAATTATAATAAAAGACCTTGTTTTTTTATAATGTGGCTAAGAGCTTCTGAAGACCGGGGTAGGGAGTAGCAACCTTACAGACTTTTTTTCTTACCAACCTTGTAGACTGCTGATGAGGTGATATTAAATCTTAATGTTCCCTTGTTTCCTGTGTTCTGAGGAAAATGAGGGAATATCCTGATTTTATCCCCAGGATAATCACTTAATATAAGAGAAGAACCATGTATTTTGTATCAAAGCAATCAGGAAGGCTAGAAATGTGGTTTACTGCTAAAAGAAAATATCAAACATCAGACAGTATTTAGGAGTCTAGTCTTTAGAATGAGGGACAGAAATTCAAGATGTCTGGAAACCATTTCTGTCTGGGCAAACATTGCACCGATGATTATGACCTTCCTGCTCCAGCGTTTGTTCTCTGGAACAGATAGGAAAATTGCATCTGGGGCTGTGGTGAGGGTGCTCTGATTAACGGTCTTTGAAACACTTTGGGATTCTCAAAACCAAAATACTGCAGTTGGAAGCATCAGGTACAGTTAAGACTTCATTGCTGCACTGATGATTGATTACCATCTTCTCTAACATTGTATTTTCAAGCATAATGTTAGTATCTGCAGTTAAAAGTTTTTCTACTACTTAATGAAAATTGTGATAAGCACGCAAAACCGGTCACACACAGAGGTTTTAATTTGCCTCCTGATATTTAGCATGTAGTTCCTGATCCAGCAGCTTGCTGGGTGCCTAGACATTTTCCTCTCAAGAACTTTGCACGTTTATTTTACTGGACCATATAATCTGTGTTCAGTAATGCCATTCAAAGTCACGGCATATTAAAAACATAAGCTTTGACGTTTATTGATGGCTTGAAGAAAGGGGGATGAGGTGGGAAAGCAAGCCCACACTCTTCCTGACATCAGCCAGCACGGTCCTCTTGGAAGCACCTTCCCTTCTGCAAATGCTAACAGTTGCTGTAAGACACATTGCTTCAGCTGTCCCAAGTCAGAGGTAGAGGTTAGCATTGCTCTTCTGGTTGTAGAGCAGGCAGATGTTTGAATCCTTAGGCACAGTATGGTTTGTGTAGCCCTTTGCTGGTTAATGGGGAGCCTGGGCAGTGCCTGTGTGGGTTGAGATGGTAATTGCGTCAGGTCTGGTGCCCTGTTTCACCCCTCCGGTTCAACTCAGCCCAGGGTGCCGCAGGAGAACCAAGCGACAGCGCTGGGGTGCTGGGAGAACCTTCCTATGTATTCATTTGCGACTATGCTTTGGTCTTGATAGTTCAGTATTTGCTTAGTCAGCATAATTTGGTGTCAAATGTATTTCTTGAAATATGGGTATGTACTCTAGCTTCATCATTAGATGAATATAATGTTCTGGAATTTTCCTGCTGCTGTTTTGCATGGCGGTATCTGTAAGGAGTTATTAACTACCTTGAAAATATTCTTATGAAATATTTGAGGACTCAGTGGTGTTAATGCCAGGGATACAGCACCTTCCAGTTTTAGTGCACTGAGTCATGTGTCTGTTTATAGATGAAAGCAGCCTCTATTTGTCAGTGCTTTGCTGACTTACGTACGGTGAATTATTTGGTGTAGCCTGACAGATATTGCTAGTTGTTCCTATAGCCATAAACAAATGGAGTTTGATTGATTTTCTCTGGATTTGTGCCTAGTAATAGGGTTTTCTGGGTTCTAATAATGTGCAAGCATTGATCAAAGCTTTTCCTGCAAGTGGAAGTTCTTAACTTCTCTCCCATGAGGATTTCAAGGTATCTAAAAGGAGAGAAATTCTCATGCTGCAGCTTTTTGCCATGGTGAGAATATGAATATTAGTCTCATCACTCAGCCATCTATTTGCAGAAAACTTTTAGGAATTAAATCTCTTTGTGGCCTCTCTCCTGATGGCATTTTAACCAGGTTTTGCAATAGAACCTGATTAGGCTGTACAAACACATTCGATATGACTGTATCAACTAATTTCCTCAAGAATCCATCTGAAATCATAAAATCTAGTCCCTTTATTAGCATTAGTAAAGACATGGACAGACAGAAGGAAAAGGTGGCATTCTTAGTTACTGCTGACTTCAGTCTCTGCACTGGCAGAGGCTGGGGCAGGGCTTCATGGGCTTCCAACAAGTTGATGGAGGTGTCCTGCCACTGCCTGTGCTCTTCATCACCCATCTGTTCCCCTTCTACTTCCCATCTTCCACTAAATGGTCTCACAAATAGCTTTGTCAAACCAGAAGTGAATTCCTACAGCACCTATACCTGTGTTCTCTTCTGTTTCTTAGCAGCTGTAATTCTTTCTGCTCTCGGTGGAGCTGCTGCTTTTTATAGTACCACAGAACCTGGCTCAGTAATTCATAATGAATAATTTAGTGAACAAATTTTGTTGCTTTTCTGTTAGTGAGTTGTTCATGAGAAAATTGATTTTAAAAAAATTGTATTAATAAAACTCTTGACCAAGTAATTTCTACCCTTTCTTGGGCGTTAAGTCTCTAGGTTGTTCATAAGGTTTTTGCAAATAGTCAGGATTCAAAAATCAATTTACTTAACCTAATCGGATGATGCTAGGTTCTTCAGTAGGCTAAATCAGCAAGCTCACTTGAAATCAATAGAACTCTATCAGGTGCCCCAGAACCTGGCCAGACATGTTTGACTTTTACAGATAGCTGTTGGTCTGGAGGTTGATACAAATGTTTAGAGGACTTCCTTACTGTAAAGAGGGCGGGGGGGGGCGGGGAAAAGCTGTCTGTAGACTCATCGGCCAAACTATTTTGGTGGGACGAAAGTCAAATATACTACTGAAAAGCATAGTTTAAAAACCAAAAATAGTGACAACCATGTACAATGACTAGTGTCTGTTCACTGTTGCCTACTTTAGGCACTCAGTAGTCGGAAACATCTATTTAATACTGTTTTTCTTGGGGTTTTTTTATGGTTTAGTTTGGTTTTTTGATAATTTTACCATTCTTGCCACTAGTATTGGTCTTAAGCTGTAAGCATTTACCTACCTCAGCAGCATTTATAGGGGCGTAAGTAGGGAAGGTCACTAATTGTATCTCAAATATCCAGTTTAAAACATTGTCATTTTCGTGTACAAATGTGTGTTGTGTTGCACCTCTGAATAACATTCATCTATAAATAAGCCATGTGGTTGCCCGAGCAATATTGATGGTTCTGAAATCTAGAGGTTTGATTTGATGTACTATTACCCAGTTTCCTCTTTAGCCTCCTACTAACAGGGCTGAGGTCTAAAAGATACATTGGCAAATGACTCCATCCATTTAGTACGTAAGGATTTTTTTCGTGTTTGCAGCTTCAGGATTTCTCTGGTTTGCGTATTTTCTATTCTCATTTCACAAACTCCTCTGCGTCAGAATGCATTGTGCTAAGGCAAGGTGAAACAAAGGAGCAGGAAAACAAATTGTTTATTTTCTCTAGCTTCTTTCTGGAACTGTACACATTGATTGTGTTTGGTTTTTATAATGCTAGGTGCACCAGCATTTCCAGCAAGGGCTGGTTTATTGTCTCTCAGCCATGAACTAGAGGAAGATGCTGTAACACTGCCTCATACTTGCCCTGTGAAGAGAGACTTGAGGTCTGGCACAGGTATACCCTGAGCTCTTTTCAGATCATTCTGTGGCATGATGCAGGCAGCAGTGCTTTGATATATAGCACAGTTACCCATTAGAACTATCTATGACCCTAAGTATTGCTTGAATATCATGAATATCTTACAAGAGGTGGAAACAAAACAGTACAATGTGAGATCTACTACTACCTAGACATGAAAGTACTTCACACTCAGTTATGTTAGCAGCATCAAAATTCTGAAAACAATTCACTCTGCACTGCCAGGTAGCAATTCCATCTCTTGTATTGTCCGCGACTGCGCTTTCTTTGTTATCCTGGCATTCTTGTTCTTGTATGTGAGCTTTCTTAAATGGCATCCGAATGGCTGTTTGAATACGTGCCACTCACACAATTTATTTGTAGCTGACTGGTCCTGAGTTGAAAGAACCTCAATTTCCATTAACAAATCATCAAATTTGAATGGTCTCTGTCTCTAGAAGTTTGAGTAGATGTAGCCTTATCATAACATGTTGAAATTATCTCTGATGATAATCTTTCTCTGGGATTTTGAGGGAATGTCATCTATAATTGTGATTAAACTGAAGTTGGAGGAGCAAAAGAAAGGCAGCAACCAGAAATACCTTGTTTAAAAGCTTGAGTCTCACTTTGTGTGCTAAAATAGCTTCTTTCATTCTCTGCTTGCTAATTATGTGAGGCTAGTTTCACAAGCTTAAAAATTGTTAACTGAGTACCTCAATTGTAGTTCTTTTACCAACAAAAGATCAGATAATTGGATGCCATGTTGCTCCTGTGGTATGAAACAATAAAGATAAAATTTCCTAAAGCTCCTAATTCTTTTATGAGTAGATTCATTGAAATTCAATAGAAGCCAGGTTCCCAAACCACTCTTAAGTAGCTTTGGAAAATCCCACATCAATAGATAACTTGCACGCATTGAAGATGAGCTGCGACGAGGCTGTTGAAGGTAAAGGAAGAAAACAGTGGACATGAGGGGAAAAAATGTTGTCTTGTGTTTTCACTCTGTAATTCTGCTGGATGCAGTTACTATTGAACAAGGAATCTGCTACATAAAATACCTGCTTACACCTATTCTTCAGCCAGTTACTGGTCATTTTAATTTAAACTGCTTTGTGTGAGCTGATGAATGTGTATTCACTTTTTCTCTCTGAATCAGGATCTTTCATATCAGTAGCGTAAAACTTCATTGCGAAAGCTCTTGTAGGAAACGAACCGCAACAAAATGACAAATGTCAACAAATTTTATGAAACTGCTGCTAGTTTACATAAAATGAAGTTAAACGCTTAATGCAGCAATACAATATTGCCATGCTTTTATGTTAGCTGGTGAAAAGAAGTGCTTCTGACAGAACAAGATGGATGTTTTGAAGTAGGATTAACTTTCCCGATAACATTTTTACTGACCTGAAAGAAAACATACTTCCCACTGAAGCTCTCCTTGCAGTTTACCCTGGCAAAGCTACTGTGGTTGTAACCACTGGTAAAGGAAAGATGTATAGATGTTTATGTGATGGCCAGTGTTTTGGCCATCCTGTTTTCTGGCACGTGGCCTCTCAGCTCTGCTGTGCTTGATCCTGTTGAGATAGTTTGCCATTCCCTCTCCCCTTTCCCCGTAGTGAGCATCTGAGTGACTGGTACCTGGGCTTCAGCTTCTGACCTCGTCCTTCTCCTTACTCCATCGCTGGAGAAAATTGCCGTGCTCGGCCCCTCCAGGAAAGGTCGTTTTGCTGGTGTGATGGGATCGCTGATGTTCTGGTAGTTAACGGAATATTAGAGCAAACAGTCTGGAAAGGATGAATGTCGATGGTGCTCGTACCCTCTAAGCCTTTTGGAAAGGTTATTGAGAAGCACCCCGGTGAGACACATCCTGTGCTGCAGCTGATCTGGAGCTGAGGTTGTTCCATGGTGGTGTTGATGAGGCCCGGTTGTCTCCCTGAGGGGTTCGTTCTTTGGGGATGTTCCTACGTTATTTCTCACTGCTAATTCTGTGCCTTTTCCCTGTGGGCTGCCCCATCTTTGGGTGCAGGGGAGCACTCATCTAGGGCCGGGGAATAACCTTTATGTGTCTGCACTTCTGTCACAGCCAGCGTATTAGCAATGGTACTGAGGCCCTAGAGAACATTTAGAGGCAATTCCTTTTTATAATTTCCCAACGGATGGTAATACTACTTCTGAGACATAAGCACATTGTCAAATTACTGGAATACGTGCGTTACCCTTCTGTGACTAAAACTAGTTCATTCATTTTGTGTGAGTGACTTTGAATACTCTGTGTGATTAAACATATGGCTGTGGCCCTACTATGGAACTTAACATTATCGTTATTATTAATTGGACTTGTACCAGGTGCACATGTCTGGGTGTTGGTAGCCAGGGCTCTGAGGGCCTCTGTGAGGAGAGGCCGGGGCTGCCCCATGCCGGATGCTTCCAGGCGGTTCCGCAGGGGCTCCAGGGCAGGGCGCAGCCGGGTCTGTCAGCAGCGCTGGTGGCACTTCTGGGAAAATGCCATTCTGAACGGGCAAAACACTGGGGCACTGGGGAGTGAGGGAACAAACAGCCCTGTGAACACCCAGGTCGGAGGAGGAGGGTGGAGGTGCTGTGAGTGCCGGAGCAGATTCCTTTGCAGGCTGTGGAGAGACCGTGGAGGAGCAGGTGGCTGTTCCCTGAGGAAACTCTTGCCCATGGAGCGGAGCCCACACTGGAGCAGGTTCTCCTGGCAGGGTCCGCAATCTGGCTCCAAATCAAATGAGTCTGCCCATAATCGAGTGTGTTTTGCCTGTGACAGTAACTGGTGAGTGATGTCCTTGTCTTTGTCTCGAGCAATGAGCTTTGCCATCTTTTTCTCTCCCACATACTGCTGAGGAGGGGGAGCAAGAGAGTGGCTGGGAGGGCGTCTGGCAACTGGCGTCAACCCACCACAGCACAATCTCTGTCTGATCCCAGTGTTACCAGTGGTTATACAGCCCATATACAGATCTAAACTTGCACTGAATGAAAGCCAAGGTGCTGGTGTACCACTGAACGCTGGTACAGCGCTGAACACAAGCTGATGGATCCCACCAGGAGGAGGTTATATGGCTTTTGCTTGGAGCTACATTGCATTCTTCATGTCAAGTATGGAATGACTAAGCTTGTGTCTGCTTTTAATTAATTTATTTTATTTTTTTTAAAATAATAAAGGGTGGCTCGATATATCCATAAGAACTATGAGAAATGGAGTAGGCTAGGAAGATCAGATCCACAAGAGGGAATGTTTGAAAGGATAGATAACAAAGTGCTTGGGGAACGCCATGGTACACTGAACACCTATTGTATGTATCATATACCCTGTCAGCCAGGTAATGCTGCGGGAGCTGAACAGAAGGATCTTGCAAGAACAAAGCGTAAGTCTGTCCAACTGCTATCAGATGTATAGTGCGGCTCATCGCTGGCAACTTGTCGGGCACTGATCTGTAAAGGATTGGCAACAGGGGCTTGGCTTCCAGCAGCATGCATTTTGTAGAGGGCTGCAATTCCACGTTTGTGAATAAAAAATATTTTTTTTTTCTTAAACGATTGTTTTGAAAGTGACACGCTACAGTCAGGTAAACATCGGAACTTGGCAGGGAATAGAATTACTTGCTTCTCTTAATTTCTTTTGTAAAATTATTTTAAAGACTAAAAGGATTCAGTAGCTCCTTTTTTATAATTTATTTTCTCTTCTGTATACTCTGGTTTCCAGTCCAAATGTTCTTTAACGTTGCCCTTTACATATTCCATACATCCAATCCTATTTCAGCAAAACATAATTGCCTTAAAAATGTAGTTGAAGACTTTGCAATAGATTTTGATTCTGAAATTAGTGTGTTATATGTGCAGATATTTAAACAATTATTTACAACTTACCAATATAAATAGTTACATTAACTTTTATTATAGGCTAGTAGGTTTTTGTAAGGCTAGCTTATTTCTGGTTTACTAGTAACGATTCACGCCTTGTAAATTTGTAGTGGGAGATCTGTGTGGTGCACAAAAAGTTTAAGGAAGAAAAATTCCTTTGATTTTTAAATGCTTTGAGCTTATAATACAAAATGATCTTTAGACAAGATTTTCCCTTGTACTCATTAAAGTGTTAGAGTTTGTGACCTTCTGAGTACATACAACATTCGATTTCTTTCTGCCTTTCCACATGGGGCAAATTTTTCAAAATTAATTTGGGGGGTGGAGTGGTGGTGTCAAAATCACAGGATCTCCCGTCTGTGTCAAAGATGAGAAATACATGGGGAATGACGGTGTCGTTTATTGCACAGAAACTCAGCATCTCTGGCAAGAGGTCCAGGTTCAAATAGGTGTAACTTCTGTAGCTCTGGCTGCATATTTTCTTTTGGAATAAAATATGTAACAAGAAGTTCAGGATTGAAGGACTTAAAGGTCATTGTATCTCTCAGTGACATGGTCGTTAGAAATCCTACTTTTTTTTTTTTTTTTTCTCCTGTCTGTGGCTGACTTTGTGCATGGTTTTCCAAAAATGGTTCACGGGGAATTCAATTAAATGATTGCTGACAAAATGAGCCTCTTTTTAAGGTCTGTGGAAACATGTAGGTATAATACAAGGCCAGGATGGAGCCTTTGAAGGATGATGCCCAATACCTAAAACTCTGAAACAGCTCATTTATGGATTAATTGCTTGCTAAAATTGCACTTCCTACACAGAAGCAGATCTAATGGGATATATACTCATAAGACAAGAAAATGAAAAGATCAATCTTTTGAAAAGCCTATAAAAGTAATTCATACTTTGACCAAGACTTTGTTTTCAAGTTTTTAACCCAAAGCAATTTTATTTTCAGAGCTAAGCTATAATGTACACCCAAAAAAAAGTGCACATGTGACGAGAAGAGATGGAAAGACTTGGCACAGTTTCTCTTTCACAAGGTGGTGCTGGCTGTTAAGTCTAACCTAAGGGCTACTTCTTTTTTTTATTTTTTCCCAGCATCAACCTCCTTGGCAATATTTGGCCACAAATATTACGCATGTTTCAGTGTTAATCACGATTTGGGGGTGGGCCATCTTTCAGGTACAGACGCAGTCCTCTGGTTTCACAGGAGGTGCGTGTCTCCTGTACTGTCCAGGCAGGAGACCCCAATGAAGAGCTAAACAATAGCACCGTGGTGGAAAGAAATGGCACCAGTGAGTCTCTAGGATACCCTGGGGCAAAAAATGCCTCTCTGCCTGAAAAAGTGGGGCAGGAACTGATCATTAGGCAAGTGATGGAGAGGAAAGATGTGAGTTTGCAGTGTGTTGGGTTTTTTCTTTTTTTTTTTTTTTTTAAAGGTCTTTATTTAGTTTGAGATGTACTTTTAGTTTTCTGTGTACTGATTTGAACTTTTTTCCTTGATGTTTTTGTCCTTGTTTCCATGCACATTTATTTAATCCATTTAATTTGAATTCTCTGTGTTCCGTTATTTTTCCTCTGTCGTCATCCTAAACAGGTTCCCTTTCCCCTCTCATAGTCTTCATCCTTTTCTCTTCACTGATGTCCTAGTTCTTTTCCTTCATTTTTTCTCAATTTTTATCTTCCTATTAACAGTCCTTTGTCTCTCGCTGTCTCATCATACTCATACTACTGCTCTTCAATAATCAGCATCAGGAGAAGTGAGTATTTTGGGAAATGGGGAATGTACCTTAAGCAGGATAATTCAGCCAAATATCAAGAAGATTATGAGAGCTGTCATTGCACTCTCTACCAGGAACAGCTTTGGTAAAAGAGGGGTACAGAAATTACTGTATCACAGCATTGTCTATTGATTAGGCATTGATAAAATTTAAAAACATACTTAGAAAAAAATATAAGTGCATAGCATCATCAAACGCCTTTTTGGCTTTGCTGGTATAAAAAGGTAATTTTTGATAATGCGGGGATTTATAAATTACAGCAATCTTGTATAAGAAATTTCTTGTTGAAAGATTTTTATCTGAGGTGATGCTACTTCACTGTGGGCCCCAATTGCACCGAAACTCATTACAAATGTTTATAATTATAATGATACGTCTGGGATGTAGACCCTGTACTGGGAGAAATGTAGTGTATTTAAATAGTGGGCTGGATGGTATTTATTTGTCACTTAAAAAGTGCTAAAGTGTAATAACCATTTTTCTTCTCAAAATTACTGATGAACACGACTCTCATTAGCAAGCAGATGGCTTTCTGGAAGAAAAGTAAAATTGCTCTTTTTGAAAATAGGGCTGTGATTTAAAATAGGAATTTAGATGTGTTATTAGCGATAAAATGCACAGTAGTTGTAGTCAGCAAAGAGGGCACTTTGCTATGGGACGAAGAAATAATGCAAGACAAAAACCTCTGCTCACAAAGAATAATGCGTAACTATGACAAAGCAATGTAACTCACTGCAGCCAGCAGTCTGCATTCAGCTCCGCTACATTTTAGCCTTTTAATAAAGCAGAAAAGGAAATGATGGAAAAGATTTCATTTCAAAAAGTATCCTTCAGGATTTAGTTCCTTATGTTAACTACAGATCTAATCCAGAAAGTCCATGTTTTAGCAGCTCTTACGTACACCCCAGTACTTCTGGGTGAAACTTAACTGTGCCAAATGAAACACGAAGTCTGCCTTGCTTAACGCCTTCGTCTTGCATTATTCAAAGATGCATCAACACCCATGTGCATTTACTTTGTAGGACTCTGAGCTGTACCCTCAGAAATAGGTCTTAAATTGTATGTAAAAATTGGATATGCCCAATATGAAACAATTTTGAGTTAGTTCTACTCATGAGAACAGGCGCTTACAGGATTGGAGCTAAGTTTGTGTATATATTTCCTCACAGAGAATGCTAAGTTAATTTTTACCATCTGACATTTATAATCTTCTTAGAAGGTATAACTGTTAATGCTGTATTTGCAATAACATGAGTTACTCCAAAGGAAAGATGTGGCAAACTTATTTTTCATTATTTAAGCGTTGAAAGAAAATCTAGGTGGAAAAATATATATATATATATGTATTTTAAATCTTATAATAAAATTACCTCTCCAGTGTTTCTTCTCTTAGCTCTACCTCTTTAAGCATTCGTAAGTATGCCAAGGCTACAAAGAACATCTCTTGCTGTCTTTATGCTCAGGTTATAAAGAATATTGAGATGGCATTTTCTAACTAATTCTGACTTTTTCTGCTCTACTTCTATACTGAGCTATTTGATATTTTAGGTAATTTTTTAACCTATTTGATCTGAAGTTGTCTAAGGTAAATCTCTAATGTACTGCTATCTTTGGTTTTCTGGCTTCTTGTTGCAAGAGGTAATTTAGTTTACAAGTGTGCTCCATAACCTAAAGCCAATGGTAAGTTCAAGTACAAAAACCAGGCACAAATAATGGGTATCTGCTCTACTGTTAAGAGGGAAATTATATAGTATAATACCTATTCAGTACAATAATAAAGATACATTATTTTTACTGAAATCTTTCTTATCTGACTATATTTTCAGTAAAATAAATAGCCCCTGTTGTTATCTTGCCTTTCAATGACTTTGTCTCCAACCTCCTCACCCCTTCAATCCAGAGCGTGTCTGGTGGGCACAGCTCTGCTTTCAGTCCATGGGAGCTCACATCCAAGAGAACGTGCCGTGAGCTGGGATTGCAGGGGCAGAGTGCGCTTTGTCCAGCATATAAAATTAATAAGGGAACCTAGTCAGACGTTGGATTTTCCATAATAACCAATTCTCTGTTGCATTGATTCTGTAATTCTGAGACAATTCAGTTTAACAGCAGACTTATTTTCACAATTGGGTTTTTATTTGGTAACGCAGTAGTAAGCTCTCTATCCAGTATAGAGAGTAGTCTTCTCCCTCTCCGCTTTACCAAAAGCTGGGCTTTTAGTTTTTTATTTATTTCTGTGACCTGCATGCAGATGTAAGTGTACTGAAGGCTGACGGTTTTACTCATTAGGCTCCTATAACACCAAATCTCATTTCACTTTGGCTCCACTGGAGATATCTCGGAGGTCAGCTGGGTCAAAGCTGCAGTTGCTGCAAGTAACTATATAATTTCTTCCCTGCTAACAATCCTGTGGATTTGAATGCGTCTGATGAATAAGGTCAGTTGAACTGAACTATTTTTTGTATTTACAACATTATTTAATTTGCCTTGTTCTTATCTTCCTTTGCAGTGACTTTGGCCTGGCCTTCCACCCTAGTCACTTCTTGATATGTAGTGGATTTCATGCGTATCCTGACTATGTGACTTCGTAGCAGGGGGAGGAAATTGCAAGAAGATCATTAAAGTGTGAAATTAAATTCTTAAAGATGAAACATCTAAAATAGCTAAAACATTACCCCAAAAACAAACAGTGCAATTGATCCTACTTAATTACATGCTTAATAATTTTATACCAATGTAAAGCACATTGATGATGTACTAATCCATTTCATATTCACTGCCACCACAGATTTCCTCCTTCTTATTTGCGTTGAATCTCATCATTATCATGCACATAAAACCAGTATTCTTAGAATTTTTATAGTATTATTTCCATATAAAATGAGGAAAAGTCTAATATATGAATACTAAGCAGCTCATTAACATGGTTTTGTAATATATCTATTCATGATGAAAGCAGCTGAGAAATGCTGATATAAAATAGTACTTCAGTCCCAGAGTATATCTAAGATTATAAGAATCATGCCTTGGATAATAAATACTTCAGGGAAAACAGGAAATCTTAAATACAAATAACATCAAATAAAGAGCTTTGTATGCTTAATTAAACACATTAACAGATGCATTTATTTCAGTTAAATAATGAATATATTACTAATACTGGCAGCAAGAATTTTTTTGTGATTAAAAAAAAAAGTAACCTGAAAAGGTTTTAATTTCAGGAGAAAAAAAATGCTACATTTAAAAGACATTAAGAATGGTTTTATCTGGAACTGGCACTTAATGATCGAATTACACAGCAAGTAAAATGTGTGGAAGGAAAGTCTAAGCTACTATGTCAGGAACACTGATCTTTAAATTTGCACTGTATGAGCAAGCCGCTGTCTCCAGCCTAAGAAACAGCATTGGCTTTGAAACAGTTGAGGTGATGAACGGATCCTCACTACCCATATGCATTAAGGTTTGGTCCTTGAAGTTACTGTCTCTGGCCTTTTAACCGTGCTTCCTGTGCCCAGGCCAGAGGAACAGGCTGTTGCGAATTACCTCTCCAAATCTGTCCGTAGGTTGTGTGACAAAGAAAAATTCTGCCTTCACAGCGAACGTTTGTTAGAGGCTGGAGCTCAAATTTAGGAAGATACACTGCAGGATGAAATGATGTATTTTAGGGTTTCAGTTATCATCAATTTATATTTTCGTATAGATTTAGCTATGTGCTTTTTCCCTTTCTGCAAACTTTTTGTACTGACCTAAACCAGACTAGCTTTGCTACTGTTTAGTTGCAGTTGTGTCATAAAAATTTGGCTTAAGTTTCACAGTCAACCCCGGGATTCTAACCTATGAAGAAACACTGCTGACAGCTTTATAAAGGGGTTGCAAGTGGTCCTTAACCTTTGCTCAGATACCAAATTATACAAAATACAATTAAGATCAAGACATAATAATATTTGATAAATAAATATCCCACAAATTATTTCTATTAGAAATACATCTGGTATTGTTGACAGAAAATATTATGCAATAGACTTTCTATCCTTTTGAATATTGATCCCCAAAACTCCCACTTACATATATATATTTTTTTTTTTTTTTCAATGAACAAGAACTTCTGCTGCAGTTTTCAGCTTGGTTTATCAGAGACAAGTCACTAAAGCTGGGAAAATAGGAGATTGCTCAGAAGGAGAATGAATTAGTATATAAGCAAGGCAGAATGCATACGTGGGCAGAAGATCGGTACAAGGACCATTCATAGTGTCCCTTCTTGCTTGTGAAGGAGAAAGCATAGTCCTGGTGCTAGGCTTGGGCACGGTGTCCCTTTCATCGTTCATAAGCATTGTTCACAGTAATGGTACAGATAAGCAAGAATATTAAAAGAAGCCATTTCATAGTGCTGTTGTTTAGTCTACCACAGTAAAGGATGCTGGAAGAAGGGACATGGCTAATTTACTGTTTTGATGAAGTGTAGTGATATTTGGTTCAAGTATGTATATAGATTTAAATGTTTTATTTAACATTCTTTTGTATTTCAGCAGAAGTACTGGAAAAATGTGAAATAGATAAATGTTTCTTAATAAGCTAGAACAAGGTTAACTTTGACTAAGCTAAGCTTAAAGAAAAGAGGTTTAGTGGTTGGCTTTTGTTTTTGAGCTGGTGATAAGCTGAAATGACACATGTAACATTCCTTGACCTTTAAGACCTGGTCTCTTTGTTTTTTGGCTTGCTACTGTCAGAAATACTACCCAGAAAGATGAGAGTACACAGTAGTTATACAGCCAGTATCTGTAATGCAGCTACAGCTTGGTAAGGTAGGAAGCACAGCTCATGCAAGTGCAATGATCTGCTGCAGCTGCCCATTTGAAAAACCTCAAAAGGCGATGTGGGACAAATGGCTGAGGAAGAGCCCTTGGCCTCACGAGGGGAAGCTGTAGATGGAGGAGCAACAGGATCTAATCAGTTCCCAAGTCCTCCAGCAGCCTACACAGGTCAATGCAAACCGTGCAACCTTTACACCTCAACCCAGGTTACGAACGGCTGCTGCCAAACAGTGACACATGCAGTCCCACGCTCGTTACTCACCTGCCCCTACCTGATTTGTCAGACACTTAGTCACAGACTATTGTTTAGTGCTTTTTGGCTCCTTTTCTTACAGTCAAACAGCTTTATCTTGACCTGTCTGCAGTGTACAATTTTTTTTTTTTTTTAAAACAAGTTAGTTTTCAAAGTAATTGGAATACTGTGCTCTAATTGGGAGTGATCCAAGCCTGGGAAGAAAGAGAAGATTGCAGTGATTCAGACATCTCACTTGTTTTGTGGTGGTAAATCATAAACCCATAAATCATTGTATGTTTATTCTGTTTTTCCCATGACTCAGCTGTATTTGTGGCCACATTTTTGTTGCCAGCAGGCTTACAGATTTGAATAGATAAAAATGCTGTGAGATTCTTTAAGGGAATTTTCCTTTTTTTTCAATCTGATTATTATATGACAGTAAACAGGTGAAAAACTTTATGGACAGTCAAGGGGAATGTTCCTTTTCCATTGTGGAGAAGAATGCTACGAGATATATAAAACTGCAACTGAATTGTCAATCATCTAGAGAAAGTAGTGATGCAGCACCCGTAATTACCTTAAACTTTCATTTTTTTAAATCCAGATTTAGACTCCTTGCGTCTAAGACCCTCACTGGAAGGAGTTGGTTGGTTACTAAAAATACTCCTAGTGCTTGGAAAATTGACATAAAAAGTTACTGAGAGCAGAAGGGGATGTTGGGTTTGAGGTGCTTCTCTATGGCTGTCACTGCTGGGGGGCTCCTTTCTTACTGAGCTTTGATTGTATTTTTGTGGCTGTGCAGGGGAGCACTACATCAGATGTACTTTTATTTATATTTCAACTCAAAGGTTTCTTTCTATTCTCAGAGCAGTGCAAAAGCACTTTCTCGTAAGAGTGCTGTAGCAACATACACACACACAAAATCTTATGTTTAATTGTATATAGCATGTAAGGAGCTCCACATTTGCAAATGCACAGGTAAGTGTGCAGATTCAGTTTAAGCCTGAAAGCAGATCTTGCGCTACTCTGGTACAGTGCTGGGCTGAGACTGAATCCCACCTCTCAGGAAGCACATCTTACTATCTTGAGTAAAGATGAACCATCTGGAGCAGTGCAGGTCAGTAGAGTGGCACTAACCTGCTATTACTCCAGTATGGTTCTCAATGCACTTCTAGAGGCTGAGATCAGAGGGTTTGCCCAGGATATTGCTTTTCTTGAGCACAAGGGTAGGCAGGACTCATTCTGAGGCATGGGCTTATTAGTGGTACAATTTAATAATACTGGGATGTTCTTTGAAGGGATTTTGTCTTATACCAGATATGTGCATCGAGTTGACAGTAAGATCTCTTTTAGCAACTGAAATTGCCAGAATAAAAAATATGTGCAGCACAGAAACATGCCAAGTACCAAAGCTAATTCCTAGCACCGTGTGATGGCCTTGGTAAACGTATTACACTGTGTGCCCACTTTACTGTCACTTATTTAAAATGACAGATTCGTTTTAGCAAGATGTTTTTAGCTTGTTAAAACTGCATTAGTTAATCTGCAGCCAGCAGTAATACTTGGACAGTGATCCATGCCCGCCCCAATAAACTGCTCACGAGGCAGTGTGATCTTGGGTGTAGGCCTCTGTGCTTGGTTGTGCTAAGCTCATTAAGATGTCTTAGCCTTGTAGAAGGTATCAGCTATATTAAGTACGGAGTTCTGGCAATAAAAACAAATGCAGCATGGCATGGAAATACATTAAAATCCCCTGGTTCACTGTAGCGTCGTGTTTTCAGGGAAACAAACAAAGGCGATGTACTAAACTGAGCTGGCATCGGCCCAGTTAATCTCGGCGAACTGTAATGGCTTTCACAGCGTTCAGGGTTGGGTCTTCTGCATCATTAATATTCCTCTAAAGGTGTGCAGGATCTTTGTTGTTGAAATAACGAGTGAATAAAATAAAAATTAGAATTCCCTGAAGACCATACAGGACCTTATACTGGTGTATTACTGAGCAACGTTTAACAGACTAAAAAGCTCGGAAGCAGTGTAGTTTGTTTTTCTGGTAGCTGTTAGGGCCTCCTCCAGCCACCCCCAGCACTCGTCACCGATGCCACTGCAGTACTTGCTGTGTGCCACTACTTGTTATGATTTACTAGTCAGACCTTAATTAAACCCAGTCTCTTTTGCATGTCTGCTTTGCTCAGAGCTTAAGCCCTGAGTGATCGGTGTGGCTCACTAATAAACTGTAAAACAGCGGTTGTACATGGCCAAACCATCACAAAATAGCAGTTCTCTGTCTCATTTGTTTCACCAGACAAATGCAATTGTTTATGGACGAATCAGGGGGAGCGTGGCTTGTGCAAACTAATGATTTCTCACTAATCTATGTGGCACCTTCTGTTGCCACCTGGATAGCAGATCTCATCCTCCACAGCAGCTCTGGCAATCACTGGCTGCTTTTTAGCTGGTGTTGGAAAAGATTTTACATATATGCAGTCTGCTTCCAGTTAGGGTTTCATGAATCCTTTCTCTACAGAGCTCAAGCGCTCAATTCCATGTTTTTGAAGGTGGGTTTGTAAAATCCTCTACTGGTAACTGTGGTTTGGTTTTTTTTGGGTTTTTTTGTCTTTCCCCTCTCTCCTCCTCCAGAGGGGCTTTTGCAAGGCTGTTTTAGTGAGGATGGTATGAGGCTGATGGTGAAGTGCAGCTAATTCTGGCATCTTGCAAATATCAAAACAACACATTTTGTTTTTACACTAATGCACTAAGGTCAAAATTGCCTTTCTATTTGAATAGATAAGCATTTCATCTGTGTTAATATCTACAACTTAAAAGCTGCAGGAAGAAAACAAGCATTTTTAATACTGATATGTTGGTGTTTCAGCTTACTCTCTGAGGAAAACTTCTGAAGACAAAAATGTAAAATGACAGTATAGCATTCTGGTGTATGCTGGCTCATTTTGAGTGCTATGTATGGAGGTATATATGCTGCTTTCTGGCCCGGGTACTGTAAAAGGACTGATGAGTGCTTTTCCTGGAGGTGTCCTTAGCTTTGTGCTTACTCTTTTTTCGGAATTATTCTCTCTTTTAATTAAATCCCGTCAGTTTCCAAACTGTCTGATATCTATTGGATGCTTCTGAACAGTAGCTTTTTCATATTGCTGACTCAGTTGGCATTATTCCCCCAGTATCATTGTATCTTATTTACTTTATGTGTGCATCTATTTAGAGCTCATACTCCCTCCGGGCATACAAGATCACTAATCTAAGTCCTCGGTTTTAGCTCACTACTTTCTCATTCTTCCAGTTTGATGTGCAGTATAAATATCATTGTTGCTTAAGCACTAATGTGCTTAATTTAAAAACAATAAATACTCCATTTGCTGAAGGCTAATAATCTAGTAATTTTGTGCTGTAATATCACCTGTTAACTTCTGTGAAGAATTTGTTTTCTGAGGAGATGATTCTGTGATCTTTGCTATGCCATGCAAACTCTTGCTAAATGATATAATTGCAGTTCTTTCATCTCTCTTGGCAGCCTCAACTGTCTGCCTTTTCATGGATTTAGCCCGATTGCTAGAGTGCCTCTGCGTGCCAGGGCAACCACTCGCCTTAGGGCGATGATTTGAGAGGTGGAAACATCCTACAACCTGACTCTGGGTCTGGAGGAATTGGTGCTGGAGCTGCCCAAGTGGAGGTTGTCTTAAGATGAAAGGTAATGGTGCCCCTTGGTTACATCCTTAGGTGTACAGCTGGGGGCACGCAGGCTTTGCCTTATACTCAGCATAGCTTAATGTTGTGTAACCTCCAACCTGTTAATCAGTGCTGTTCATCTATGTGAACTTTAGTCTTTAAGTTTGGCACTTTTTAATTTTGTTCTATTTATTTATTTATTATTTAAGGGCTAATTCAATTATGAGGAATGTGGTTCCTCATTTCAGTCTTGCATTACCTTGAGTCTCTTCCATGTTTCTACTTTCTTTTTGTACCATGTTTCTACTTTCTTTTTGTACCCTGTAACACAGGAGAAATACAGCTCTCTTTTTTCATATTGAAGTAAACTGCAGTGCTTCTTGAGTTTCACAGTTTGTTTTTCTAATGTGAGTCACCTGGAAACTTTTTGCTGCTTTAACAGAATTTTCACCCCATGATTTAAGAGACAGTATAGCCTGTAATGGGCTCTATTTCAGCCATGTCATTAAAAAAAAAAAAAGTTACGGAGTTACAAATGTTATTCTTTAATCACTCAGACAGGAAGCATTGGTGAGGTGTGGCCATAAAAATGTGACCAATATATTGCAATATTAGCTTTGGCGTAAGATAACAACCACTTTCATGCTCTTCCCCAAGACTTAAATATACAGATTCTCACATGCTAAGAGTGCTCTGAGAAGTTCCAGGAATTGTGAATGAATAAAAAATATTTTAGCCCTATCTTTAAAAAGGATTTTCAGCTTCAATCTGTGAAGCATGTTGTAACATGAGTAGAAAATAAGAAATATAAATAGATGCAATAAAAAAAACCCTTTGCTTCATTTTAAAATGCAAAGTAGCACATAAAGAATATAGGTCTATCTAGAAGGGAAATTTTTAAGAGAAAAGTGTATGATATTTTATTATTTCCATGATTGTCTCTGTTCAATAGTGAGGGCAAAAAAGGAAAAAAAAATCCTTTTTTTCATACAGTGAAGTGAAATAAAGAATATAATCATTTTTTGTGGTGAGTAGTGTTATAATCAGTTTATCAGCCTATCAGCACTTCATAAATATCTAGTGAAGAAGATCTACATGTATGAAAAAAATCTCATATAAAAAAAACCCCAACATCATCACTATATAACCTCTGTGGAGTTCTGACTGTTAACAGATGTCACAGATATTGCATAGTAGATATAGCTAAAAGACAGAGCATTTTAACTTCTTTTAAAAGTGATAATTCAGATAAGATTGGCACATACATAGACAGACGCGTGCACAGCCATACATACATACAAAAAAACCTCTCTTGTAGCGGTAGGTTATTCTGAAGAAGGTTTATGACGATACCAGAAGTGAAGTACATAATGAACATTGTGGGTAGAGAAACAAAAGATGCTTTGAATGGTGTGTTAGTGTAGTTCTAATAGAACCCCAAGAAGAAAGCATGGTGTGAAACCTGTGATGTTTCTGGGTGTGGGAGTTGGAGAAGCTGAGCTACCACTGCGGTTAAAACAGTTTCTGAGCTTGAATCCGCAGACTAATAGCTTTGAGAAGGGCTGTATCTCTTGGTGACCAATAATTTTGCAATCACTTAATTATTTGAACAAATTAAATATTTGGGTATTTTAAAAAAAAAGATAATATTTGATTGCCCGTACCCATAGCCTGCATCAGCAGCACAACTATCGGAGAGAGCACTGAAGTCTGTGAACCAAGGCAGGGAAAAGCAGCAGTGAAAATGTGCACTTGGCTAGACAAATGGGGACTGTTTCCATTCCTTCCACAGGGTACAGGTATGAATATCCCTTGCTCCTATACTGTTGCTGTAAGCAGCACTACTCTTTAAGGCAGGTTGTTTGTTTTTTTTTTTTCCCCTTGCAAATTTAATAAACAGAATAAGTAAAACACTTGGCCAATGTTTTTCCAGTACGTATTTTTGTTTCATACTTGAAATTAAAAGGTTGCAGTGATACTTATAAAATTACCTGTAGAACAGTATTCAAAATGTTCTAAACATATATAGGACAAGAACAAAGTATACTGTGTGAGAAATACTGAGCAGAAGTAGAGACTATGGTGACTTCATATTTGGCAGGTATCTATCCCATCTATATTTGTTTATAGGTTTACATAAACATGTTGGGTTTCTTTCCCTGGATTTCAAATCTGTGTTGATTCTAGATCAGCAGTTTGTTAGATGATGGCTTTGTAAAAACTGCCAGGCTTCTGTCATGTTGCTGACAGAATGGTAAGATAATTAAACTATTGATCATGTTAGGAATTCAGTCACAATTTAGTGAACTTTGTTCATTAATATTCCAGTCAACATATTTCTTTCTCTCTTGTATGTACTTCAAGATTCATGTGACAGTTTTGGGGATATAGGGTTGTTAAAACTGTCAGCTAAGAACCACTACTTTAATGAAATGGTTGGAAAACAGTTGCAGTTTGGAACTGGTAAGAAGTAAATTAATCTGCCTACTAACTTGAACAACTCCTTATTCTCTATATTGGGCAAAAGGTGTCTTATAACCTTAGGTGTCCTATGTTATATATTGTGCAAAATATATCGAAAGAGTTGAAAAAACTTTTTTATTTTTGTGATACATGATGGGTTAACATGGTATAGGGTGCGAGGATAAAGACCATTTAATAGATAATATCAGTGATTTAATGATAATGGTTATTACTGGTACACATGAACTCCTCATGAACCAGGAGGCACACTCTTTGTGGAAAGTCTTTTATTTACAAGGTAGCAAATACAGATGCCTGTATTTGTTTCAGTGATCATGGCAGCATAAAATCATATTTGTGGTGGCCTGCAGGCAAACTGAATCAAAATGTTGCAAGACTCACGCCGTAGTGATTTACTAAAAGAGAAAAATGGGATGATGAGTTCTCATTTTGAAACCTACGAAAGAAACGTATGTGATGGATTTGAGCTTAGGAATGGAAAGGGAAGAGGTGACCGATGCTTTGATGGCGTCCCTTTAATCTGACTATGGGAGTCTTTGTGCTCGTCTGAGCATTAGGAGTGTTAGAGCAGCGTTGTGTGGAGCATATTGAATTGGCTTATTGGTACTCTTGTGTATTTATCTTAATTTCCTCTTACATATGACAGCAAAGGACTTCCTTCCTCAGCAAACCGGTCTGAGACAGTAGTGCACTCGCATGTGTGTTTGTCAGGTAGACAGAATCTATAAAAACATATTTCAGAAAGAAAGCAAGATCGTAGTTATTTATGGCATTGCTTAGTGATTGTAACAACATTGAGCTTGCTTTAAAGGCTTATCCAAAACCTTACATATTTTCAATATAAAATATAGTTTTGCTGTTTGTTTACTTTTTAAATTGTATTTTTCACGCTAAACCTCTTAAATGCTCTTTTCAGCTTGCTTCTGTGAAGTATCACAAATAAAGTTGAAGTCTTAATCTACAAAACCCTTTGTCATGTCCTATAATAAAAAGATGAGCAGAAGGTAGTTAAAGCTATTTATCACAGCATACTTGGCAAGTCTGGGATGTGTTAAGTTAGATAAATTGGCAACTACTTGTTCTCCATTCTTTATCTTATAAGACAGAGCTAAAACCAAATGATGCATGGAGCCTTCTTGCTTTAGGAGGCTGCTACTGTATTTTTTATTTATTAAACTCAGAAGCTGTTAAAGAGAACTTAGGACACTATGCCTTTGCTTCTATTAAAAGTTATCTTCTAGATAGTACCTTTATTTAACAAGTATAATTTGCCTTTCAAAGTGATTTTATTTTTTTTTTTTTTTTTAAGAACTATATCTGTCAGGAAACTATTACGTATACCTGGTCATTTCAACCACTTACAGTGCATGCTAAATATATTCAATAAGCATTTAATTTAGCATTAATGGGATAATTATTGTATGTGAAATACTGATTTATGATAAAAGACACATTTACTAGGATCTGACATTTGTTCAATTCATTATTCATGTTAGATAGCAATTAAACTTTACAAGGTTATTTTTAAATTGATCGGTACAGAATTTTTGTAACAATAGTTACTATAATACAAGTGAAGTGATACATCATCTGCAGCGCCATGTTAACCAAACATTAATTTTATGTCATGTCTAGACATTCAGCTGCTAATTATAGCTACTCATTATTTACAATATGTTGTAGTATGGAAAGTATTGTTAGTAGACATAATAATGGGTATTTTGTCCAAGAATGGTTTTGAACTACATTCTGTTGAAACCAGTGACACTGTGCTTTTGGATCTCTTAATTATGTAGCAAATAGCACACACAAGCTGCGTAGTATGGAAAATACAACCTAAATCACTTGTGTTGATAAAAAAAAAATACATATGGAAAAAACAACAACTTTGTTTCTCTGCACAACTGTGCAGAGAGACATAAAGCCTACTGGTTTTCGTGAAAGGCACTTTTAGTACCTCCAGCTTTTCTCTTCTGTTTCCTTAATCTACTGTACTTTTTGGAAGGGCCTGGGGGAGTTACCGTTTCATTCTAAAATTCCTATTAAATAACGTATAAAGTCCCTGCGTGTCCCATGAAAAGTCAGAGAAAGTGAACACTAAGTTTCATTTTAAGAATGAGGGTGTGTTAGACAAGAAGCTGACCTCCGTGTCGATCCCTGCCTTTGAACAGTGAAACTTCTCAGTGTTCCCGTAGAGAAGAGTGGTACTGCCCTGGGAGAGGGATACTGAGCTCAGACAAGGCAGGCAAATGAGCAATTGTGTAGCTTGCGTGGGACTCCCGAGCTGCCTCTGTAGCTTCTGCCAAGACGTCATGGCGGCGAGCTCCCTGCGGCTGTTGAACATCTCGAAGGGAATGGGCAGCTTTGGGCTCCCTGTTGCCACCGACTGCCCCAGCAAATTCTTCATCTTCCAACCAACGGGTGACAACAGTTGGTCCTGAGTAGCTGGGGAGCCAAATACTGAAACTCTTTCACTTCTGGCTTGTTCCTTGCTATTTCTTTTCTTTCGTGTGCTTAGTAGCTGTTGAAATTCCCCTGCTGCGTAGCTTTTTTTTTTTTTTTTTTTTTTTTTCTTCAAAAAATAAAAAGGAGGTATAAAAAGAACAGGATGCTGAAATGGGAGGATACTTCAGAGACTAGAAAAGAGGAAAAAAAGGACCTGGCTTTGGGAGGGAGATGAAAGAAAAAAAATCTTCAGTCCAGCATTAAGTTAGTGCTGTGAATTCAGAAAACTGGTATTTCTAAGCCTTTTAAGTCTGTTTCCTACTAAAGATGCCTTCCTTACTACCAAGATAATTGCTTTTTATTAGAGAGAAAAAGCGCAAGCAGGATTTGCAGTGTTTGGTTGAGGAACCAAAAATACGTATATTTGTGGGAAGTGGTGTGGGGTAACCTTTAGCTAGCTGGCAGCTCTGGTATCTAAAGGAAATCACCTTTACATACAGATTTTTAAGTTGGTATTATACTGATATCAATGGTATGAGGCTACAAATTCTTGAAGACTTGTGGAAAATAGTTAGGAAAAAAATACCGGATAATTAACCATAATTGGCAGGGTTTTTTTTTTTTTTTTTTTTTTTTTTTTTTTTTTTTTTTTTTTTTTTTTTTTTTTTTGTTTGTTTTTTGTTTTGGTTTTTTTAATACTGTGTTTTGATTTAAAAAGGGGGGGGGAACTAACTTTTTTTAGGTGATAATTTGGAGGAAGATGCTCACACATCAGCCCTAAGAAGATAGAGAATAACAGCAAAGTGCAGGATGTTTGTAAGAAGTGGGTCTGGGAGAGCATCTTTATGTAAAGCACCCAAATTAATTCCATGTGTCAAAAGGGAAGACGGGGGAGGAGAGTGAGTGTCATCAGAAAACTCTGATTTTTGAGGTCAATGGCTTTGTCCTATTAGAATAATTTAACAAAATCTATGGGGATAGATTATTAGATATAGTAAGAATTCTACAATTGCTGTGGCTGACCCTTCATATTGCTGTGGCTTTTTAGTAACATTTGCCATAATGCTTGCTTGTAATTCTGTGGTAATCTAGCTAAGATTAAAATAGGTAAATAGCTAATAGATTGCGATACAAAAACAAACCACAAGAAGGTAAGTGTACATTTAACTCTGTGCAATGGTACTTACAGGGAAAAAACTTACAAATTCCTAGCATTTGATGTTTTGTTTTGGGTTTTTTTAAGCAATCATTTCCTTGATGCCAGGGAAGACTGAATGCCCATGGTTTAGTGTGCTGTGGTATGCTAACTTTCTTATATTATTAGAAGCTATTTGTCTTCTAAAATCTCCCAGGATTAAAAAAAAAATAAAAAAATCTTTTGTCAAATCAGATGGTTTCTCGCAACTTTATGTATTAGAAAACTCCATCTTTTCAAGACCTTGGAAATTGGAAAAAAATCTTGTAGAGAACAACTCTAATCTCTTGCTCTGATTTATGTAACATATAAAATGTATCCATTCTTTTTAAACTTCCAATTAAATAGATTCTCACTCATTGTTACACTGTTCCAAAGAGGAAAAAATTGAAATCATATGGAAAAAAGAATAAAACCTTTTTTCTAAGAGAGGCTTCTTACTGCTCTTAGAATTGGCAAGTTGGATTTTATGTGACAGCCAGTGACTGAAACATCAGGTCAGAAATTAAAACTCCTCTCTAGTTTTGAAATGTGTTATCAACTTTTCCGTCACTTTTGGTATAATGCTCTTGTGATTCCAAAAAAGAAATTAAAATAAAAATTTATCACAAGAGCACTGTAAATAATTTTATTAATGTTGTTGTTTCTGATGCAAACAGACAACCTAAATCACTTGTGTTGATAAAAAAAAACAAAACAAAACACCACCATTGTTGACTTTTTATTTT
Organism: Aramus guarauna; assembly: GCA_013400195.1. Lineage (NCBI taxonomy): Eukaryota > Metazoa > Chordata > Aves > Gruiformes > Aramidae > Aramus > Aramus guarauna. Next base: position 350,225 of record VXBL01009093.1, on the reverse strand, counting down.
TTGTCCTTTTTTACTGTTTAATGCATAAAAATGTTTAATGTTAATTGGCAGTAAAAAGAGAGAACACTTTGGATACAGCAAGATGAAACATCTGAGGTTTTTTGAGTTCTTAGGGGGTCTGGCCCCCCTCAGCTTGTGCATCAGATTCTACCTGGAGTTAACTCCAGGTTGTGATTTTTCTTTTTTCTTTTTTTTCCAAATATTTTTTTTTTGACTGAAACTCCTTTCAGTTATTAAAATAGAACTCGTTCTCAGAATTATTTTTATCCCAGCAATACACTCCTCAGAAGGCCAACTATTTGCAGGGTTTGTTCTTCTTAAGATTGGAGAAGGGTTCCTGGCCTGTGCCACAAAAACTAAAAATGTGTGTATGGTCAGCAGCCTGAGCCCATGTGCTACAGGAGTAGGTATTCTTAATATGAAACCAAAACTAATTATGAGTAGATTTGATAAACTAAAGTGAAAAAACAGAGCTGAGAAACCAGAGTAAAAAAGGACTGGTATGTGCTTTTGGCATTTTTTCAGGTTTTCAGTACCATAAGTAATTCTGCATATATAGCATGTTTCAGTGGAATTAAAGGCAGCATTTCCTCCCTTATTTTTAGCTTACAGGTTTTAGCTTATATGCCTGCAGAACCTTCTGACATAATATAGTAGATTGAATTTTTTGTAGCTATAGTATATTTGATTGCGTAGGTAGTTTTAGAATAGTTAGACTCTTTAGGCAGTTAAAAAAAATGAAGCATTAGTTAAATTTTGGAAAAACAAAAAAAGCATAATTCTGATTTTCTATTAGTCAATTCATTTGTTTAACTAAGTGGAGAGAAATAAAATGCCCTGAAGTGTGTGTTTTACAGAGGATTACTCCTACAGCATTATTTAATTTTGTCTGTATGTGTCCTACTGAAATTGCCTATATTCTTTCTTTCTCTGTTCCTGCTCGTACATAAAAAAATCTTATTGGCACATCAGTAATTTGCAATCTAAATTCCCTTGAGAGACTGTATTTGTCCTGCACTTTGTATGCAGATCTCTCAGGTATCGGTGTTCAAAGTACAATGAAGAAACCTCAGGTTTGCAAAAGAAGTTCTCCTGTATCATGAAGGCACTCGTTCTTTTTGTATTGAAGAAATGCAAAGGCTAATGTAATTGAAAAGAAAGTTATTGCAAAAATTGCTTTTTCTCACAACCTGGCATCCTGGCTCCAGAAGTAATAGCAGATTGAAATGGGAAAAGCGAAGTCTTTCTTGCGGCATTAGGCCATAGTGGGTGGTAGAATCTCAGTATTTTTACAGGTTTGCATTCTGTAACTTTACCTTCACATTTTTAGCACATCTCTCTTCCTTATGCTGTGTTAATAAGTTCCTTATCTCTGAAGTTATGAAAGGGAAGCAGTGGGGAAACCATTACCTCCAGAGAGGAGCAGTTTGCTTTTTGTCCTACCAGAATTGTAACTTGAGCTGTTCTTCCGCTTCTAGTTGAGACTATCCTACCTCCTGAGGCAAGGTGCTTGCCCAGGTATCCAGGATTCACATTTTCTGTTGTGTACAGGTTAACAATTCAAGCAGGCAGGGAAATTCTCAGACTATTTCATGCTTGGCATGCTGTGCTTCACAATGTCATCCATAGAACAGACTCCTCGTGTACAGCTTGGTGTTTGGTGGGAATATGCTGTGGCTGAGCAGGACATTTACGTGGCCATTTTCTTGTCCGCTTGGGCTGTCAGGCACCAGAACAATTAGAGGCTATGTCGACAGAGTTAAGACAGATGCCCGTCACTTAAGAAGCGTAAGTCCAGGCTTTAGATCTCCAACAAGCAATTCAGCTGCCACTAAAACTGGCAGTTTCCACTAGCCACTTACGCTTTCCAAGGAATCGTGCCCTGCTATGCAGAGTGTCCGTGACGGATTGGGTTATGTAGGAAAATCCTGGTGGCAGCTGTGGATTAAGTATTTGGCATTAACTGGAGCGAGACTGCAAGCGAGGTGGACATCATTAGCTGAATGTCCAGACTGGCTGGTTCTTGAATGTGACTTATGACTCAAAATGCTCTTTTGACGCTGACGCAATGAAAATTATAGATGTGAAATGGAGTAGTGCCAGCAAGCAGAACGAGATTGCCTGCTACACCTTGCTCAAAGATGCTGTGTAGGGTAGCATGTGGAGTAGGAGAAACGGGAGATGCACATTTAGAACCTTCTGACGTGGTCTGGCACAGTTGTTGAAAGACAAGCTATTGCGGAGGTGTGGTGTTAGGGTACTGAATTGTGAATGAAGTTAGTAACGTCCTTTCATCTTAATCCTGCAAAGTAAAGGACTATATTTCGTATCTATTTTTTTTGCGTTTTAATTAAAGTCATGGAAAGATGAAAAATACAAGATCTTATTAATCTTAAGTGGCCTTTCACCTACTTCAGCTCCTCAGTTCACTTTCTGCTATTCTCCTCTTAGGCTGTGACAGACTTAGCATCTTTTAAGTTAAACTAAGGTATCCCTTGATCCTGCCTTCCCCTTCATCCTGCCCTGTCAGGCTTAAGGGGGTAGGAATGGACCAAAGGGAGATTTGAAATTCGGTTTCCTGAGGATCGCTTGGGGCAGTGAGGCGGAGCCCCATGGAAGCTGCTGTGCCGCTGCAGCCTCAGACAGCATCTCTGCTGGGGACGAGTTCTGGTGGTCACCATTTCCCAGCAGCTGCCGTGCCTGCAGCCTGGGACCAAAAGCCCAAGTCCTGCTCTTCTAACGACTGTGCGTGCTACAGTTTGGTTGGGGGATGTGGGGGAAAAAGAAGGATCCTTGGTGATTCGATAAAAAACAACTTTTCTTGACATAATGTAGGAACAAAAAAAGTTAAGTCGTAAACTGCAAGCTTAATTGTAGTATTTTCAACCTCTGGCTTTTCCCTTCATGTATGTCTTTAATGTATTTGTTTCCTGTAATATAGTATCTGTGTCACAGAGATTAAGTCTTTGAAAAGGAATTGATTCTACAAAATGAAAGAAATATTAAGAATCATATTACACTTCTTAATACCATAGTGTCTCTGTAGTAAAATATATTTGTTAAAATTAATAATTATGCTATATTTTTTGGTAACTATATGAGGGTTAATGGAGCGGGAACATGGTCTATGGAGGAATTCCTTTTACAGAATTGCTTTCAAAAATTTTTCAAGTAGAGTAGTACTCAATTACATATTTCAGTTCAGGAAATCTGTTGCAGTGGGAATTGTACTAGATTCAGAGAAAACTTACTATTCCAATGCAATTAATGTCTTTCATTTGTAAAGTCATAGTTTAAATGCTTTATCTGTGGGATAATTATACTCTTAGTGGCTTTGCTATGCTCATATCACAGCTATCATTTAGTAAAAGGGAAAGGACATTGATTTTAAAAAAAAAAAAGAAAGTCCTGCCTGGGAGTAGATCTTATAGTTTGTTCCGAAACAGTAAGTGTAGTGACTTTATTCAAGATGGTAGCTTTTCCAAAACAAACTGGTCCTATTTATGTATTACTGTTGCTTGAAGTTTGTGGAGAAGAAAACAAAAGTAGTTTTAAAGTTACCCACCAAAATGGAAGGGGCACACCATAATTTCCTTTAACTAACGAGACTTGAACATAGACACTGTTGTGTAAAAGAAGTTACAAACTCCTGCAGAAAGAAGTTTCATCAGTCCATCTGGTGTATATAATCAAAAAAGCTTCCTTCAAGTGAAGAATAAGATGGAGATGAAATACAGCAGGTTCCACTCCCTGTTCTTTTTCAGCTTCTGTCCACAGAGGCCTGTGAAAGCTTTAATGCTGCTTGAAAATACTGGCTGCTAAAAGGCAAAGTAAACCGGGGAAAGCTGTGGAATAGCAGTCATAAGGCTGAGGCTGCTTTCAAATACAGAGATTTGGTATACTGCACGTTAGGAATGGCTATCCTGATGTTGAATTTGTGATTCATGGGGGAGGAAGACCTTGGAAACAGTGGTGGAAACGTGAAGAAAGGGGTCAAATCTTAAGTTGTTTCCAGAAAAAGCTCATGTTTGCCCCTTTGCACTGGGGCTGGGGAAGGGAGAATGGAGAGTGTGCTGTATAAGTGAGGGCTAGCAACGTGCTGATTTGCTTAAGAGCCTTCCCAACCTGTTGCCAGTTGGCAAACTGGGCCTGCGTTCAAGCGTCAGTCAAGAGATTATGGGATCAAATTGTTTTGCAAACAGTGCCTCTCCATGTGATTTTAATCATAAGACTACAACATCTCGCTGCAGTTTTGGAATCAGAGCACATAAATTTGCATGCCCTGGTCACTCCAGAAGTGATTACGCTCTAGAAGAGTGAACGGTGGACTATGTCTAAAGACCACGTCCATGATTTGTAATATCACCTCTTTTGATTGTTTCTTAGCAGCCCGGAACAGATAGTTTGAAATTGCTTAGGAAAATCTTATTTTTAAGAATTTGCCAGAAATTTCTCTTATTGTGCCTGAGGTTGGTTATTTTATTCGTGTTGTTTTCCAGCTCCTTTCATACGTTTTTACGGTTGTTTAAGCAGTTCTGTTCCACCAGAACATGGGACACTGCAGCGTTTTCTGTGCAAACCCCAGATGCCGAGGACCAGCTGTATAGAGCTGACATGAAACATGGGCGCAGAAGTTTGCATCTTGTATACACTGAGCTCCAAAACTACCAGTTCTGATGGAATTGAGATGTTTCTGTCAAAAAGACTTAAATATACATTCTCATGTTCATGGTGAATTTGTAATGAAATCTGAATAGGGTTGTTTGGGTTTATAGTTGGGTGGTTTTTTGTTTGGTGTTTGTTTTTTTTTTTTTTATTGTTATACTTTCAAGGTGATTTCATGATCTCAGTGTCACCATTAAGGACAAAAACTGGAAGACAGGATAATTGCAACTACTTTTATTCCCAGAATCAACAAGGACAGCAAAACAAACAAAAAAATACAGAAATAAAATACCCTAATGTTTTAGAACCTTAGTAAACAGCAGAGTTATTGAATGTACTGAATGAAATCCCTGAACATGTATGTAGCATGAGTGCACGTGGTATTTTATTTGGAGGGTATTTTAAAAAAATTATTTGCAAAACTTTAAAATTTTAATTTTATGTAGTGGTTAAATGAATAAGATATGCAGGATCTGCCTTAGGCAGTTGATTGGAGGTACATTTATACTTGCCAACAAAATGCTTTTATACTGACTCCTTTAACTTTCAGTTATGGTTCTGAGATGCGGAGTCTGTGTTTCCATGGAAAGGACAATGCTATTGCTGATACTTCACGAAATGCATGGAAATGCTCTTCTTTGTGCTGGAGTTTTGCTATCAATAGCACATTAGTTTCTGTGGCAGTGTGGCATGGGATATCAGAGCCTGCGGCAGCTTATCTCCGCTCCTCTCCCATCCTGTCCCTCCTCTTCCTTGCCAGGACACAGTGTGTGCACCCACCATTTATTCAAACTCATCTCATTGCACAAGAAACAACTCCATGAGCAAATTTAACTTGCTGAAATGGGAGTAAGTTTTGGGGTTTTTTTTGTTGTTTTTTTTTTAATGGATCTTTACCTATGAGTCTTGCAAGTGAACTGATTCAGCACAAGTGCTGGCAGGTGCTCGTGTCTTGGAGGAAGGGAGGAGGCAGAACCCAGAGGCCAGAGCAGCAGAGGGAGAAGGAGATGGGTAGCGGGAGGCTGCCTTCCTCCTGGCAGCACCACGCTATGTCCCATGAAAAGGCTGGCTCTGACCCTTTTATGCTCCATGTCCACACTGTGGGAACAGAGACCACAAACTGGTGTTATTTCCTTTATCCTGGGAGTGAAATAGGTGGGAGTGTGATTGGAGAAAGATTTGTGATTTCAGCAGGGGAGCCAGTTCCACCAGGTGTGGTGTGTGCCCTGAGAGCAGAAGGTACAATGGATGCATTTTGCAGTTTGCTCTCGCTGAAGTCAATGGTAAAGAGTTCATCGATTCTGGTGGACCGGAATCAATTAGTCATCAATTAGAACATGACCTTCATCTTCTTTCTCTAATCAGCATTTCCCTATTACCTGAGTGCTGCTTGGCACTGTCCTAGCTCCAGTTGGAGTAATTTTTGTTTCTATGGATCTACATTACTGCTTTTAGATTGAAGTAAAGTAAATTGAAGTAAATTTCTTCCTTTGCTTTATGCCTGTACCGATGCGAATCTTTTACTTAAAGCAGCCCATTAATTGTGTTTCTCATCCGTTATCCATTATTTTATTTTATTTAATTTAGAAACTATGGATTTGCTTCATTAGTCTTTTGGTTTTCCTATAGACCCTATAGTAATTCTTAAAAAAAAAAAGGGGGGGGGGGGGGGGGGGAAAAAAAAAAAAAAAAAAANGGGGGGGGGGGAAGAAAGAGATTATATAAAAATGTACACAGGCAAATACACCAGTTGCTAATCACCTGAAATTTATTTATTACCTTTTAAGAAACAGAACTGTACATTTCCATAAATTCTTTAAATACGCTAGTTAATTGGTATGTGATCTTTCCTGAATGTGCCAGATGACTTCAGCCTCAGCACCACTCAGTGTTGTAAATTTTGTTTTCTGACTTTTAATCGTTAGTGTTTATTCCTCTGATCTTATTAGCCTTGAGTGCAGATACTTCGTATATCCCACTGAATAACTAAAGTCTGTGGAACTCCTGAATGCATGGATATCCAAAGATAGTTTTAATCTTTTTTTTTTTTTTTTTTTTTCCTTCACAGGAAGTAACCTCATCATCACTAACTCTACTGTTAGAAGGCTGAAGGCTGTCATATTTTGTAGGGATAGGCAATGTCTCTCGTTTGATTGATATAAATGGAAAATACATCACGCATTGTACCTACAAGCCATCTGAAAAAGCTCTTTCTCTTATTTGTTCACTGTGGGTTTTTTTCCCCAATATTACATTAACTAGTCCAGTGAAAGATTCTGCATTTCTGAAATTTCCTCTCTTTCAAGTCTTTAGACTGTAGCACGTACTGTACCTTTTCAGTGCTGTTTTAGCAAGGGCCGAGTGTGGTCCAAGGACACTTTACTGATCCGTGATGGCAGATAACAATACATAACTATGTATTACATAAAAATGAGAAATTAGAATGTACAAGTATTATTTTGATGATGATCGTTCTATGTAGAGACTGTTATTTGAAAACCGAGGTGACTAGTTGAAGCTTTAATAGAACTTTTCTATATTTTTTCTGTTTACTCATAAATTCATCACTTCTGCTTTTTTGCGTCCTCTTGAGGGATCTTTCTTTGCAGTTTTTTAATCCTGGTACCCTAGACTCTGCATTTACAGGGACTCTGTGAATTGCTTGTAATGAATGAGGGTAATTACAAATGTTACCTCTTAGAGTTTGAGCGGAAAGTTGAAATGTCTTTGGCATTTATGGTTTTTTTTCTGCAGTTAGGATTGTATTACAAGGTGCTTATTAACTCCGGAACAGATCCTGACTCTGCTTCCATCAGCCTATACAGATTGTATGCTGTTCTGCCTTTGGTTTTGTGGTGGTGTGGGTGGTGGGGGTTTTTTTTTGGTTTTGTTGGGAGTTTTTTGTGTGTGCTTTGCATTTTTTAAAATTTTTTATTTATTTTGTTTATTTTTTTTCTGGGTTCCCCCTCCTGCCCCAGTTAGAGACCCTGGCATTCTAGTTCATAAGTAAGAGTAAGACTGGCTTCAACATAACGAAGTACAGTGGCAAATATTCTGGTCACAGGCAAGATTATTCTGAGTTTTCATTATCCGAGTACACATTGTTTTGGTTTTTATTGTGCTATAACAGAGCAGAAAAATCACTAAATCTATGACCAATTTGAACTGGTCTGCTTCTAATGGGACACAAGACAGAACGGAGGAGCTGGGACCTCAGACAAGAAAATAGTAGCAGGGATTTTTTTAAAAAGATTTAAGCGTAAGGTCACATCAGGAAAGGTGCAGCTTCTCGAGCTGTTTGTTTTAACTGCCAACCCGTTACTTTTTGTCTAGGTTTTTGAGGACTTCTAGATACTGAAGTCTTCCAGCATACTTGAACGTTTTATAAACACTTACTAGCCTTGCTTTTTCAGATGATACTGAGGCACAAAGGGGTTATATGGTTTCTGCAGTGAAAATGAGAATAATGGGGCATTGGAATCCTGTTTTTTAGCACTAAATATATGTATAATTTGTGTGTATCTATATATAGTGCTTTTATATATATATGTAGTGCTAATATATATATAATATATATTATTTTTTTCCAGCTGTCTTGTTTTGTTAGTGATAGGTTTAAGATGAATATTTCTTTATTTTTTTTAACCTACTTAAAACTCAGCCTTTTCTCAAATATTGCCAAATATTATGAAACATTTGTAGCTGTCCCAGTTCTGGCTCAGAAGCCATGCTGAAATTTCCTCCTTCAATTGACAGCTTTCTTTGCCAGATTATAATATTCCCAGCTGATTAGTTATCTTAACCGCAGGGGTTTTTTTGAAGAGTACAATTAGCAGAATTTGTATCAAGCTACTAGCAGTTTGCTGTAGAATGTAATTTCTTTAATGTTTTCCGAGCAATGAATGTTTTTTATGTATTTTTGAAAAATCTGTTGCAAAGAGTACATTTTCATCCCTTACTTTCTTCCTTCCCCAATGCCAAGAAATAAAAATTAAAGTCGTGAGTAAATCTGGAACTAAGAACAGCCCTGGCATTTAACTGTGGGATATGCAGCAGTGGTTATTGTTAAAATGTAAGTATTTACAAAAGTAACACCACGTAGTGAGGTAGCTGGGAGGAGAAGGGGAAAGCAGGAGGACAGGAGCTTTCAGGAGCGGAAAGTTGGGAATTTCAGTACCTCGGAGCAGCGTGAGCACCACTGGGTGATGTGGAAGAGGCTTCAGCTAATAAGTTGGAACTAGAGGGAGTCAGAAAGGAAGGTCTTGCCCTTTGCCAGCTTGGCCATTTCATTTTCGTTCATTAGGAAATTTGGAGACTATAAAGCAGAAAGCAGTTGTTTTATACATCTTTATTTATCTGCACTGATTGAAAAGGCAGACAGCAATCTTGCATGTAGCCTTTATAGAACTTTATAAAGATAAACCCCCTATGATATATCCTTCACTTCTAATACGGCAGCTGACGTTTGCTGAATGTCTGCTGAAGTGTGATTAAATTCTTGGGGGAAAAAAGAAAAAGTGACTGCAAGGAGCTGTTTAAAAGCATTAGAAATAAATGCTGAAGCCTGGCTGTGTCTGGTTTCTGTTGTGGGCACAACAGTGTGGTGGGAGATCATGCAGCAGATCTCAGCGGAACAGGGAGGATGCAAGAAGAGACTCGAGCTTTCACACTGTCATGATCTGGCTGTTCTGCAAAGTTTTTTTGGAAGTTGAACAAAAATTTGAAGAAGTGATATAAAGAAAAAAAACACCCAAACAAACCTTGTCTGAACGTGCATTAAGTACATTTCATGTGTTTATAAATTAGAGCCATAGACCACTGTGGTAAGAAGATGTTGCTCAAAACATTCTGCTGCTCAAAATTAGGAAGGCATAAACTCTGTGTACTTCTCTTTCTACGTGATTGTTCTGGCTTCATATTTTGTTCAAACAGTGAGAAGGCTGAAATGCTATGCAGAGACTTTGGAAAATGCCATAGATTACTCTTTCAGCTGCATAGAAAATCTAGTTGTGGGTTTTTTTTGTTTGTTTGTTTTTTAAATAACTGTTAATAAAATTAAAGGACCTGAATCTACTATTACTGTAAACTTTTCATTTGACAAATATCTTCCACATATTGGTTGAATTTAAAAATATTGCAATAAACATTAAATGAGAAGCTGGACTATTTACAAGGCATAGGTACAATTTTCATAGAACAGGGAAATGTTCATTGTGCACATTAGACCATTAATGATCATTTTCACATTTACCAATTAGTGGAAGGCAATATAGCTACTTAAACTCAGGATAATACTTATTTTGAGTGGTTATTTCCAAACTGAAGTCATAGGAGATTGCAGCCTGCATCTTTCTTTGTTTCGTTTCTTCCTTTTTGTTTGCTTTAAAAACGAAATAAAAGACTGAAGAGATTTACATTGGCCAGAGTTTAATTTGTATTGACATTTATATCTTACCTCTGAGGTTTAGAAAAAAATGGAATCAAATTAGGTCAGGCACATTCAAATTAGAAGATATTGCTTAGAGCTGCATGAGCACTGAAACACCTAAATCCAACTTAAACAAAAGTGAGCTGGAAACTTAACCCAGCATGTGAGACATGGTCTGGGGGGCTGCAGAAATCTGTTTATGTTATATGGAGTATTTCTTGAAGGCATGAAGCTTGGAGTTGGAGGGAAAGAATTCAGAATACCAAATTTATTTTAATAGTAATCTCATCAACAATATTGTATGGGAGAAAAATACCAATTTATCTTTATCAGGTGATAAAGAATGTACAAACTGAAGTAGTTTGCAATAGTAATGCTGCAAGTCTCGGTCGTCCCACACAATTTAGCGCAGCGTGTGATCACTAGCATTTTATATTACAAAGGAAACTCTAATGTTATGAAAAATTAGCAGTACTGATTGGTTGTTATTGTGATACCTTTTGTAATGCTACCTTGTCTGGTGTTTTGAACAGACCTTCATGAAAAAAAAAAAGCGAAAAGCAAAATGAATTCTCACTATTTTTGTGTGTTTTTGTTGTTTGGTGAGTTTTTGGTTTTTTTTGTGAAGTAGATGTATAAATATCCCAAGATTTCCTTCACTATCACCCTACTACCTACCAGTTTGTGGTCTATGTTCAGTGTTCTCAAAAGCTTTTTCATGGACTTGCTTTGTGATTGTGTATTGAGTACAAAAACATTTTTTCCACAACGTGTGTTAAAGTGGATGAAAGGGAATACCTGTTGAATTTTCAGTTGTAGGGAGAAATTTCAGAACTCAGGTTTCTGTTAACTATAAATTTCTACCCAGAGTCTTTTATTCCCAAGAACTTTGTGTTCATATCTAGTAGGATAAATGCTTTGTTATTTACATGTTAAAACTTACATGATACTTGAAGGTATTAAATAACAAATGCTGCATCTTACAAATTCTGTTGCAATGATGTTGCTGATCACATAATTATTGCTGTTTAGTTTTGATCTGCCAGTGATTGTGGTGATGGTGCAAGGAGCAGGGAAGTCCTCTGTAGCCAAAGGAAGACCTTAATCAAAGGGGAGATATTGTTGAAAACACCCTGTACATTCTTCCAATGAAATGGGTACCCTGAACATTATCTGTTGACCTTGATGGGTGATGGCATTTTAAATTCATTAATAAAAAGCTGGTTGTGATGATAGGAGTTCTTGGTCAATAGGAAGTTTTACCAGACCCTTTTGAGGCAAGCTGCAGTGCCTCTATATATCAGCTATCTGTAAAATGCACTGCTGGTACATTATAAAGTTAGGTATGTTGTTGTGGAGATTTTTGTGAGATGAAAGGAGTGCTTAAAGAAATCTATTTAAAATAACTTGGGTTTCTTTAATAGGATGTAGCTTGAATCAAATTCCTTACATTTCATTATTAATGACCCTAAAAGTAAAATGACTTTTTTTTTTGAGCATTTATATCAATATAATTGAGAGCTTATTCAAAACCAAACAGCTGTGCAGTTTCCTGCCCAACCAGGGAAACAACCTCGATGTAAAGCATCATAATGTGTGAGCATTCGTCCTGTCCCTTCTCCCACTGATGTTTGAGCCTAATAAAATGTGGCAGTATGACAGATACCTTTTGGGAGCACTTAGCGCTTAAAATGGACTCTCTGTATTGCAATACTAAATCGTAGTGTTACTAGCATAAAACACCCCAAATAGATTTACATTTAAATTGTAACAGAACGAGGGACATAATGTCACAACGAGGCAACAAAATGGGAAAGCAAATCTCAATATACCTCAGCTCTTTATTTCAGTTTCCACTTAGGAAGTTCAGAACTTATTTTTGAGTCACACCTTGCCAAGAAATAAATACATGAAATCCTTCCTCTGAAGCTTTTCAGCCTCATGGATAACCCCTCTCCGATGACAGCGTGGCCCAGGGTGAGGGGCAGGACAGATCCTGGGGGCACACTGCAGAGACAGTCCCTGTCTCCCAAAGGTCTTTCTTCTCACGTCTCTTTCTCTCCACAGTGTTTAGAAGCTTTACTTTTTGTCGTTTTCCATTATTCATTTTAAGACTTTTTTTTTTTTATCCATGGTGGTATGGTGTTTTTTCCTTTCTCCCTTTTACTTGTACTTTTTCACCTATGGCCTTCACGCAATCTCTCATTCTCTCTCCCAGAATGTTATTTCTTCAGGTTTTAGGAGCAATCTAAGTGCAACCTGGCTTCCTTGATACTGTGGGTGTGTTAGTGTAAAAGTGGTGTGTAAACAACTGGTTCTTGAGAATGCAGGGTAGAATATGACTAATTTTTCTTCTGGTCCTTAGAACCACAGTGGATCAAGTCAACTCCTAATAGTGAATGGAGTGACAGTGATTTTTCTGCAGCTTGTCATTGCAACGTGGAATAAATATTCAAAAATTTCCGTGGAGGTTTTTAGTTTTGGTGGGGTTTTTTGAGTTAAAATTCTGCTTGGCCAGTTAACTCGATGAGTGGGATGGGGGTTTGATCTCAGATGAGTGCTTTGCGAGTATGAGCCTTCTCTTAATTCTTAAACAACTTGTGTGTTAGTCAAACTTGTGCAGATAAATTCTGCTGTAGCAAAAAAGCACGTCCTTCCTGCACTTGAAAAATCAACTTTTCCATTGCCTGGATCTGTGGGTTTTCCCAAAATCTAGTTCATTCACTTAGAAAACTTTCTAAGTAGCTTGTAATTTATGAATGGCTGAATTGTGCTTTTAATATAAGGGGGTTTTAATACTAAGAAAATAAAATGCACATTTAAAAAGAGACTAGCCTGTAACAGTATTTTCTGTGCCTTACATAAAAAGTATTTGTCTTAATAATAGCATTGGGTTTTATAGCTATTGTAACTACAAAAATAATTAAGAGCATGTCAGTGAACTAAAGAGGGATTTTTCTTATTCACTTGAGAGTCAATTTAAATTACAAGTGAAATAAGGAAAAAGTGCCCTAAAAACTGATGCGTACATATTCGTACCACAATGAGCAGATAGCAATTGGTGATAAGTGATTTGCTTTGAATAGCCCAGGATGCAAAGCTCTATACATAGCAAATAAGCTTAGACTCGCTGGAGAGAAGACAGAGAAGTTAATCTTCCCTCTAGGGCAATAAGGTTCCAGGTGATATATTTACTATGGATTTTGTCACGCTGTGTTTTAATGCTCCCAAACAATGGATTTCCCCCTTTTTTTTTTTTTTTTTTTCCTTAGGAAATTCTTTCACAAATGTTCTATTTAGCAAGGCTTAGACTTCCCTTGGAAGCCTGTGTCTTTTCTTTCCAAATGAATCAATAGCATCAATTAGGATTGATTAGTAAGGTCAAACTTGGTATCTCACCGGAAGGATACGTAGCCAGAGAAGGTCCTGGCATTAGCATGCAGTATTGACTCATGACGCTGTCTTAGCGGGGCATGAGAATTAAAAGCAATTGCTGCATCTGGAGACAGCTAAAATGCACATTACACAGAAAATGTGTGAAAAAGCGGTAACTGACCCTGAATTCAGTTTATCTGGGTTGGAGACCCATAAGAAAGAGAGGTCTCTTGACAACTGTTTATTGATGAAAGAAATAATTTTCTAATTGATAGTTGAAGAACATTGCAAAGTCTGTAATGAAGGCGCAGCTATTTTGCTTCTACCAATATGTACAAATAACTATTTACTGATTTTAGACGGTTTCTATATTGTTCTGTCAAATTAACACCCTTAGTGTTGACAACTTGGAAATCTTTCAGGGATTCATATAGATATCTAAACTTGTACTGTATTTTACGAAGCAACCTGAATTATATTTCATGGCAGAGAATTATTTCATGTATACATTTTTTCATTGAACAGTTTTGAATCTATTGTGTGCTATATTCTTCAGCTATTTCTGATTCTTGCTTTTGGTTTTGATTATTTGGTTTGCTTCCTGAAAGTTATATAGTACAATTGGACATTACCCAGCAGAAATATGTTTGAAGGCAGATTTTTTTTTTCCCTACATTCTGGTTTGACAGAAATAGGAATACTGCATGTCTGTATTTCCCCAAATTTGTTTATTTTCCTGATGAATATCTTTTCTGGCTGAACTGGAAAACTTCAGACCAGACATCCTGTAGTGTTCTCATAGACGGTGCTTTGGTTAGACTGGAAAAATCCCGGTCTGCTCTTGAACCACAGTGGGTCAACAGATCAGCTCTTGTGCTCCACAGTAAGCCCAAACAAATCAGATACACTGAACATGATGTACGCAGGTGTGTATGTATTTCTGTCTCGGTAATCCAGGACAGAAATATGTGAGTCTTAATGACATGGTAAAAATAAAAATAGCTAGGGGCCTTAAAGGCTCCTTTTCTGCCAAGTCTGTCCTCAGAAGTAACTTCTGTTCACCACATTACTTATATGGCTGATTTATTTGATGTATTTCTTTCACAGAGAGGAGGGTGGGGTGGTGGAGAGTCTCGGCAAGTCAATAAAAATGTTGTGGGAAATATGGGTGACTGCGGTGCGGACCCTTAAATTGCTGGCTGCCTCCCACGGGAGCAGTCAGCCCTTGGGTTTTCCAATCAGCAGCCTGCTTTGTCGATCCACCTGAAATTAGGGAGGAAGTGCTGTGCAAAAACTTCACGGCAAGGTTAGGTCTTCACACTGAATGGCAAACGTGAAGGAAACTTTAAAAAGGTGGAAAACCAGAGCATGGCTTAATTCCAGTATACATCTTATTACAGGTCTTACAGGAAGCTGAAGTAGTCACTTACGCAGCCGGTGCCAGCTTATTTGCAAATCAGCATGGCAAGTTTGAGCAACTTAGAAGCCCCTCCACCCCCTTCAGAGTCTACCAAGGGTATTTGCTGAATGCCAGATACGGACTGCCTCGTTAAAACAGAAATTACTTGCGTTGATTTTGATGATGTTGGGCTTCATTTCAAAAGCTTGAGATGTTGCTCTGGTGTGGAAGTTGAATAAAAGGATTTCAAAATTAAAAAATAAAATCCCGGTAAAACTCCAGGAGTAAGCTGGCAATCAGAAAAGTACTGGCACCTTTCCATGATCTGTAGTCTTATTGGAATAAATGCAAATCATCTTTGGGCTGAAAGTTGCATATGTGAAAGCTTTTAATTTTGTTAAAATGAATTACCTATAATTATCTTGTAGTCATCTACTATGTATTAACAACTAAAAGACATTGAATATTCACAGTAATTTACCATTAATCAAGGAAAAAAACCCTTGAAAGACAGGTTAAAATCACATTACTGCAAAAACAACTTACATCTTACATTAGTAATTGGCTGTGTAAAATTCCAAACAGAAATAACAGCAGTGTGTGAGACTGTTTATTGACAAGGTTTGTATGCAGGTGTTTCTTACAGCAATAAGAGGTGAGATAGGTACTTTGAAGGTGAACATAAAGGCAAAAGAAACAGTTGTCCCAAAATGCCCATAATCGAAAAGGCAGTTGTGAAAAATAGTTTTGCTCAGAGTTGTATCCTCTCTCGGGGCTGCGCCCTGTTCCTAAGGTGTGTGCGGTCTGTCTTTCCAGCAAGTTGATATCAAATGCTTAGAGGTGCTGTGGCAAAATGGAGCCATGCATCCATCCCTCCTCATTGTGGTGCCTTTCTTGCAAAGGAAAGGAGAGCAAACTCAAATCACCATTGTGCATGTTAGAGCACAGATTGTACCTCTCTGCATGGTCACAGAAAAGCAAGGGAGTGATATGTCTTTAGCATGCGTTGCAGTATCCTGGCCACCCCGATCGTTCACTGTAGGTTTAGTTCACATGTTGTTTTTATTTACATTTCCTCCTTCCTTTAATGGTGGATAGTCTGGACTTGATCCGTACCCCGCCTGGAGCTGCCTGCTGGGAGCAACGTGGTGCTGACGCTTAAAATGTTGTGTTTGTTCTACTGTGTATAATCAGGTTAACCTTGTATTTTGAGCTTTAATTATTACACAGAAGGGCAAAATTTTGCAAGGAAGGGTGACTTTAATGAGCACACTTCTGTGTATTGTCTCATTCTATTTGTTCTTGTTCTTGTGATTTATTAACAAACTAGACAAAGAGCAATCTTAGTAACTCCTCCAGCTAATTTACAACAAACATACATTATGTTCCCTTGAAAAGCCAAAACTTCAAATTTCTATGTTTTTCAAACCGCAAAAACCTTTCCAATAGATGTCTTGAAGATACCCTATCTTTACCGGCCCCTTTACATCTCTGTTACTGCAAATGGTGGTTGATACTTATCGTAAGAGTAATCCCTTGGAAGTTACTTAGTGAATGCAGCTGTGCTTAAAGTTTGTCATGTGATGAAATAGGGGTTTTGAATCAGATTGTGAGAAAGAGGTCCAGATTCTTTAATGTCTGGTAAGCAAATCGATGGTGATTGTAGCAGTGGTACAAGAATGTGAGTGCATACCATTAAGGGGAAGGTCTTCCAAAAGCACCTCAGCACCTCAGACTTAACCCTTTGCATCATTAAAGAGTGATGGCGTTGGCTCCTAAACCATTCTGGTGCTCTTATAGGCATTGCTGTATAAGCTGCTCTGACTTTAGATAGCCCCCTATCATTTTCCTCAACTTTACATGTTGCTGTGAAGCTTTGATCTTTGTAGGAAGCTGACAAGTGATGAGAAGGTTTCTGGAGTTGTGGTCTATTATTGAATGGTTTATCCTGTCGAGTTAGCAGCAAAAGAACAAATACTCTACCCAGATGGATTTTGCAGGTAGGACTTGGTTACTATAGCAGATGCTGTTCTCTCATTTCGCTTTTGCAGGTTCTCAAGTTCTTCGGTGTTTTTTCACTGTAGTGTTTTAAAAACAAAAGCAGAAATGTGGGGTTTTTTTGATCTGATAATGTGCAGAAATATTCCATACGTTATATATGAATGTCAGTGATATAAGAATGTGCATGCTAAACTGATGGAAGATCTTGAAATTTGCTACGTGTTAGCATATAACATTATTCAGTTCTCAGTTTTAGAGTTTCAGATTAGGTAATCACTTAAAATAGTACTTCAAAACTGATTTAAAAATCTTGTCATTAAGGTAACTTATATTTTTTATTCACTATCAGTATATGGGAGCTGCCATGTACCATGCCCTAAAATATATGGGATTTCAGAGGCTGGCCTACTGCTCTTTCATCTGAAGTCATTAATAAATTTTCTTGTTGAGCTCAGCTAGGTCAATGCTGAGAGTTTATAAAAAATCCTTGGATTTTACTGTGTAACTAAAAGTAGACCATTGAAAAATTAATTGATATCAACTCTTCGGAAAGTGTTTTATCACTAATACGTGCCACTGAATTAGGGAGGGGCAATTTATACTAATTCACGTACAGGCAAACATAGAGGTTACATCCTGAGCACATTTGTCAAAAAAGAGTGGTAATGGAAACCTTCTTGTCAGCTCAATAACATGTTCAGTTTTTTTCTCTTGCACAGCTTTATGTGTTTTCTTTCCTGTCCATCAAAATGAAACATTTTGAGGCTTGAGGATTTTATTTAATCAAGTTAGCTCATCCAAATAAGTTTAATTTACTTGAAAAGCTCTGTCAAGACACATGAATCCAAGTGATCTCGCTATTTTTAACCCAGAAGGGAGAATCTAGATGAAAATAAAATCTGCTACACCATAGTCTTGCTAATCCTTCTCTTAAAGATCAGAACAGAAACCTAAATGTTTCTCTTTGTGGTCACTGAAAGATGTGAAGCCAAACAAGTAACATGCATCACAGGCAAAAGAGCAGAAGCTTTTTTGTTATTTATGCATATTTTCCTTTTGCTTTCACCCTTCCTGGAGTAATTTTTCCCCCAGTTAGCATATTTCTCCTTGAAAACCCAAACAGTTAGAAGGTATGGGTTACTTGTACCGCAGCATGGCCTCGGAAAATTCAAAGGGACATAATTAATCGGAATGCTTGGAAACAGCATGTTCCCCAACCACAGTAAAATTCAGGATAATAATTTTATCCTGATTTGTTTCAACTGTTTTGAAAGATAAAGTTGATTGTGAGAGCAGCTTGAACTTTTGTCCTTAAGACATTGTTGAGGATTTATTGTTGAAAATGAAGGAATGAAAATATAAATCAGTTATGTAGTTTAGTCTCAGGGAAATACATACATCAAGACTGAAAGCATTCACAGATATTGCACTTTGTATTGTGACTGCTTTATTGGCAAGCATTGACTTGTGTTGCTTACGCAGCTGACCACTCTAAACAAATACACAGATCAAAATTACTTTAAACAACTTTATAATTATTTTATTATTTATTGTGCCACATGGATATTTCATTTAAAATTTATGTTTCAATTAGGCTTTATATTTTAGATGGAGGAGAGGCCACACTTGCACAGTCAAATTTGGTTACGGGTTTGAAAACGGGTTAGTGTGGTGGTGTCCATTTTATGCAAGCATTACATGTTTAGGACTGTCACCGATGTGTAACAGTTTGACTGGTTTTGAAGCATTTTCCTCTTCTGTTCACAAACACAATTAATGTTGAACTACTTATTACCTTCTTTTGGACTCTGAGTAAGATATTTATGTGAATCAGTGAATCAGTTCTTCCATTTGTTTGTAGTTATTGCACAGTAGAGGAAAAAAAATAAAAGTAATAATAATAAAAAAAAATAAAAAATCCATGGTTTTAAGAGTAGTCTTCCAGGAAAGAAGTCCGGTCAAACTCCCCATTTTCAGAATGCCTGGAATAGTTCCTCAAATATCCCTCCAAATGAAGTATATCATAGTAGGGCAGATTTCCCTTTCCCTCAAATACTGTTGCCTCTGTCTTTACTGTCCCATCTTTAGTGCCACAATTACCTGATTTAAGGTATCACCTTATAGTTTTTTTTCTCTTCTTTTTTCTTCCCTTTCTTTCTTTTCACTGTTGTTTTTGTTTTTGTTCTTTATTGTTGATGCTGATAAAATTGTATCATTTTGTTCAAGCTGTCTTCAAAGCACTGCACCTGCAAGTTCACTTTATTGAAAGGTATTTTTAGATGTAGACTATAAAACTTAACATTTTTTTTAGATTTTTTTTATATGGAATATTGTTAAAAGGAAAAAAACATACAGAGAGTAAGAAAAGGAGCACAGGAAGAGGTTTTTTAGAGGTTTTTTTCTATAGGCTCTATCCTCCTCTAAAAGACTCACCTGTATTAAAAGTAGAAAGACATTACATTTTAGATCTTGTTGTCTGCTTTTTCTTCACAAAATCCGATAGCTTGCAGCAAATGGCAAGGAAATCTTCTGAAATGTTTAAAAGGGAGAGTATTTTAAGTACCAGTAGTGTATGCCCTGATCACATAGGAATGTCTTCAGTAAGGGAATGTTTCTGTGTGGTGTAAATCCAATTCCTACACCATTCTCACCACACCTAATAGGAATAGAGAGGAACTTCATGTGGGATTCTGATGATTTACTCCTATTCTTTACCACAGTGGGTCTTCAGGCTTCAGTAACATCTACACTCACTAAGTAAAGGGCTGCAAGTAAGCTGATACCACTTCTTTTTGGTCTGAGTTAACTTTAACTTTTTGCAGTTGTAAGCAATGTCAGAAATTTTAAGTGATGTGATGTCCATCAGCCATGAACTGTTTCTACCGTGCTAATGGTGACTCAGTGAGTTCTTAAAGTTGAGTTCTTAAAACTGACCTTTAAATCAGAAACGAGCTAGTATGAGAAAAGGTGGCCCTTGGGTGACCTGGTACCAAGACTCTGGAACTTCAGCTGTCATAACTGTATTTATAGTTATTGGTAACTTAATATAGGAAATGATTCACCTATTAAATCTATTAAGTCGTTTCTTTGTGAGCTACTGGCTAGCAAAGTTGTTGGCAGTAAAAAGTGTCTGTTCCCTTTCCTTAATAATGTAAGTAAAAAGGAGTTTGCCAAAGCCCCATTTCTTTCTCTATCTTCTGTCAGCATCTTTCTCTGAAGCCTTTTCTGCCTTCCCGAAGTAGATCTTTCCATAGAACCCTAAGCTCTTCAAGGAGGGAGCCTGTCCCCCTCTCTGATCCTTAGAGGCTTTGGTAGATTAGGACTTTCTTTGCATTTTGCTGCACTACACATACCTTCAGGATTTTTGTAGTGTTGTAGACCCTTTTTTTGTATTCTTTGAGGTTTGCCTAGCTTTTCTTTTGGAAAGCTGTACAACACGTAGATACTGTTTTTTCATGACTGGTTTCCTGACTTTGACCATGACTCTGCCAAATGGCTTCAGAAATGTTGTTTATTGTGTCAGCAAGTTTCCTACCTCAGTTCTCCACGAATGCTGCCTTTATTGCTGGGAGACAGCCATGCTATTAATGAGTACCCACCTGCCTGGCTTTCAGAGCCAAACAGGACGCAGCCTTTAAGCTCCACAGAAATCCACCAGACAGAAGCATTTATTCAAAGCCAGACCCCACTCTGATTCTTTGGGACCCAACAGCCCCTTCTCAAAGCAAAGATTGGCCTACCCAGGACCCTTTCTACCTTATCTGTTTTTCCCAGTGCAGAGTTTGTTTCTACCTTTTCAGTAAAGCTCTGGGATGTAATGACTCAAAGTAGCTGCAGAGGAGGCTGGCTGCATCCTTTCACGGAACAATAGCTCTCATCTCTGTTCATTAAAGAAAAGGGTTTGCTGAAAAGAAGGATCATAAAATAAAATGCTTATGCCTGGTAGTCTTTGCTGGTATTCTTCCTGAGGCAGCTAAGCTTCAGCAAAGGAGAGCTTACAGGGGGGTGGGGGTGGGGGGGGTGGAAATGCTGGATATCTCAATTGTTTTTACCTGCACTTTGTCTTCTGACCATAGACAGAGGGATGCTGGTTTGTTGCATGTTACATGGCCTCCTGTGATGGACTGTCTTCTCCTACTGTTATCCCCATGAGGGGCTACCCTCATACGTGCGATCCACCCCACTGCTGTGTGATTCTGGCTTGATGTGTCAGGTAGTTATCCTGTGGTCCTTGATTAAATAGTTGCTGAGGACCAGCCTCCAGTTGCTCATTTGTGGGTGCTGCTTGTAGTCAGCTACAGTGAGGTGGAAGGTACCGGATAGGTTACTGTTTTCCTTACTCTCCCTGCTTCCTCCAGAGTAAAATCTAATTAAAAGACTAAGGGGATGGTTGTTCCTTCATCACCTGATCTGTGACATGTGTTAGGGAAGAGCTCAGGATATGCCACCAAATAAAAATACTGCTGTAGTACCTGCATAACACTTCTTAAAGCAGCACAATTATGAGTACATAGCAAGGCTTTCTGTATAGATGCTTTTGGTTAGGTATATATTATGACCTGTTAAGTAACAACTATAGCTGGTAGCTGAGAATTTTAGTTATGGACGTGGTTATTGACTAAGGCACAGTAATGGGCTCTGGCAGACATGAGTGAACTTCCCACTCAAATTTCATTATACCCAACTGAAATTAGGAGAGAGATTATAATTACTCACCCAAATCCAGAGTTAGGAAAATGTCTGCCTTTCTGTTCATACCTGTGAAGCAGGTTTTTTGTAAACATGAACTCTAGGTATTATTGATGATTAACAAGAAGTCTTAGTTGGGGTATGCAAGTATGAGATTTCTTTCTGACAATGGCTGGCAAGCAGTACAGGGCTGTGGCGTGAAGGAGGGATATATACATTTAACTTTTTGCCAGGATGCTTAATCATTGGGCTAAGGGCTAACAGTTCAGGCCTTCCAAGGCTGACTGATCTCCCTTGGCAGCAGCTTTTCCTGCTATTTTCTCCCTTCTACAGAGCACAGGACATGCAGAAGGTCTTCTGATTTGCTGTTTTATCCATGGAGACCTTCTGGTGAAAGGGGGTCAGGGGAGCTCAGAGATATCAGAGAGCTTGCTTGCTACTCCTCTCTGCATTTTAGTTTTGATGAGTGGGTGTACAAGGCTCCATAAAATAGTTCGTATATGCAAATGAACAAACAAGTGAATTATCAAGAACTATCAGTTGGGGAGGAAAAAAAGTCAAGTGCCTTATCTTTCCTGGAGACATATGCTACAACCAGATAAGCAGTTCATCTTCCCAGGTATGTTCCATTAAGTATATTATCCAATCAACTAGGATATATAAGACATATTGCAACTGTAATCTCCTCAGGCAAGTAGTATTCAATTATACTTACCATTTTAAAAAGAGAAATATCCTGAGCATTTAGAGTGCTTGCATTTTTGGCACTCAGTCTTGTTATGTGAAGGCTAATAAAGAACATTCCAACTAAGAAGGCATAGGACAGGCAGATGAAATACTGAAAAAATAATGTTATATAAGTCCTGAAGAGGAAATGTTCAACATCCCTCAAAATGGTTTCGTGACATCTTATCTAATGTCTTGAAATTAGGTCAAGGATAGAGAATGAAAGAGAATTACCATCCCTTTCTGTGCCTACGGTGTATGTTTTGTGTATATAGTTATAATTAAAATAGACATGCTGCTGAATACTTTGTTTGCAAGTGCCCTTTCTGTTTTAAAAGTGCATTCAATGATGTATTTTGTTTTGTTATGTAAATTGCTTTTTGGATTGAATACTGTTCAGACAGACCAATTTTCCTGTTACTCTTCTAAGCAAATATTAGAGATGTCGGAAGTCTATCTGTCGCAGCTCCTGCAAGCTTTCTTGAAGAGATGTCTGCTCTACCACATGAGATGTAGCAAATCAGCAGATAAGTTCAGTCACAGACAGGTTCATAATTTGGTAGGAGACTACTACTTCTATTGGTTTGACTTGAAAAGAATCTAACGTAATATCTTTGGAGGTTTATGAGAAAAACTGCTTTCTATCTGTTCCTGGAAGAACTTGCAGCAGGGGTTACAGTTCAGGTTGTTTACCACCTTCCCGTATCAAACCCTATTTTCAGTTGTTTATTTTCTGTTAAGCTTTACATATATTGGCAGAAATTTCAATGTCAGTTATATGAGGTAAGCTAAATACTAGGATATTTCAGTCTACAAAATATGTCCAATATATAAGAGAGATTAAGGGAAAATACATTGTTTGGCTGAGTATTACATGTAAATAGTATAGCCTGTCACTGAAAATTTCTAAGACTCGACGAAGCAAGGAAGCATTTCCCAAATTCCTTTGTTTCCATCCCTCTCCAGAGTGACCCACTACCTTCCTCATTCAAACTGCAATTTGAAAATTATGTTGAGTGTATGCATAGTCCATTCTTGCTCCTGCCCGTGAAATACACTAGTAACTTTATTCTTTGTATTGCTATTTGGCCAAGGTATAACCCTCTAAAAATTGATGCATATTTACTAGAAATTTACATTTAGCACCTACTTTCTTTAAAGGTCCTTTAGTTTTTGCACAGAGCATGTTCCATCCACCTGTGCGAATGATTACAAATGAAATGCTATTTTCCCCCTACTTTCATTTTTGTTTCCCATCATTCCACCAGCACCAAACAGATGTCATCTCTGGACTGAAGAGAACGAGCCAACACTGCACTCCTCCTTTCTCCTCCTGCATGTAGGTACAGTGCAAAATGTGAAGCTGCTTGAGGCCAGACAGATTCTCCCATTTGTCTCCTCCTCTAAAAACTTCCTCTTTCTCTTTTTCTGGTGGTCCGACTCAAGGAAAGTAGTTGTTACCTGGTTCAGTAGCAGAGATAGGAGATCGAAGACAGGCAAGGGAACGGTGAGAAATGTCTTATGTGTCATCCCAGGGAAGGTCACCTGGTAGAACAGGACTCTTCAAGAAGATGATATGAATTAATCTGCTTGTTAGATAAGCAGATACTGTGTATAGATATGCAGTCTTCACATATGCCTTTCAGCGTGACTAGACAGAGCTGAAACCTTGCAAAAGTTGACAAATCTTCAATTAGCCTTATGTCATCTGAAAGTGAGCTATGCACAATATATAAAGAAGTTAATTGCACAAGAATTTTCAATGTTTGCAAACACAGAGAGAAACTGAGATCTGTGGATGTGGTCCAGAGAATATGTTTGGGCAAATTTAGTGTTACATGCTCTTGAAATACCTGGTATAATATCCATTTACAGAACAACTGCATTTGTTAAGGCAAGTAGGTGAGTTAGTAAAGATACATACTTATTAATGGGAATATATACATGTACCTGAGCTGAAACTGGAAGCTGACATCAGAGGAATGATGTCCCCCTCCCTACACCTCTCTGTACCCCATGGTTGTTTTCTACTCCATTTTTATTATTCTCAGAACAGTTGTAATCTAGTCAAGTAGCATACATCTCTTTTTTTTTTTTTCTTTTTTTTTTCCTTTTTTTTCTTTTCTTTTTTTTTTTTTCTTTCTCCCCTGGCTAGAGCACAAAGTTATTTGTCAATTAAGGTTTTTGGAGCCTGGATTTTTCCCACATCTACAGTTTTTCAACACGAAACCAAAATGAACGAAAAACTCTAATAGGGCTTATTACTTAGTGAAGTTACTTTCTATTTCCAACCTCAGGTTCCCAGTGGGTCAGTACACTTACCTTGCTAGCTAACTTTGCAATGAACTGTTCGTCTCTTTCAAAGAGAAATGGCTTTTCAGAAGATAAGCAGTTAAGACAGCATTAATAAAAGCCTCTGTTGCAACACTTACCTTCTGCTGGCCACTTGGGAACTGCTGCCTTCTTTTACATCTTTCCTATATTATACAGGAAAGAAAAGTATTTGTCTGGTTGTCCTCATAGCTCTTGCAGTCTAAATCATGCCAGTCACAGATACTTAGGTCATGCTACATGTTTCCTCCTGAATTCCAATTTTTATATATTTCCAGACTCCTGGTGGGTCAAATTAATTGGGAGTGAACTCTGAATCAGTTTCTTGACCTTCCTTCTCCCTTAGTCTTTGTTTCTTTTATCCTCACTGAATAAATAGCATCCAGTAATCCAAATGGCAGGAATTTGAAATAGCCAGTTTATAAATAAGCACCCTACATTACCAAAAAATGCTACACAAAGATTTATTTCACTTTTTGTAGTAGTATGTTAGACCAAGAAAAGTGACATTCATCTTAAAATCTTTAATCTGTGAAAGAGTCTGATACATTACTTACAATGTGGCTGCTGTTGTTCAAACATGAGAACTACTGAAGGAGCAGTGAGATTATTTGAAGTAAACAGATCTGAACTGGTTCTGTCACAAAGCCAAAAACTTTAATTAAAGTTTCAAAACTAGATGTCATTGTTTGTTCACAGAATAATAGCAGTAAGGATGGATCTGTAAGGTGGAAGCATTATGGAAAAATAAAGGAACTTTTAATTTTTTCTTCCTACGTTTCTATTATAACTTCACTGTAAATATAGTAGAATAAATATTGTATGGTTTGCCCTATGGCTTTACTGACCAGAAAACATTATCAGATGACCTACACATAATGTCTGCGGCTTAAGCAGCAATTCTTACCTTTGGTAAGCAATTCCTGGTGCTGAACTAAAAGTCCAATTATTAATAAGATATTCAAATTTGACAGAGTTCACACTTTCTTCTAAAATCCATGTATTCAACAGTTCAGTACGTTGTAGTGTGTAAGAAATACTACTGTTGGGAAGAGTAAGCCAGAAAGAGCTAATAACAGGAGTCCAATGCGAGCTTGCAGCTGAAAGAAACCGTACCTGCTGCTATGACAGTTGGTTACTCTATCAGGAGTATGTGCCTGTCACTGTCTTGGCTAATTACCATGGTTGCAACAGAATAAATGGATATTTTCCAAATAATGACCTCCCTTGATCATCTGCAGCAGAGGTCAGGAATTATCTTTTACCGCCTGTGTAAAACCTCAGTATAACTGGTTGTGACTAAATCTCCCATGACAAAATTTTGAAATGATTTTTCATCTTGGCAGTCCAGATGCGGAATGTGCATGCTGAATTTTCAAGCATTAGGTGAAAAATTGTCTGAGGATAGCTTATATACATTATACTAATGTACCTGAATGGCATTATTAGAGATTTCATGAAAAATAAAAATTATCTGGTCCTAATGAATATTTAACCAGATAGACATTAATGCTTTTTATTGTTCATCCAAGTTTATTGTTCATTATCAAAGTAGTCTGTAAGGTTAAATTTCATATAGAATATAGTATGTTAAACAACAGAGACTTTTTTTTTTAATTGAACATAGAATTTAGGAAATATTCACAGATACCTCTGTAGGAGATTTACTGAGCTTTATTGTTGTTTACTGTCACTTTTAATCTAAATCTCTAGGCTTTGAGTTTAAGGAAAACGGAGTATTGTCTCACACACCAAATACTTAACTTCCATGTCGCGTTAGCTAAATATCATTGATGTATACCCTCAGCCTACCACTCACTGTTTTAAGATCATGGAGGAAAATAAAGCATGGTGTGATTTTGATTTCACCAGAAGCTACTTCCTCCAGAAACAAGGTGCTGCTGTTGATAGGTGATACTGTACTTCTCTGCCAAGCAGACCAACCTGTAGCATCATCTTAGGTTTGAAAACGGTGGTCAGTTCAAAGTACCAGTTTTCTACAATTTTTATTGCTCTTATTTGCCTAATTAAAGGTAATGATAATAAGGATGTGTTACTACTCAATATCTAAAAAATAAAGAGATAGTTTCATGATGATCACTGCTATGAGCATTTCCGTCATCTTAATAAAATCACCTTTTCAAGGACTGTTGCTCATTTTCATATTCATATCTTAGACTCCCAACATGAAGGAAGCAATATTGTAGTTTCTTCTTCTGTATAACTTCATATCAACAGCTTTTTCTTTCACTTTTTGTTGCATAAAAATCAGGTGAATCTAATCCAGAATAAATGCATTTAATCGAAAAGGAAGAAAAAGGCAGAGAAGTCAAAGGTATAACATATGCAAAGGCATTTACTCTATATGGATTTTGCATAGATGCTTAGCAAGTGGAGGCTCTTTAACTTTCTGATTAGGTTTTTCAGGCTCATGAAATATATGCTTTTCTAAGAAGTAATGAGGAATACTCAGGAACAAAATTTTTCTCCTTTCCTCTTTCAACAACAGTTTTAATGATATATAAAATCAGCGAGCTTTTAGAAAATCTCTTTTTCTTTTTAGAGAAATAGAAAGTCTTAAGGTAAAGAATTCTGTGGAAATATTGCCTAGGGATATCAAATTTATTCTGCATTTTAATGAAATCACAAATGAGTCAATTTAAAACTAGTATATCATAAACTATGCTTCCTTCCTACATCTGTTCATAAACATAGGAGGATGTATACCTAGGGGAAACTTGGTTCCTCTTACAAGCAAGGAGGAAAAATTCTAACTAGAAATACATATTTTTTTTCCTTGTTCCCTGTGGGTAAACATCACAGAAGAAAACCTAGTTAAGTTTCCTTACTAAGACACAGAGCTTCTTGTCAATCATCGTTATTAATAAGGTTTGGTGGAGACAGAAGTGTGTCACTATGTATATCCATGTAGTATTGCAATTTGAATTGAGTCAGTTGAGTGTAACTCTTGCCTAACAAACTGGACAAACCATAATATCAAAACATAGGATTAAGAAAAGTCTTATTTACTGACAGCGTGTTTTGCAGAAAGTTTCCTGGATTCTATAGCAAACAGCAACGCTGTCTTTAGAGAACCATTAAAAAGACCCATACAAAACAAACTTTGAAGACTTGTTTACTAATTACATCTAATTGAAATAGATGTATGTAATTTTTAGGTCTTCTAAATGGACATTTTTAGAAGTTAGAATTGACACGTGCAGGGAGATTATAAATGAACCCTTGTGTAATTGTTGTCTGCTCTTGTCAAATCTGGATCCCTAAACTCTGCTGAATTTCATTGTGTATGTGTTTCTAAAATAGTATTGGTGCTAACTGACATAGCCACCGATGTCTGGTTACAGCTGACATCTTGGCTGTCGTCTGTTCAGTCGCACACTGATACGCTGCTTAGGTTGACTGTTCATTTAAAATGAGTGGGACATAAATCCTCAGTTACCAAAACTTGGATCCTAAACCCATGCCTCTTTGTAGCAATGGCTGGTCGTAGTCGTATTTGGTGGCTGGAAGGTATGTTTTGACCACTGTTAACTTTTTTTTTGTGTGTGTGTGACTCTGAGTACTATTATTCTTACATTTCCTCTAAACTAACCATCCACATGACTTCAGAGAAGCAGGCAAGTCAGCGTAGTATGTAGTGCATGGACCTCATATGCTCGAATTACATAAACTGGTGCTTCACGAATCCAGCCACAAATGCAATACACAGTGGGCTTTACATTGTGGTACCAATATTGAGTACTTCTTCAACTGAGTAATCAATCTTGAGCAATCCTGAGTAATTCTTCAATTCATTTTTGTTCCTGAAATGCTCAAAGGAGTGTAATTCTCTTAAGTGTAGAAGGAAGATTCAGACTTAAGAGTATGAAGGTGGACTTTAGTGCTCAGTGCATTAATTGTGGAAGCTTCTTGTCTCTAAAAGTATATTTTGGACTTAAT
This sequence comes from Aramus guarauna, assembly GCA_013400195.1. Taxonomy (NCBI): domain Eukaryota; kingdom Metazoa; phylum Chordata; class Aves; order Gruiformes; family Aramidae; genus Aramus; species Aramus guarauna. The sequence goes on along the minus strand of VXBL01009093.1, from coordinate 321,651 downwards.
TAGCCCATGAAGATACTGCTACTTTTCTTGTTGCCATAAGTAGCAGTAGAAAAATTAAGAGCTCTGCCATCTGAAGTGCTGATCCACCATCATCACAATCTGATCTCCAGAAGGTGTTTTACAAACATTACCATGTAGTGGGAAAGATACAGTGATACATACGCTCCTTAATTCCTGTAAATTAATATTTTCTTAGCATCTCTTAATTTCTGTACCGAATCAGTTAGAAATGGTCACAATATTTTAACAGCTTTTCTTCTTCTAATATGACAATTCTGTTTGAGGTGAAAGTTGTGCTCTCCTCCATCTCTAATTAATTGTGCCAGCAGCCATAACATTTTATTATGTGATTCATACAGCTTTTATTTGGCATGAAATAGAAGTGAGCTAGCTTTGGGGTATGAGCTGTTCCAAGAGCAGAGTCTTTTATTTAATTCTCTTTAACATCACCTTAGAAGATATTTAAAGATTCCTTTTAGTCTTTCACACGTATTTTAGGGACTTTGGTTGTTGTTCTCTTCAGAAGTTGTTAGCTGACAGTTCAAAGATCAGCCATCCTGGCAATGTCCCTTTTGTTCTGTGTATGCTGTGCATCTCCAGCCCTACGGAATGGTTTTGCCAGTCGGTATCTGATGTCTGCTCGCCGCAGCATGATGACAGGACCTGCCGAAAGAGTTAGGATAAAAGTAAACTTAAGCCGTAAACCAGCCAGTTGTCCTTCACCGTTTCCCTTCTCTCAGCTCTAGGTATATTAACATATTGCAGTGACATCACTTGTGGCCAAAGTGCTTATCAAGGAAAATAAACAGTAGAAAGAGAATAGCAGAACAGACTTCTTTCTCTCTCGCTTTCATACAGGCTGTTGACTCAAGCCACGGTGTCATAGTGGATGTACCTTTGCCAGGGCATCAAGGGAAAGGATATGTTCCACTTACAGAGAGACTGTAACTTTAGGTTACGGTCTGCTTTCTCTCTAGTGGTAGTAGAGTCATCATTAGTCATACATTATTGCACAACACCCTAAATATTGATTTTAATTACAATTCAGATCACTGTGTTTTGTAGTAATCTCATATCTAGAATATCTCTATCCAAGATTAGAATAAATTTAGTAGAACGTTTTCTGTGGTAGCAGCCTCTAGCTCATCAAGTTGGCTATATTAGATAAACAGGCTGAAGACTTTTTGGTTCTAGTAGTTGATTAGCAAAGGCTGGATCTATTTGGTTTAAACATAATATGAAACAAGATGAAGGGGAGAAAAAAAAATATTTTATGGAATCATTTGACATAGTTTCCTTAAATCTTTGCCTTCTACCTAACATCATGTTAGTTCAATATTAAGAAATTAAATGGGTTAGGTCACTGTAGTTGCTGAATCAAATGGACAGAAGTGGAATAGCAATGCAGCATTTTAACATCTAGTAAAGCTGAGATCTTATTTCTGGTTCATGGCAGGAAAAATACAAACAATCAGGCAAAACCTGGGAGTCTGGGTTGGCAGTTTTCAGAACTCATCTGTCCTATCGATGCACTTCTGTAGCAACCAAAGGGAAAGATTAATCCTTGTCTCCTGTGACATTGACACCTGTATACAAAAAAAAAATTCATTGGAGAATAGTTACTATTCACCCCTGTGGCCATTACATGAATATTTAGCATAAGATCAAAATGCTATAACCATGTTCTTGCTTCTGATTCAAAACACACTATCAGGAGTGATTTGCTGTTAATATCAGAGAGCCTCTAGGTGACAACTGCCTCTCAGAAACCGGCCTTCATAAAATTGCATTCAAATGCTCTGATTTGCAAATGTGTCATTCTCCAGGGCTTTCTATACAATAACTTCAGATACTAAGCGCGGTTTTGTGTTCCCAGAAGAGGTTCGGTGCTTGAAGTTTGTTTTATTCGTGTTTTGTAACTTACTGATACAGTTCTTCAAAGCAAATTCCTTAGACTGTTTTCATTTTTAAGATCTATTGATTTACCAAGAAACAACTTCAGGAAAAAAAACACCACAAAAAAAACCCAAAAACTCTCAAACCCAAATGGTCCAAAGTATTGAAAACTGGGTGGGGGGTGGAAGAAAAAGTCTGTTAAATGTACTTTGAATTACAGTAACACTTGCAAACTTCAGAGCTTTGACTCAAGCGTAATCGAACTTATGCGTATGCAATCAGGTTTTGATTCTTTTCTTCCTAGAAAATGATATTAAAAAACCCTAAACCAAAATACAGACTTCTCAGAAATCTCTGTCCTTCAGCAGATTCCAAAAGGTCAAAACTGTCATTCTGATGTTTACAGGGTACTATTCAAAATCATAAGCTGAATCTTGTGCCTGTTTTCCTCTCTTCTGTGTATTTTCTGTTAAAGGTTGGTACTTATTGGGAGAATTAAAACTAATAGGGTAACATCACAGCAATGTCAGTGTCTTTGGTGGAGGGCAGCAAATCTTTTTTTGTTTTTTGTTTTTTCTAACCCAAACTAATTATCTCTCTAACACACATAAACACATGAAGTAGAGTGTGTCTTCCAAGTTGCCTTTCTATTTCTCTTCAGGTTTTGCAGAGCCAGGAGGGTGAGGGGCAAACACGTTTAACCGTTAAATGTTTAACCATATTCCAGTGAGAACTGTGTTGCGGAATGGACAGTAGAAATAGAGGAAAATTGCAACATTCACTGTTAGTACAGACTATCTCATACTTTACTTTCTTCTGTGCACTTACTTCCCTATCTGTATAGTTTATTTTAATAGCTTTGAATATAACAAAACTATTAACTCCTGAAAGAAGAGTTTATAACGTTGAACAGGAAGAATATTTTACAAGCATGGCAATGATTTGAGTATTTTGCAGGCAATTTCCTTGCTTTTAAGTAAAACTAATGGTAATGCACATTGCAGTTTCTCAAATGTGTGTGTGTGCTTTCAGGTTTAGGAAGAAATTCGCAGGTGCTTTGCTGAATGGGGGTCAGTGGCCTGTTCTGAGTAGAGATGGACTCGGGCACATCCTTAATCGTAAGCTGTAGTTAGGGGAAATCAGCAAAGCACATAAATACACTACATCTCTAAATATTACTTATTACTAAGCAAAGGTTGCTAGGATAATGAACCATAAATGGTGCCTTTCCCAAGGCTATAATGCCCTTTATAAGATCTTTTAATGCATCTGTATAAAGATACATAGCTTTTTGCTTATTACCATACACCTACCTTTGCCTCTGATTTGAACGGAACGTGTGCCTGCCATATATTTACACAAAGGTAAAATGAGGGAGGAAGTCTTGTCAAGAAATACCATAGATTGTTAAATGAACAAAAAAAAACCCAACACTGCTAAAGTTTGTGATCTGTATAGAGGAGTGTGTAAACTCAAAAAAATTAAGTTATTCCATGTCACAAAGTCTGATTTCTTATTCTAAATGAAATATTAATAGGTAGAAAAATGCCACACTAATCACCAGTTTACAAGAAGGTCAAAGATATTTGAAATAGTTATAACTCAATTTTGAAGAATATTTACAAAACCTTCAGTTTGGATTGGCAATCAGATTTGGTCAAAGCCTTACATTGAATTCTCTTTTCATACCATTATTTTCTCATATCTAAAAATATGGTTTCTAACCAACACAGAAGTGAGGTTCTTGAACTGCCTTTGGTAGAAACAAAGGTAAAAAAATAAATAAATAGCTAATTCTAAGGTAGAGGAATCTTCATCAGCTTATTAAACTGATTATAAAATTTGGCCTCGAGCAGCGACTGGCCACATGGCAGACATTTCCCTTGAAGTCTTGAGTACCTGTATGAGAGCTCTTTTGAGATAAATCACCATTTCAAGTGTTCTAGAGCTTCTCCACATCCAATTGTGACATGCAGTCAGCTTTATCAGACTGGTATTTTACTAATAGAATGAGCAAAGCTTGTACACTGTTCCGCGGTCCTCCGTGCCTCTTGGCACCGTGAGCAGCAGAGAGGCTGTCTGTTCTCTTCCTGCAGCTGCTTTATGATCTATCTGAAATTCAGAAATATTTTTGACCTTAAATGTTTCTCGATTATGCCCACTTCTCTGTCCTGCCTGTGCCTTCAGAGTGAAGCGACTTGGTTAATCCTTTTCGATCCCTTGTAGCAGAAAGTCCTCTAACTATGGGTTTTCTCAGGAACAAAGTTCAAAAGGATTTAAATCAGATGGGGCCAAACTATCTGTTAAACAGCTCTGCCAAATCAGCTCCTGAGCTTTACCATCCTCACTTGCTCCTTCTTGACTCTTTAAAGAACCTGAGCGGAGGAGAAGTTGCTCTCTGGTGTGTCCTCCCCTAATGCCCTCCACCTAGAAGACACTGTAGAGACTGGGAGCACTGGTATCGGTCTTGCACCTGAACAGCAGAACAGCCGAGCTGTGTGTCCTGACCCTAAGATCACGTCTCAATTCACATTCTTATGTCTTACTAAAAGAAGTTCACAACTGAACTAAGAACTTCTCTCCAGAGTGCAATCTCCCATTGTTCTCTGGGTTTGTTTTGCAGTTACCTTGGAATACCATTATTTTTGTTATGAAACAATTTTACACCTAAACGTATTAAGATTTCAGCTCAACCTTGACTTTGTTTTGCAAAGAAAGGAAAACCGGAAGACTGGAGTTAAATAATCCTTTTACTTCTAAAACCCCTCCATTATCTCTATCCGCGCTTAGTTCTCTTGCTATCACAATATATGCATGCATACATACAAATATAGATTTAAAAAAAAAAAAAAGAATAAATTGCAGTAACCTGTGCATGCGGAAGAAAAATTAACTCAAATTTCTGTCCTGTTTGCTGTATTGAACCTGCCATTTTGCTTTGGAATAGAAGGAAAGTTTCAGCCACGGGTGCGCAAAGGCAGGATCTAGCGCCTCGTACCTGATGAGAAAGTGTTACCACTATTTGCTTAACTTGTTTAACAACGTTTTTGTTTACTGATACTTGCACATGTTGAAGGTCAGCCTGTTCTGATCAAAACAAACATTCTTAAATATTTTTATGGTAAGACAGCAACCAAGAGTTAGGCCTCCATTTTTGTCTCCCTTTTTTTCCTCGGCGTGAAATATCTCTGTATTTACTTTATAACAACAGACTGCAGGTCATCAGCCCGTGTACATAACCACAAAAGGCTTCGATACTCAGCAAATGCAATGTAACTTACTGGTTTATTGAGAGGGCTTCTTTTTTAATTCTAAGTAATAATTAAATTACATGTAATCAATGTTTTAGTAAGAACACATTCAATTTATTTCTGAAAATAGGAAATAGTATTATTTTCTAATTATAACTAGTAAAATAATTTTGATATAATATCCTTTAGTTTTCAAAATAGAAGTTGATTACTTCCTCTGGAGAAAATAAAGAGAGGAAGAAGCATAATCTTTCTGGATTTATTTTGATTTAAAAACCCCACCCATTGATAATCCTGGACATCTAGATCCGCCTTAACTGAAGCAGCTTAAATTAGTCCTCCATACGTTTATCAGGATATTTGTCAATACTATAGTGGTACCATAATTGTTTTCAAATATGCTTTAAATTTATTGTGGTATGTGTTGGACTACATACATGCAAATCTCCAGAGAAGGATATCGTAAGAGCAATTTGCGAAGGACCACTGGAGGATCTCTATGGTGACGCAAAGCTCTAAGAATATTTTCTGCAGTATTTGGATTGTGAGTGATGCCAGCACTTTGCTAGCAATAGTGTGTTGGGACGCTGAGGGGTATGCAAGTCAAAATTAATTGTTGATGGTTTTTACTAGTGGAAAAAAAATAGAACTGGAATTTCAGTGAAATATAAAAACTTAAACAGGGACAGATAATAAATACACATGTCAATGTAGAGGAGGTTTTTTTTAATATACTAGATCTGGAAATGATTTCTAACAGAAAAATTAACCTTTTTTCTAGCTTGATTTGAAGGGACAAATGACAGCATGCTGGCTTGCACCAGAGCACATTCAGAGGTTGGACTCCTGTCACCTCTGTGTTATGCCTACAATTGCACTTCCCTGTTGCAGCTTCTTCTCTTATTTTTCAGCAATTCCTGACTAAACAGCAATTACCTTCAGTGTAGGACAGCAAGGGGTGTACAGGGAAAGAAAGAGCTTCTTATACTCCTTGTATATTCTATAGATTTGTGCTTTTATTTTACTTGACAGGAAGAAGCACAGAAGATAAAACAGGCAGCATTAGGTTTTGATTATTTTTTTTTCTTTTCTTTTTTAATGTCCTGAGACACTAACATTTTTCAGGCTGTGAGATTCAGATTTCAAACACTTTTATTTCAAGTGTCATTGCTTATCATTATGATAAAAAGACATTGCAACTGAGAGAAAAAAGATAATAGTCTGTATATTTTCAGACCCTCTTTCCAGTAGGTATTTTCAAACACAAGATTCTGTTGAATTTGAAATGCACAGAGATTCATTCATGCTGTAATTGATTTAAAGCTGATTTCTCTTAGAGCTGTCATTGGAAGACCAGAGGTGATAACATAGCTTTCATGATGAGCACTGCATATGGTTTACTGATGAGGAGGTTGGAGAGGAAATACTATATTTAAAAACCTTCAGGCTGGAAGGAAGAGGGAAGGAAAGAAGGAAGGAAGGAAAAAGCTCTGACAGTGTTAATGTTTCTGCTGGATCCAACCCATCACAGCGCCCTGCATCAGGGCCAAAAGGAGGGTGCATGCCAATTAAAGAACTGCAACCCAGATCAAAGCAAACCAGAAGTTTTTAAAACAGCAGCACTTATTTAAGAGAAAATGCATATAAACCTCCCAAAAAACATACTGGTAAATTATTATAAGACTTGGATATTCCTGAAAATACTGTGACTAATTCCTCTAATGTTACTAATTTACCTTCTGCAGTCAGTTTAGCTCAGCTGACTTGAAACTCTGATGTACAAATTTGTATGTACTTGTATGCAATTCCGCATTTTAAAAGGCTTATTTGGGTTTGCATGGCATTTAGACTTTGCTTTCTATTTTTGATAGCTCTTCAGGTGCCTGAAAATGGCATTGTACTCTGTTTTTTTTAATTCTCATGGTTTTGGAAGTTGCTCAAGTTCATTCATACCTTGAGAACAGCTTGAAAACTTCTTACCAGTCTGTTCCTGAAATGTTTCTGATACTCAAAATGGGAAAATGCAGTAAAACCGGGAGGTACTTTTGGAAATCATGAGCCCATACTTCATAGTATGATTTCAGTAAAAAAAATCATAATATTAAACAATTCGTATGCTGTAGTTTGTTAATTTAATTTTATGATCCTTATGTGGAAGATTAATAACCATCTCAAGATTTGTGCCTTGATTCACATACCTGTCTTAAAAACTGGGATTCTAGTTGTAGCCTCTCTCTCTGAAGTGCAGTTGGACATACGTAGTACCAGCAGGGGCGATTCTCCCTCCAAGACTTTGGTTCTTCATAGGTCTGCCAACACTTTGGAACCCATATATAGAAATTCATGAGGTAAGCAAACATTATTTATAGTATTCAGTACATGTGAGGTTTTGTATTGTTTTTTTTTTTAGTGGTGATATTGCTTGAATCTTCTTTGGGTATGAAATTGAAAGAACAGTCATGATTAAGTCTATTTTATGCAAATGTAGGTAATGATCCATTAACCCATGGTATCAAAGATACTTTCACATTCATCATTCAGTGACCTTCTAATATGGGGAAAATAAATACAATTCCAGCCTGTTCTGTTGAACTAATCCATTTTCTAACAGTAAAATAAGCTTGTAGTAAAAGAATCAAATTTTGAATTATATATGAGGAATGAGGAGCTTAGTGTTGGACACACACACCCCACACCCCCCCCAGTTAAAAGAACCAAAAGCCAAACAAAACCACAAAACAAACAAATCTTTAAAAGTGAAACGTTTTACTTCTGTTTTTTTGCACTTGGATGTCAGAGTATAAAGAGCAACAGTGAGTAACAATTAACTGTAACAGTGATAAAAGAAAAGCTATTGTAAGCATAGTATTAACAGATAATGAAATTGGGGTGTCTTTTTTAACATTTTTCTACCCATATGCATATCTTTAGAATACTTGTGACTGGAAAAGGTACCTGCATCTTCTGTTTTATCCATATGGTCCCATAGTAACAGATGCCTGAAATGGCTTAGGAAAGGTGTGACTCATACTATCTGCTGGATTTTTCCTGGCATTTTTTCCCTTGATTTATCAAAATATTGCACAAAAGAATGTTCATTTATAGGATTACAGACTAAAACCTACATTTAGAAATGCTGTCATAAATGCCTGCATGCAGTCTGGCTGTCTTTCCTGCCAAGGACTGTTAATGCTTAAATTAGCCACCTGATGGTCTGGTGCCTTGTTGTTCACAAATGTCAACTGCTCATGAAAGAAATAACAGTTTTTTTCCATCAATTCACAGAATAACATTCTGAGCAAGCTCATAAACTCCACTAATTACTGGCTAAAATTTGCGGATATTTTCTTTTGCATTGTTTAGTGCTCCGTTGTAGGCTAAAAGGCAGCACATAGAGCTGCCCTCGAAACTGCAAATAGGACTCTTCAAACTTTGTCTCTTTGAAAGGAAGAGTGGCTGAGAGAAAAAAACAGAGAAGTTGATCTCAGTCTTGTTTCTGGTTATAATTGTATATAATTATTAGGTAAAGAATTCAAATTACAGGCTTCTCCTCCACACAGGGTTTATTCAGATAAAAGGCGTATTCATTTTCTATGTGTTCCTTCCGTTGAAGTGTACTTAGAGTTTAAGATGATTAATTTCTTTTTTGTCTTCTCCATCTCCTCTTTGCCCTCTGCCCTCCAGCTCTGAATTCCCCAAAATATAGAACCTGCATCAAAGTCCAAATGAATTTTTAAGAAAAAAAAAAAAAAGTTTCTAAGTTGGAAAGCAGTATTTAAGAAATTTAATTTTATAATAACTTAGGAACTGTTCCTTATAACACATTTTGCTTCAGACATCTAGCTACTCCATGAAGCTTAGATGTCCTCAGTCTGATTGAAAATGTGATTTTTACAGCTCTCTACCAAACTAATCTGAGAACCAGCTAATCAGTTTCGGTAGCTACAGATATCTGAAATTCCTCTAGCTCTCTAGCAGTTTATTTGACAGTAAGCAAATGGCAAGATTATCAAGGAAATAGAGGCTTTAGTGGACAGACTGAGAAAACAGTGTCCAGATGGAATATTGTCATCGTCGATGTGTTTGTATAAAGTAGGAAATAAGTTATGTAGAGAATATATGCATAAAAAAGAGGCAGCTGAGTGGGATGGAAGTGTTTCCAAGTGTCTCACAAAGGTGGTAAAAGGGAAGTTTTTCTTAAATATCTAGTCTATTGAACATTGTTATGTTTCCAAAATTCGCAGGAAATAAGCCAAATCCTCTTTCTGATTATTCCCCTCATAGCACCATCCCCAGGTTTGGTTCTGTCCTGTTCTGTTTATAACAAGGACAGGTTACCAGAAAAGGGGAAACGACCAAGTGTGGCTTTTCCCAAGGTGCATAACGTACCTGGGACAGGCTGTGAGGATTACTGCAGTAAAGACTATATTTCCCCCCCCGCCCCAGCTGACAGTGAAGGAGCATTTAAAGCAGTTATTTTAGTTCCCCAAACTGAATTTGAGCAAGATGGGCCACACTTTTCTTAAAAAGGCTATGGGACCAGTTAGCCAAAGACAGCAATTATCTCTTCTGGTTTGTTTCCTCCGTGCTATCTGCATGTGGGATGGTGAAGGATCTGGCATTCAGAATGGGAGTGTGTGTGAGCCAGCATTTGAAAATGAAGACGAGGGCACAAAGAGATCTGGTATTCACAGCAGGAACTTCAAACCTTGCGTCTGGCACGCGCTACTTACTTTTAATAGCTTGTGCTGTAAAAATCTGTTAAAAACTCGTTATGCTAGTTAAAACCAGGCAATAATGAGTCCACAAGTAACTGTTTGCTTTGGACCATAATGGTATATGGCAGTTTCCTGACTAGACTGAACCTGATGAAAATGTTCAAATATAGACGTGAACACAGTAGGGTTGGCGACAGAAACTCTTCATCTGATATGAACAGTGTACAAAATGGCTGTATCAAAACATAACCGATTTGAGAGTTTTGCAGCATGTTCAGTCTGTGTTTGATCTTTTTTCTTAAGCCATATTGATTCCCTAAGCTTGTTAAAGTTGTAACTGATCATAATTAGTAATAAGCTTCTAAGCTACTGTTTTAACAATAGTGTACATGCTTCTTAAAAAGCTACAGGACTTTGTATGTAAATTATATATAGGATTAAGGTAAGTAACCTTGGCTAAAGTAAGCTACACCAATATTTATAAGAACTGTTTTATACTTTTATTGTTTTTATATGGATTCGATAAGAGGTTCCCAAGGCTTTCTGGAATAAGTAGGTCTCTTCATTTTTCTCTCTCTTTCCTTGCCTGGATTTCTTTGTGGCTAAGAGTCAATTGACTAGAAGACTCCTTTTGTTTCTTTTTTTTGTTGTTGGGGGTTTTTTTGTGTGCTCCCCTACCCCCACTTTCTGATCCTCTTAAATTATGTACTCTTTTTTTAATTACATGAGAGAGTGGTGTGGTCTAGACATGGCTTCAACTGGTATTTTGGTTTGGAGGAAGGATGGACTTGCTTGAAAAATTTGGAAGTATTTTTCTGTGGTGTGGTATCATTCAAAAATAGCCAGTCATCTTCATGTTGGCTTGGGAAAATCATCCTGCATCTACTGCAGAACGTCACTTTCACTTTGTTTAGATCATCTGCTATGCTCCAGCAAAGCGTCTGAGAAACTAACCATTTCATTGTGGGGTGAGAATTACTAGAAAAAAAAAACAAAACCAGTTGACAAGGAGTTTCCGTGGAGAATCTTGATATTGTGATCTTTTGTTATGCATTATTTATGTATATTTGTTATAGTGGTGGGTGAAATAGATAAACATTTGGCATTTTAACACTGCATAGAGCACACTAATCTAGAAGAGAATTCACGCGTGTTGAAATTGCTTCTGTGCTGCATATTCACTTAAATGCAGACATCTCATTGTCATTGTTACATAGGATGAATGAAAGGGTTGGAGACATGTAAAATTCTCCTTTTTTATAGACTACAGAACATTTCTTAGAAAATAAACAGAATTCTATTAGTCTGAGAGACGTATCAGGGAGACTTCCAACTCACCTATATTTCTTTGAGTTTTTCTGAGGCAGAGTTGAAACAAGTAGAAGTTTCAAAGATGCTATGTTTGTGGTATGAGCTCAGAGCAGTATTTAATGTGGCTGAGGATTATTATACACTTTTGCTGCTGTTTTCAGTAAACTGTCAATAAAGCAAATAATAAAAAAATTAGGCACAGATTAGCAGTAACTAAGAATATGGTTACTTTTAGTGGTGAAGTTAGAAAGGCAGTGAGCAGAAACTGCTCCTATGGGTATTGTATACTCCAGTTTGCTAGTATTGAGGCTTCAAAAGCTTTGAAAAGAGAAAAAGGAAATCTTCTGGGCACTATATAGTTGAATGTTGTAAGCAAGTATGTTCCATATCTTGAAAAATTAGCTAATAAAAGAAAGATTGTAATTACGTCACTGCTGATAACATTTTAGGGAAAAATAGTTAAATAATTTGCACTGATTTGAAATACTGTATTGTTTGTGGAAGATGATTTACCTCTCAGAAAGAAGTATTTGTGGAAAAAATTGTATTAAAAGACATGAATAGTAAAGCAGTTAAACCAATTTTCTATGCAGTGTTTTTGACCAGAGTGTGAACTTTTCTCTAGGTCTAAAACTTCTGTGAGCTCCCATCTGCATCGCTGCTGTCTGCAGTTACACTAGGTTTACATAAGCTCCTCATTTTGTTTTTATAGTGTCAAAACTTTTCATCTTGACATCTGCAACACTTCATTTTTGCTTCATAATTTTGATTAATTTATCTAGATCTATCAACTTTGCTAAGTCTATATTGTAACATCTATTTTTTATAAGATATATGGGTGCTTATTCTACATAACACAGTGTAGTATAATGTCCAGAAGTAGAAGGAAAATGAAATGACATTTTATTTGTTTCAGAACTTCCAATGTACTTCATGTTCTATAGGGATGCCACTTTTTACTTCACTAAAAAAAACAAAATTAAATATATAAATATATGTGAGTGGTTTTGTATGAATATATGAATACATGAATATAGCTATACAAACATAGTTTAGGAAATGTTTCCTTCTGAATGTTTTTAATCAATTGCTTTCTGTTTCTGTCTGTTCTGTGATAATTTTTGGCACTATCCGATGCTGTGTTCTTTAATCAATTAACTGCGTTTCTCGTTAAGACTCTTCACATCCAGTAGCTCACTGGCTAGAGCATACCGTGGAATTACTGAATGGCGGTAGAAGCAGGGCCCAGGATCTAGCTCTTCCCTCCACCCACGCTGTAGAGTCAGCTTTACTTTAGCCCTCTTTAGCTCAGTGACTACGTACGTAATCCATACAAAATGTGCTAGCAGAAACAGATGGAGTTGCATAATACGCGACAGCGTAACAGTTGGGAACCCTCCAAGGAGGTGTGAAATAGGGATTAAAGTCTCCTCAGCTGGAGGAGGATATGGACCAGGATCTCCCCTGGGGAATGTTGTGTCAGCAGGGTAGGCAGTAGTAGGCAGGGGGGCACCTTGGGTTTTTTTCTTTTTTTCCTGAAATAACAGAGCTCATCTACATGACGAGCCTGACAAGTGGAAGAGCTGAATTAGTCTTACCCTCATGGGTCTTGACCATAAACTTGAACATTTTCAGACCTCATTTTTGTGCCTGCTCTGTAAGAGGAGCTCTGGGTACCCATACGTGCTAGAAAGTTGGATTTAATCTCTTAATATTTATGGATTTAGATGCCTAGGCTTCTTGAAGATGTATCCTAGAGTTTTATACCAAAAGCGTCAAGGTAAAATTACTTTGGCAATGGCATTTTTGTTTTTGTATAGAAATGTTCTTTGTAATAACTAAAATAACTCATCTGGGGAAGGTACAGATGCCAGACAGGATAATGTTGTGCCACTATTTAAAAAGAGTAAATGCAATGGTCCCGGTGATTGCTGGCCTGTTAGTCTGATATTGATCTGGAGCAAAATAATGCAGTGGTTAATACAAGGGCTTGTTTAATAAAAAATTAAGGAAGGTAATGTAATTAATGCCTAACAGCACTGGCTAAGGGAAAATAGATCCTACCAAGCTGCTTTGATAGTGGTTTTGATGAGATTACAAGCTTGATTGATAAAACAAAGATGTTGACATTAGTCATATGCCTTGGAAAAAAATATCTATAGCATGTGATACCTTAAGAACAGCAGCAAAACAATACAGTGCAGTAGATTAAAAATAAGCAACTGGTGTATTTTAAAGCAAATTTGTTTAAAACAGTTTTGGCATCACTGAGTAGATATGCTTTGAGGTTCTTCTTTCTCTACTATGTAACGCTTTTTATCACATATAATAAATATAAAATGAATATTCATAAAACTTTCAGATTACACAGGGGTGTGGTAAGCGATGATAGTGACTAATCAGATTCAGAGTGGCCAGAAGTTCTTCTGTGCAAGCAAGCAGCGTGAAAAAAAGTCCATGCCTTTAGTAGTCACACTTTCAGAAAGGGAGATCCTACCTAGGAAGCCATTACTCTTGCAGGCTGTTTGTGGTGGGCTGACCCAGGCTGGAGACCAGGTGCCCACCAAGCTCCTCTGTTGCTCCCCTCCTCAGCAGGATGGGGAGTGGGAGAGAAAATAAGATAGAAAAAACCTCATGGGTCAAGATAAAGGCAGTTTAATAAAGCAAAGATCGTGCATGGAAGCAATCAAAAACAAAAGATTTATTCTCTGCTTCCCATCAGCAGGTGATGTCGGGCTTCAGTACGTGTAGCCATGCTCCGTGCCCCCTTTTCCTCCTCCTTTCTCTCAGCTTTTATTGCTGCACAGACGTCACATGGTATGGAATATTCCTTTGGTCTCTTTGGGTCAGCTCTCCTGGCTGTGTCCCCTCCCACGATCTTGCCCACCCCCAGCCTACTGGTGATGGGGGATGTTGGAGAGACAGCCGTGGTGCTGTACCCCAAACACCGGTGTGTTACCAACACCGTGCTGGCTACCAAGACAGCCCGGCACTGGGAGAGCTGCTAGGGGAAAATTAACTCCATCTCAGCCAGACCCAGTACACTGTTATTTTGATGGAAATGAATTAAATACAAGTGCTTAGTGCTATCCCCTTGTATGCGTACACAAGGTGTCTCAGGTAGGAATGGAAAAATGGTACCTCTGAACTTTGTTTATAAACACTGTCAGAAAGTCACCTCTCTCTGTCCACAGTTCAAGCCATGTGTTGACAATTAAAACAATATTAATAAAAGACTTCCTTCCAAGAAAGATGACAAGTCTATATGCTTTCCTTGTAATGGAAAACTGGAAGAAACTGAAAGATCTTAATTTGTCCAAATAGTAGAAGTGAAAGTTAAAGCCTGACTTTGCTTTTGCATGGGGAACAATAATTTGATAGAAAATTGGAGGGGAAGGGGTAATTTACTTTCAAACAAATAATAATAGCTAAACACTGAAACCATAGGTGTATGATTCTGGCTGAATTTCTAAATAGTGGAAAATTCAAACCATTTTTTAGTCTTAGTTGCCAAGCTGACTGAACTATCTCATTGCAGTGATCCGTTCCATTTTGTACTGGAGGATCATCATCATTGTGGTGATAGTGGTGTATTTGTGAGGCCAGCTGAGCCACTGTCCAGCCAAACATTCCCAAGTTATGGCACCTGGAGCTTTGCTCGGTGAGGGCGTCAAATCTTGTTCCAGCAGATATTTCCAAACACTGTAGTATGGGTAAATATGCAACTCTGTCTTACAACATTTCTGTCTTAATAGTAAAGAAATGGAAATTGCTGATAGCTAAAGACAAATTACAAAATTCCACGCACCAATTGAAGAGCGGGTAAATGTTGGCTGTGCGAGTGCTGTCTGTAAGTGCAGGGAAAACCTCTATCAAGCTAAGGAATCAGCAGTTGTCAAGAAAGAGCAATATATGCCCTACTGGTATACGTTATTTTGAGAAGCTTCAAGACAGAAATGACAGCAAGTGGGTTTTTGGAAGGTGAGAAAGAATAGAAGCTAGACAGAACAAGCCCCATACCCGAGTTATGTAAGACAAATTCCCAATTTTATTTTTAGCAAGATAGAACAGTTGTAGAAAATAGAGCAATATGCTATAAATGAAGAGTGCTGACAAAGCATATGTTGTTAAAAACTGAGGAATGATAATGAAATAGGACAGAGAAGGCTGAAATTTTTGTCAGCATTCCATAATGCAAATGAAAAGAAACCATTATAGTTGATCTTCCTTGAGGAAGCGGTCTATGTATATTCATTTCTTAAATCAAGAAAGAGATTAAATGCTTCAATAAAAAAAATCTGAATTTTCTACTTCAATTTATGGTAAATGCCCTGATAGAACTAGATTTAAAGTTCTGCAACTAGAAGAGATGAAATGGAGAATGATTCTCAGAGATTTTTTTTTTATTATTATTATCTTGTGTTAAGTTTTGGTGTAGAGTTAAAAGAGGTCTAAGTGTGTCTAGTTTTTCAGCAAAATTGCTTCCCTTCTCTGCTGCTGCTTCTGTGAGCACATAAAAATGAATAGAGTTCACTCACTCTTCATATGCTTAAATAATAAGTGTTATAAATCTGTGTTCAGCTATGTGCCCCTTTGTGTAGTGCGCATCCTCAAGATAGTCATGCTTTTGAAATATATTTTTTTAATTATATTATTGTTTAGTGTGTGTTACTCTATCAAACTAGATGGATTCTGATTGTTTTTGGAGTAGACAGGGTAATAAAACAAGAACATTATTAAACCCCAAACTACAGTTTCAGGTAAGCCTGAAGTAAATATGGTTAAGTGTCCCTAAATACCCATATGCTTAACATAGTGATAATATATTTCATTTTTACAGACCTGTGTACTTCTGGTGCATGACCTGGTTTTGGGGTGAGGAGGAAATTGCTGAAAATAATTGAAGACAAGCTTTTCCTTGTGCTATGATAGAAGTATGAGAAATGCTATAAATCTTTCACTGGAGGCAGCCTTCTGAGTTTCCAAATCTTCTGTCTTAATAGGAGATTCTGTCAAACATCTGAAACACCAAGGACCTCCTCATAAGTAAGCCTCAGGCTCAATTAACTCTGTCTCTTACTGGTATTGAACAAATATCTTGTTGAAAGCAAAAGCATTTTTCAATTTTCTGCCATTTTTACTAAAAAAGATTGAAAAAAAATACGGAAGGTACCTTGTGATATCATATGGTCCCTATAGTAATTTGTTTTTTTCCATCCCTGAGGTGTAATTCATCATCAATATGGCTTAAACACGAACACTTACTCGTCCTGCCTGGGTCTGGGATCCCTGTAATCCCCTGCCCCAGGCTGAGTAGCTGAACAAAAGGAAGCCTTAATTAAATTATTGCATAAATTCCCTTTGGAGAAGCAGAATAAAATTCACTAGATGTACGATACCCAGCTCTGAGCAGATGTGAAAGGAAAGCTGGAAGCCTAGTGAACTGGCAGAAAAGTCCCAAATCTAAGCTAGTGAAACGTGATGCTTTGAGAGATGATTATTTTTGAAAGAATTGCATCCCCTTTTGAAGCATTCGTGGTTGAATTTGATTAAATGTGTTGTACTTTGACAGTCTAGTTGGTGCAGAAGAGGGGAGCATCTAGATTTGCTGCCTCATTGCTATACAGTGTACGAACGCGTCAGAAGAGAAGCAGAGAAACATCTGTTTCTCTGATACAACGGGGTACTGGAGAATAGCAGACGTTATATACAGAGCTTGTTGGCTTTGTCAAACTAAAATATTCTGCAAGGATCTGTCAGTTTGATTTTTTGGGTGAAGAGGGGAAGGGGAAGGACAACTTCCCAAAATACTGGGTTAGTAAGAGCTGTGCTGAAAATGTCTAAAATGCTGTGTTTGAGTGCCCTGAATCAGGTGCTGAGAGAGACGGAGAGTGAAACCTTGAGCACAGTCTGTGATGGGCTGTAAACTCCTCCCAAATGCCATCTTACACACAGGTACAGTTCCTGAAACCAAGGAGTTCAAGGATAAGTTTGAAACAAGACATTTCAACCTGCCAGTACTGGGTAACCAACCATTCGGGAGACTTTTTATTCTTCTCAATTTATAACAACTGTAGGTTTTGAAATACTAAAACTGCTGCGATGGAGCATTGCCACGGCCTTGTAAGGGCTTAATTGCCTGTCTGTGGTTGTGGCTTTCTGTCTAACAATAACTATTAAGTGAATGGGTTTAGGATGGTATTGTTAACTGCGGTATCCCATGGCTTGTCATGAGCTTTGATGGAAGAACCATCTCTTCTCTTTCAGGATGGAGCTCTATAGCTCAAACTCAAATTGCTATCTGAGTCTGAATCCCATCCCACAAAACCATACTGAAGATGATATGCACGAGGACCAATAGTGTTCCATCATATTTACCTGTTGCATTATTTTTAGCTGCCTGACAGCTGGGATGTTCCTTAAGATGATGTAGTCTGGTAACAATACTAACAGTACAAACCCTGACATGATACTTTACTAATAACTTGTTCTTTTGGGTCTCCTATGCCCTCATAATGCGACTGCACAAGTAGCAGAGACAATTGCTCGTTGACCAATTCAATTGTTTTTATGTAGTTGAACATGTTGCTACTGCTCGTCTACTAGGATCTCCTTGTACTACTGGGAGGTGTTTGTTTATCTGTGGGACAGAAAACATTTTAAATCTCTAGAAAAATATCTTTCTAGAGAAAAGTTAATAGTCGCCTGAAAAGATGAGTAAAACTCCCTCTTTCTCTTCTCTGGTAAGGACTTTTTTCATGGGAATAAGATGTTACGGAAGCATAGGCTCTTGTTTTACCCTGAACAATAATAATAATTGATGATGAGAAATGGAACAAATCAGGCTATTTGCATATGGTTTCTCTAGCATCAGTGTTTCTGTTGTTTCCTTCTTTGCTGTCACTTAAAATCTGTTCATCTGCACAGTGAGCCACGTTGGGAGCTGATCTGTCTGCAGCCTATTCAGGTTTTCGATCAGTTGAGTTAGTTTTTGCACGTTTTCTGAGCAGGCTTGGATTGTGCAGGTGCTGGCATTGGCACACAGGAGGACGACAGCCAAGCTGGGTTTCAGAGGAAGCTCATGAGCAGATATTTTAAACTGCCATGAGTCTGCGATCCTGGTGTATTGTCTGACTGATGTCTGTCTTGAATGGGAGGAATTTAGCAATTTGCTGGGTAAGTTGTTGTTTTAGAGCAAAATACTGGATAATACTGTCCAACGGCAGAATCTCTTTCTGTTGATTTCAGTCCTTGCCCTCTGCCATTAAGTTGTCTTTCATTTTTTACAGTACAGCAGATTTTCAGCAGATTCTCAGCTCTCAGTTAGCTAATAGTTCTGCATGAGTAGGTTCACGCTGGTTTAAATGTTTTCTCACTGCTGACCTTGTGCAGGGTGCTCTCAGCCCCCGCCTTTGCACAGATATAAATTTTTTGAGAGTGAGGTAAGGATCACATTCCTTCTGTCACATCATGTAAAATGGAGTTTAAGTAATTTTTTTGGAAAGCTATGAGAATGCAAAATAAAAAAAAAAATGAGGAGGAGAAAACACTTGATACTGGGAAATAGCTTTTTGATGAACTCTTACCTCCTATTTCAACTAGACAAGTTAATTCTTACACAATAATAGTAACAATAAAAAAAATAGTAGCTAAATGAAAGTTCAGTTGGAGCAAGTATACACTAATAATAGATAAGCTTAAGGATTCAGGAACATAATCCAGAAGCGTGAAAACAACTAAGCTCGTGATACAAAGCGTCCAACCAATTCAATAAAGTCTTTTGGAAAGTGGCCATTAGGGAAACAAAAGATACAGGACAAATGGAGACTTACCCAACCTTGGGATACCTCACAGGTTTTAACTGATGACTTCAGGAGAAAAGAAAGGCACTTCTTAGCTGGAATTTGTATCTGTGCCATCGTAACTGATAGGCAATGGCAGACTCTGCCCCTGACCTGTTTGTGAACTCATTGACTTCCATCAAATCCTACAACAGTGTGTTGCAAGTGTGGGGTTTAAATGGTGGTTCTACAAGATTGATTCTTTCTTTTAATATTTATCTTCCTTTTTTTTTTTTTGTATGAAACATGTGCAACAATAATGTTGTTTTTTTTTTTTTTCAACTTCATCATATGATTCATTATTTTATATACTGTAGTCTTTTTCCTGTTTCTTTATCAGGCTGTAAAAAATTGCCCTAATTGTGAGTGGAGTTTTTGTTGTTGGTTTTGTTTTTTTTTTTTTCCTCTTTAGAAACTTCTGTGCATTGTATCGTACTTTTTTTTGTACTTTTCCATAGTTCTGCTCTAAGTGCTTCTTGAAGCAAGATATCTAGGATGGCATGGAAAATTCCAGATGTGGTACATCATGTATTTATACAATGGTGTAGTGATTTTTTTGAGATGTTCTTAAGAGTTTTCTCTTTACCTTTTTGAGTATTACTGAGCATTAAGCTGACACTTTTAGAGAACTGTCTGACATGACACCAGATGTCTTGTATGTGTGGCAATGTATTATCTAGGGCCTATTATTGTGCTAGGTAGGGTTATTTTTACTTGTGTGCAGCTCATTGCCATTGAGCTGTATCTATAATTTTATCATCAGATATTCTGTATTGTCTGTGCCTTTTCAATCAAACTTCTGTACAAACATTCACACCTGCCACATGATTTTAAGTAAATGTTGGATATCATGGATCTGAGAACTGATCCTTGAAACAACCTACATCTCCTATTACGGGGGGGGAATAAGTAATTCTACCATATCCCTTTAATCTTTTAAGGAATCTTTAATTCACAAGATGACCCTCTGTCTTATCTCATGATTATATAGCTGTTTTTAAAAATACGGGTAAGGGACACTATGTCATATAGACATAGCTTATATTAATTATTCTTTTCCAGAAGCTTCTTGCCTTTTCAATGGGCTATTTCTTAATGTATCCTATTGATTTTGTTGTTTTATATGTCTGCTTGTTCTTTTTTTGATACAACTTCCGCCTGTTTTCTAAGATTAGAAGTTTCATTTTGTATCTATACCAACTCACTTCTGTTTTATGTAGATACTAATAACATACTAATTGCTGTAATGCTGCACTCACTAGTAATACTTGAAGGGATGTGAGTATGACCTGTCACATGTAGGTTGTTCATTAGTCCTAAAAAGGAAAAGAAATGGAGTGAAATACTGTGTATTCCTGTAGGGGATGGGATTTCTTAAGAGGGATGGGGGAGTTTTTATTTGTGTTTAAATAGACACAGAGCATTTTTGCTGGAGAGAGCCGAGGTCAACCAAACTGATATAGAATCATTTTGGTTGGAAAAGACCTTTAAGATCATAAAGTCCAACCATTAACCTAGCACTGCCAAGTCCACCACTAACCCAAATCCCTAAGCACCACATCTACACGTCTCTGAAATACCTCAGTGTTTAACCACACTGCGCTCTGCTGAAAGGAACACGGAGATTCCCCTTCCATTGAAGACCCTCCCCAGAACTGATCTGGGTTAGACTCAGTCCTGTTGTTGAAGACACAAAATACTGAAAATGGAGGCCACCAGAGATTTTGGAATACAGGCACAGAGACACATTAAAGGACAATTAAGGACAGATTAATAATAATATAGCATGGGCTAATCTGAACAAGTTTTTGTTGTTTTTTTGTTTGTTTTTGTTATTGTTGTGGGTTTTTTTGGGTTTTTTTGTTTGTTTGTTTGTTTTTTAAAGCCATAGTGACCAAGATGATAATGCCTTTTAAGCAGAAAACTAAGACAGTTGCTTATACCTGAGCTGATACTGTAAGACTCTATGTACAAACCTGGAATTTTTGATGATTGCAGTTATTTATTTACATGAAGGATGGGGGGGAAAGGTTCCTTTAGCAGTTTTTTAAATCTGTATTTTTACTAGGCTCACATTATGAAAATGACATACCTCTGAAGAATTGTTCTATATAAATTTAGCCTTCATCATTAAATTTAGCAATATAGTGAAACGGAATTTTAACTCATTTAGGAAAATCTCGATCCATCTCTTAATGAAGTTTCCATACTTATATGGGGGGGGGGGGGGAAGATTAAGAAAATTCAAAATTTAACATTTAAAATGTGACACTGTGCAGACCCCAAGACACTAGAAAAAAGAAAGTCCTGCTAGACTTTCCTTCAAAGAACATTTTCCATTGTTATGTAGAAGATGATTTTCAAAGTTCATTTTCACTAGTGGAGTAGCACTGTGTTTTGAATAGCAAAATTTGATGTTTTATTACTGCTAGAAAACTTACTCAGTTTAAGCTAAAAAAGATGTTTTGATACATTGTCTTTCTCAAGTAAGTTCCCAGCACTGAGAAATTACAGATTAGTGTCAAATGGTGATTCTCTGTCACTGAAATATGTTCTGAAATAGCAGCTGTCATGACACAGAGCTGTCTGGAATGGCACTAGGTACTTCCTCGAAGACAGTGCATATTCCCGAGTGGTTCCTGGGCAGATGTGAGGTGGGGCCATTAGTAACCTATAAGATTCTTGAAAATATGTAATTTTTCTCTTTTTTCCCCGTGTGAGTTCTGCAATAAAGCCAAAAAATGAGATTTGGTATTAATAATTTTTCTAACCTTCTCAATGATTAATATTTAGATGATGACTTACTATGAATAAGAATATTCAGTTCTTCTGATTATAAGAGTTAATAATGATAATGAACTCAAGGTTAAATAACGCTTTTGTAGCACCTTTCTGTGGGGGAGGTCAAATGTTCTATATACATAATTAATTGTGCTTTAGAAATTACTATTAAAAGCATGTAAGTAATTTGAAGGAAAAGCAAAAGTTAGCAAAGTCAGTATTTTGTCCTAAGCTCACATTGTGAGGGATCCTGAGTTTCAGGCCCTCTCTTAATTACTGGACACAAATACTTTATTCAAAAACAAAACAAAGGATACCACATTAAAACAGTGAAACTAGCTAAATATGGCGGGGGACTGAGTAAATGTGAGTAAAACTTTGGGGGAGGCAGATTTTATTTTTTTTTAATCAGACCATCACTTCAGTGGTACTGTGTTGAGGTTTGTGCAATGGACACAAAGAGACCAAGTGACAGAGCACGTTTAAGTGCCAACAAAAGGTGAGGTTACCGCTTAAATTGAAAAAGGTCTGTTGAGGGGACCGAGAACTTGCTGCAACTTTGCTGTTCAAGTACATGAACAGGCCTCCCTCCCTCCCTCAAATGTTTTTAATTCTTTTAGTAGATGTAGAACCTTTCGATTGGAACGTACAGATTTTTTTCATTATGAGAAGTGGAGAGGAAAAGGGGCAGTCATGGAAGACATTTGTCACTTGGAAGATGAGATATGGCAATGCCCAAAGTAATGGAGAATCAAGTCCCACTACATGTGCATTTATGGGAGTCAATTCCCCAAAATGTTGCCTTTTGCCATTTTCCCCAGAACAAGGTGCGAGGGGAGAAGTCAGCCAGTGCCCACTCAGATCCAGGAATCTGTCAGGCTGAGTTTGACACCTCTGAGCTATGGGAACCCCTGGCTCCCATCTTCATTGAATGCTTGATCTCAAGTGTATCCCTGCTGGTGGAAAGCCGAGGGATACAGTGTGCCCACACACACATTCACATCAGCGTGTATTTACCGCTGGAGTCCCAGAACTTGCCTGTTCTGGCCCTCACCCGCCTCCCCGGTGCTGTCTCCAGGGTGAGGGAAGGTTTTCTGCACTCCTTAGTTAGCTTGAGAAGCAGAACACATTCTGCTCTGGCAATTCCAAATGAGGGCAAATTAAGGTAAATTAGAAAATCATGAACTATTTAATACTCCTATTTCCACATTATTTATTCAGAAGAACTTTCTATTAACAGTGCTTTGGACTCACAAAGCAATTAACTCCATCCCTTTCACAGATCCCTCTACAGATACACTGACATGCTCTGCAGAACAAAGGATTTGATCTTTTGGGACTAAGATGCTGGGTTTTTTTTCATTTGCTTATCACTGTGTTAACATGTGAGGGAAAATGATTAGTTACATTGCTGCATTCTGTGAAGACATAGAAGGTCAGGAAGATGTATCTAGATTTACATCCACTTCAGAAATATTTTCCATTGCTAATATTCAGAGCATCCAAACTGATGGTCTCATCTTCCTTCCAGTCTGCTTTGCCCTTGTCTCCCTGAGAAATATGGCTGAGTACACAGCTTCTGATTTCTACCTTTAGTTTGGTGCCTGACGGAGATACAAAACACAGATAATGGTTCCTCTCAAAGAGTGCAAGTGTTGTTAGATAAACTACCAAGTATTTCACTGACAGAGAGAAACGTTCTTTCTCAGTTCCATGGGGTTCAGGAGTTAGTTCTGGGATGGCGGATGCCTTTGTGCAAGAGGGTTTATTTTCTTCATAGCTCTAATAAATACTGTAATGCTGAAGTAAATGTACACTTTAATTATTCTAAAACATAATTTATACATTAGTTTCCATAGTAACTTGTCATTGCTGTGGCATGGTTGGAGCTAGGAACATTTGTGAGTGTAGAAAGTCAATTTATGCATTGATTTACAATGTAACATTTGATTTCTCAAGTAAATATTGTTTTTGTTCATTATGGCCAGCTGCATTTATATTGAAATTGTTGTATATTCCATAGGTATAAACTAGATGGGAAAATTAGTCAATGAGGTCACTGTATTTTAGGCATTAAGAACTGTAATTGAAATCTGTTTCTGCAGAAGGCTGTATTTTCAAAAATATACTACTTTGAGGCATGGGAATATTGTTTCTTCAGGGCTTGTTCCACTGTTAAATAAAGATTTAAGTGTTCAGCTCTGAAGGAATCATCACTTTCAAACAGGGACAATTCACTGTGCCAATAAAAGGGTTGTGTACAATTTAAAAAGAACAAGAAAACAATGTTCTTGGCTCTAATTAGTTTTCTTGATATATAAGGTAATATATTTCTCAGAAGGATATAAATGATACTAAAACTTTTATTTTGACATAATAAGGCTTCTAAAGAATTGCTGAGTTTAAATGAAAAATACATACAGTACTTGCAACCCTGTTTTGTGCTGTTAAGCTTGCAACTATTGTTGAAGGAGACTCTCATGGATTGAACCATGAGCTATTGCTGTTACAAGCTTATTTTTTAATAGATTATGGAAATGTGCAGCAGTAGAACATCTTGGAGAAGAGGCAGTTCATCCCAGAATGGGTTTGCTGGTGTGGAAGAGAAGTGACGCACAAATCCTGTCTTGCTTACAGAGTCTGTTAGCTGCAAAACCACAATTTACCCAAGAATGGTTTGATTAAGTCACTACAGTTGATGCAGATGAAGTTAGTGCGCCAAGATTTATCTGTGATTAGTTGACATTATTGTGAATATAACTTGAGCTTCTCTATACTGATCTCAAAGTCAGGCTACCATATGGTAACAAGTTAATTCTTCAAAGCTTTAAAGGTTTCTTTTGGTAATAGGCTCACTAGATTATCTGCTATTACCTGGGATAAAACCTGGATATACTGGAACAGTAGTATCTTGTATGACTGTTTTGGTGTTATAAGGTCAGGTTTTGCAATGTAGGTGACTAATTATTCAGTTTGAGGAGGAAGTACAGAAGGAAGAACAAAGACAAGTGTGACTTACAAATATTTAAGCTAAGATAATACAAACTAAGGAGGAGGGGCGTGTTTGTACTGTACAGGGACCCTGGTGAAAAGGCCTCCGTGGAGTTACTGGTATTCTGACAGTAATACAGACAGAAGTAAACATGCCAGTTAAAGGGTTTTCTGTGGTCCCATAGGTGCCTTCAATATTGTGTAGCTACAGGCCTTGAATTTGTAGTTCTCCCAATTGCCTTTTGCTTTTAGCTGTGTAACCTCGCGTGCAGCCGCTGCGGCTGTTTTCCCGGCCCCTGTGGCAGCGATGCACCTTGCTGTTGTTCCGGTGAGG
This sequence comes from Aramus guarauna, assembly GCA_013400195.1. Lineage (NCBI taxonomy): Eukaryota > Metazoa > Chordata > Aves > Gruiformes > Aramidae > Aramus > Aramus guarauna. The sequence goes on along the minus strand of VXBL01009093.1, from coordinate 296,528 downwards.
TTTCCTGCCATCGCCCCTGTGCAAATCTGTGGTGGAAGCAACTGCTGCTGGGGTAAGAATCACCCCGCTCCTCCCCTCCTTTCAGAACTGTCTCCTACCCCTTGTTCTCTGCTTTCTGGTTTTCATTAGTGGCAAACAAAACTTTGCACATAATGAAGCAGGCAGCAGTCATTTAAATATCTGGTAAGTGTTACCCAGTCATACGCGTGCAAAAGTGTAGTCTCTGATCCCAACGCCATGGTTGTGTCTGATCAAGCGCCCACTAGTCGGCACCAACAGCATCACGAGTGGTAACTACCACTGGGGAGTTGGAGCCCCGTCCCGTGAAAAGTGTCTCAAACTGGGGGAAGCGTAGCAGTCGCTGCTGGCATTGCCGCCTGCCGCATTGCAGAAGCCTGTCTCCGCGTCCTCTCTGCTACAACTCGGTGCTTAAACCAGCTCATCAGTAAATTACTACCTGAATTACCGAGCATAAATACTGCAATTGTAACTGTGCCCAGTTCACAAGCAGGTGTTGCATTGTAAAGGGACAGGGTGGGATGTGGGGATGTAGCAGATCAGATTATCAGAAAACAGCCGTTCTCCTCTCCTGCCTGCCTGCGAAATGTTCATTGTCCGAGGAAAAGATTGTTTTCATTCTCCTTTTCATTCTCATTTGATGATGGAGGAGTAAGAAATAGATTTGCTCCTAGGAGGTCAGTCAGAATGCTGATGGAGAAATAGATTGACGTTGTGTTTTGGAGGAAATTTTCTAAGGCATTTGAATGTAGCTTTCCTGTTTTCGTTCTTCCCTCCCCTCCACACTGCCGGTTGCCAGAAACAACTGGCCAATGGAAATTACAGAGAGACTGCTGGACTTCCACCAGCTACAGATTCATTTGTATTTTTATATTTACCCATTCTGTTTGTTTCCAGCTCCTGATGGAGACAGTAAAAGGTTGAGCATAGCGTTACAAAAAAACTGCCCTGAAAAAGAATTGGGGTTTGGAGGAGTAAAATATATAAATAAAATTGGAAAAAAAAAAAGTCACATCAGTGAACCTTCTCTATCACCTGGCATGCTTTATTTTAGTAAAATTTCTTAATAATTCTATTTCCTACAAAAGATCTACATATACATAAATTGCAACTGTTGCAATACTGAAAAGATTGTAAAAATTAACTTGAAAAAGGCAAAATATGGAAGACTACTGAAGACTGGCTATATCTTGAAGACAGTCTGGAAACAGCAAGGGCAGATTAGAAGTGAAGAATCAGAAGTTTATCTGTCACCATTTTGCTCTTTTACTATAATGTCTCAGTTATTTTATCTGTAAAATGAGGATAGTAGGATGTCTGTTGGGCAGACTGGTCAGAATACAGAATTGCAATAGTTCAGGAAGTTACTGCTTGTCAAATGAGCAACAAAAAACGTATGAATATTCCATCTTGTTTCAGAGTAAAATGTAGTAGCTTAACCAATGTGCATCATACTTGGGAAATGGAGTGTATTTTACATACACGCATATTCACACACATACAGAGTTACTGATCGTGACTTTACTGATAAACTGTGATTTAACTGTCATCACGTGGACGTGACCAACAATTCATATGCAGAACTGTAACACTCCTCACCAGCTTTGTAATTCATATTTTCTAAATACACATACACCATATGCAGATGTGATTATGCCAGAGGAGAACGTTTAGGCTACAGTACACAGATGCCATTGGTAGTTAGTAGGTTTTATGCACGTGCTTTTTATGCAATGTTAGTAGTGCTGGTGTTGGAATTGCAGCCGTTTATCGAAGTAACTAAAGTGTTTTCATTGTGTCTAGTTGCTTGAGATGTTTTGTACCTTCACTCTGCTTTTGCTAACCTAAAGGAATCCAAATATTTTGCTAGTATTCTGTCAATACTGCACTCCATATTGTAGTAAACTAGTGCAGTGTACTTTCCCAGACTTTTTAACAGTAAATTTATATCTGCGGTCAAAAGTTTTGGTGGCATATATTTGAAGCACTGGGAGAACAGTTGCCTTTTTCTGAACTAAATCAAAGTTCATCACTCTATCAGTAGGTTACCTCTATGTGTGATCCATCCACCCTCATTCAGTGGCGAACTGAAGGTGAAGGCTCTTGAAACTTTCTGGACAGTTCTCCCTTTAATAGGAAGGTGTATCAGGCTTTGCTTTTCTGTGCTTCCAAAACCCACCTTAGCTAGAGAAATTAAGGACAAGCTCTCATCTAAGCTCAGCAGATCTAGTCCGTAAGTAAGACATGGTGATAATTAAAACTTCAGGGACACTTTTATTAACTTAGTGCTTGAGGTACCATAACTCGTGGTGTTAATGGCTTAGCGGTCAGAGCACACTCTGTTCCCTTTTCTTTCTGAAGGATTCCTACCCGTGCCTACTCCACAGTCTATGGACTAGGGGATTCAGTTTTGTTTCAGTCTTAATCTCCAATTAAAAGATACCCTATATGAAGCTAACATTTCCCTGTGCCTCTCTGCTCCATGTTCAGAAGATCCTTTGGGAATGTCACATTTTCTCTGATAGAGAGCTTGAAGTGCTTGATTCTTGGTTGGGGATTCTACACTGCTGCTAGGTGTACGATTTACGAGATGGAAAAGGAAACTAAGGAAGAAAACTGAAGGAATGATTAAGCTTAAGAACTGAGTCTTTTAATGAGAGAGTAACAGCCAGCATGAACTGGCTCTCAGGGTGTTGTCTCCTCTTCATCTCACGATCAACAAGGAGAAGGACAATGAGAATTTCCTCTCTAGTTTCTCATCATTTCGTATCCACAGTTGCACTGTTCTTAGTTCAGGTTTGGCTTCTGAATTCTTTAGATCTGGACTTCTTAAATTCTGGATTAGATTTTCATTTCAGTGAACAGCATTGAGATCAGCAGAATTGTACAGTAATGGAAACTATATTCCTTGTTCCCATTTCTGTATAAACAATTCTTCAATTAATATCTGAAGGGATTATCAAAAGCATCCATTTGATGACTGAAAGACTTCTGTATTTTACACCTAATTTTAGAAATTAATGAAATACAGCATGTGAAATGCTGCACTATGTAACACTCATGGGTCACTGGGCACCATACAGAAGTTTGTAAAATATCGCTATTTCAGTTAATTATAGTGTTGGGAGTCTATACAGTTATCTGGGGGGAAAAAAAAAAAAAAAAAAAAAAAAAAAAAAAAAAAAAAAAAAAACAACCCTAAAAAAAAGGCAAAAAAAAAAAAGGAAAGTATTTTAGTTTAGCAAAGTATGTATTGCACTGTGATCAATAAGATGAATTTTAATGTATGTTTGGATTTCCATGAAAAATTGGTGCAGCTTTGAAATGCGTGCACAACCGAAACTAGTATGTCTTCATTCTTCTACATGGTATGTATACACATTAAAATCACTTGCAGTAGTGAAAATCTATCAGTTTTCACCACATATATCTTTATGCTCCCATGCTTTGGTGGTTGCTGCATCATTTTTTTCACTACAAAAAGTGGCATATGTAATTGTAGGGGAAGGCACAATTACAAATTGCATGCAATTACATCCAAACAAGTAAACAAAATAAAACTACATTCAGCAAGCTAAGGAATAGCTGAAAGCCTTTTAATGGAGATGCCAAAGATGAGCTTTTGCAGCTCTACAATTTGCCAGTCAAATTGTTGTCATTTCGGAGAACTTCCCCACAGAAGCTCAGAGTAGAGCAAATGATTGGCAAATTGGCTTTCTAAATTATTATATACCGTTCTGATTGGTTTTCTCCTATTATTCTTTGACAAGATCTTAATATTTTCAAAGTTGAGAACTTGCATAATTTTCTTCAAAAACTGAACTTTCCTATTCTGCATGTCTCATGAAGTAAGACATATTTGCTATGTAGTGCACATCTCAGGAAATAAATAATATTTTGAAGGTGTGATTGTAATAAAAAAGCTTTATGAGTTTTTAAGAAGATTGCACAAAGGAGGATAAATACTGTGTCTGCATTGTTCAGAAGTTTATCACTGAAATAAGTTCTATCTTCTGGATCTGAATCAATGGCAGAAGTAAACAAAGCTGCAGAGATAAGGTCTTTTTCTCAGGTGTAGAGTGAACCTGTTGTAAAGAAATGAAATTTTGGTTGTAGGTGGCTGCTGAGAATTTCTTTGTTGCCTTGTATACATTTACCAGAGCTGCAGTATAATTAATGCTGCTTAGCACCGCAGGACGCACACACATCAAACAGATCTTTTCTCTTACCTTTTCTACCATCATCTGCAACTGCCTTTCACGTAGAGCTACAACTGCCCTAATGGAATTTCTGATGTTTTCTAGTGAAAAGGGACAGATGCCCATGCAAAGTGCTTTTTGGTTCATCATTTTTGAAAGATTAAAAGTTATTGAGGGGTTTGGATAAAAGGGAGAACTAGCATAAGGATTCTTCCTTCCCTTTAAAAAAAAAAAAAAAAAATTTCTTCAGCCTATCTAAACATGGTCAGATTATCTTATGATATCATGGAATGTGTTCTGCAGCTGCATCCTCTTGACAAATAATCCTCCTTCTCCACCAACAGCATACTTCAAGATAATTGGCTGAAATTTTCTTAGCAAATAATTATTTGACCAATTAAAGCTGTTAGTCTGCAGAGTAATGAACTGTGAATAGAATTGTAAATCCTATGAAATCCTGCATTTTTACAAATGGAGGGAAGATAAAGAACATCTTAAAGTTGTTGAACAAATAATTTCTTTTGAGAACACTGAAGAGATGCAAAAGTTTTTCTTTCTGCAAACATGGAAACCAAACGCTATTCAGACTGATGCTTAAGGGAAAAAAGCAGTAAAATGAGAGGTGAATAATGACATATCAGATTTATAGAGTTTCTTTTAGACAGGATTTTTTGAGTCTTCTTTTAGTTTGTTCACCCAGAATCCTATAATAAAAAATCTGTAGAAATCAAGACCTACATATAAGGGCCTACCCTGCTCTGTGAAGAATTTTCCATTTAACTCTTACTATGTTCAAGCTACTTTAAAATATTATTCAATTAAATGGTACATCAAATTGAAACCATGTATGGCATATTTCTTCTGCACCTGTGTAACAAATAACCTAGCAATTTATATCAATATTAGATTAACAGTCTGTGTCCAAGCTATGGAGCATATCACCAACTCACTGCTTTGTCAACTCAGAAGAAACCAGCAATGGAGTTTCTCTGAGACGGAACATCCTTACAAGGACCTTGTAATTGGGCAGTAATAGTCTCATACCTGAAATATTTTCCTTTATGACATTTAAGATGAGTGGGCGAGGTACTACAATGACTTGGATTAAAAATACTATTGGAAGCTAAGAGAAAAAAAATAAGAAGCAACCAGGAGCTATGGGGAGAAAACCTCCTTGCTTGTGTATTGAAGAAGAAAGCAGATAACTAATAAATGTAGGTAGAAAAAAACCCCCATCAAATCTAAGTGTAGATGACCAAACCAGGAAAATCTGAAAAATAAATAAGATAGTGGGCAAAGGAGTATTAGCAAAAGCAGCAGAATCTAAAGACTAAAGCCAAAGTATTTTAAGTGCAAGAGTGGAAGAAGTAGGTGAAAGCACAGCATTTATCAGACTGAACAATGGCACATTTGCATCTTCATGTTCTGAAGTAATTTGCCTGTAGGACAGAAAAATATCTTGTTTTGAAATCAGATAGAAATTTAAATGCAGCACTGTCTTCCAAGTTCTTGTTTTAGGTTAGTTTTTTGACAGCTACCAATGTCAGAAAAAGCTTCCTATCTTTGTGTCTGTACTTTAGATTAAGAAAAATAAGTGAGATCTTGTGTCAGTGTGTACATGGCTATAGGTTTGAGTTATCTATTACTTTCTGGATAGTCTGCAGAGAAGTTGCTTAGATTTCAGTAGTATCAACTTAATTTAAACTAGAAGTGGTTAAATGTTCAAATGTATGAGAGTACAGATTTTAAATCAACATGCACTTTAAAATACCATCAAAAAATCTCAGCTCGCTACTTTTACTCAGTGTCACATTAAACAACTGAGCTTAAAATTTTAAGAAAACAAAAACAACTCGCTGTTGCCTCAGATTGGGAGTGCTCACCAAATTATCTCCAAAGACCATCAGCTGAATCCCAGCATTGGTTCTCCGAGGCTTTGAATTTGCACATTTCTAAAATATTCTGCAGCATTTGCTCTGACTGCAAACTGTCTGGCCACTGAAATTGTGAAGAAGAGTGTCACACGTTGTGTGCACAAGTTCAGTTAAAATTTTAGCTTATCCTGTGTGATACTGCTGTGATTCCCCCCAGTTGCCTCACCACCTCCATCCTTACGCTGGTGGTAGCTCTCACTTTGCTTCTGTGGGAGCTGACAAGTCTTGCTGTGGTTAGGACAAGAATTCATCTTTACAAATTTGTTTTCCCTGTATTAGTTCTCTGACCACTTTGCTCAATGGAGCCAGCAACGACACGACCAGGGTGTGTCTCTACATGAATGTTTTAGTTCAGCTCAGGGATGTGCACTTCTTAAGTAAATAAAGGAGATCATCTAGTCCTCTGAACAAACTTCAATGATTAAATATTAACCATTTTTCAAAACTAGTTATTTCTGCTCCAAAATTATATCCTGCTCATGTGTGTTTAAATAGAGACCATGTTGAAATGGTGCAAATTCTCTTAGTTCCTCAAGTTGATCCTTTGTGATTGTCATATGTAATACATTTTACAAAATTTAGGAGGAAGGAAAGGAAGCAGAAATGCAAGGAGGAGCGACATATTTTTTTTTTTTCTTTCATCTCCTTATATTAATTTGAATAGTAGCGTACAGAATCTTTCTTCAATCTCAACCTCCAGGTTAACGTTGGACTGCTTAACCCTGTTGTGGAACTACAGAACTAACAACAAACAGCACAGAGAAGTCTGAAAGCCAATTCATCCACCAGTACAATTTTTCTTCCACCCAGTTGGCTGCAGCTTTACTTAGAACTGCAAATAATCTTGATTTGATCTTTAGTTAAGGTAAAAAAGTCATTATATATCATCAGTTAGACTAAATAAAATATTGCAAAGAATTATTTGCCAGTCCCAAGTTGCAAGAAAATCCATAATTCTTTTTTTTTTTTTTTTTATCCTTTTGTTTACTCCTTGCTACGGTAATAAAAACATACTTTTATTCACAGAATTGTGCAAAGGAAATGATACATACACACCAGCAAAATTATGTTCATAGCTGGCTTGGTTGAAGAGAGATCAAAACAGGGAAGAAATGTCACTGGCATTCAGAAACTAACTGTATAGCATCACAAGATACATAAATAGTCAAATAGCTGGTAAGAAACTTACACTGGCAAATGTATTGCTTAAATGGGTATTCTGATTTTGAATAATGACTAAACATGATCATTTCTGTCAGGTAAAGTGTTCTATATCTCTTGGATACTTTCTTCATGGGAAATAGTCTCCCCCATCATCAATCAATTCTTCGTACTTGAAAAGCAGCCATAATGAACCTTTATTCTAATGGGGTGGTCATCTTTACCTGCATCTATTTTATAGCTCTGTAATTGCCTTGATTTCTGTGAACTTACTCTTGATTTATAATGCTATAAATAAGTAAAGAAAAAATATTAACTAATATAGCCATGCAATCTCCATGTAATTATATAGATATTAGCTGTATTAGCCTCTTAGCATCATACTTGAAAGTCTGAAATAGAGAGCATCAGCCGCCTTGCCTAAAGGTTAGAGAACATGAATAGGTCTAAATAGAAGAAAAATTTCAATTATGGGTCTAATAAAATGCTCAAAAATGCATTGTGCGTGCACTTAGTATGTAGTCAGTTATGCATGATCTTGCAT
>VXBL01009093.1:260086-288571 GCA_013400195.1 Aramus guarauna | reverse complement strand
TGATACAGCCCAGGACACAGTTGGCTTTCTGGGCTGCAGGTGCACACTGCCGGCTCATATTGAGCCTTTCATCCACCAATACCCCCACGTCCTTTTCCTCAGGGATGCTCTTGATCCTTTCCCCACCCAGCCTATAGCGGTGCTTGGGATTGCGCCGACCCACGTGCAGGACCTTGCACTTGGCCTTGTTGAACCTCATGACGCTTGCACATGCCCACCTCTCAAGCCTGTCAAGGTCCCTGTATATTTTCCTGTATATTCGATTACTTGAATTTAATAATTTACATACTATCTTGCCATCAACATACCCTTGAGACCCTGATCTGATGTTTTTCAAATTAAAGCCTCATTGGTTCTGTTAAATGGAGCTAAATATATATTTCAGAAAAATGAGAAGGACATACCAATATTGACATCTCTTCCTGGAATTCAGGGACTGGAATGAAAATCATCTTGAAATTTTGATCTGAACCTTGTTTGAAGATTTTATTTAAATCAAACTTTCACATTTTTCCATTAATACTTCTTGATGATTTGTATAAATATGTGTTTCTGAGGGAATTAAAGTGTCCAATAGCACAGTAAACTTTTTTTATTTGAAGCAAATGGTGACCATGAAGATCTTAATTGTATTAAACCACATGAATAGTTAGTATAGAGGAGTTATGTTATGTAAGGATTATGAGAGAGTACCTGTTAGTTGAACTTACATACTATATAATTAGTAGGAATATTTAATTTAAAGGCAACTGAGCTGTGTTTCTGCTTGTGTTGAGTTCTTGTCCGTGTGTTCCAGGTGTGTATGTGAATGATTTGTCCGGTAATCAGGTATGTTGCTTCAAACTGGGAATGTGTCGTATTGAAATGTTTTTAAGTAGTTCTGAATAAATAGAATTTATTCCACACAGGTGGTGCGTACAGGATTCACAGCCTGGACTTTACTTTCTGATGGCCATCCAGTCTATCTCCCTGTATTACACCTGAGCTCATATGTGAAATAATCAGTGTCATCCCTAATAGATGCCGTGTGCTCTTCTTAATGTAGTGGTATCTCTGAGAACTGCACGAGAAGCTTCGTGCTGTTGCATTTTAGTGAAATTACCTGTGTCAGAAAGAGTGTTATTGACAGGCACATCATCATCTGCTTTGTGAAACTCTAGATACTTGCATCAGATTCTTATGCAGTTTTTTTCTTTATTTTGTTGCTGTGTATTCTACTTGCTACCGCTATGGCTTTTTTGGATGTTTCATCTGATTTTTATTTTTTTCATTGTTTTTCCCAGCTGATGACTTTTGTTATCTGATGACATTATCTACTTGCTCAGATTAGAGAGTTTGTTTCCTGCCAAATACCCAGATCAGGTGTGTCTATACAAAAGGATGAAAAAAACCAGTTGCAAATACATGAGGAGTGACTTCTGCTCAGTGACTTAGTTTTCAGAAAAGATTTCTCTGACTGAAAGTTGGTAGCGCTTCATTAAAGGGTCAGCAACATAAAAGCAGCTGTTGCTCTTGAAGATGTATCCACTGAAGATGTATCAAACCCAGCGCTCTCAAAGGTTTTTTCCTATTATGAGTGTAATTACTGTTCTTCATCCTTCCTGTTCTTGCTGTTCGTCATCCTCTTAAAATGATTTCACATAAATTTTGTATCTTTTTATTGACATTTGCCCTTTTCTTTTTGAAGTCTCTCCCTTTCACTGTAAAATGGTGGTTTTGCATTCTTTTTGTATGCTTCATCTAATGCAGAAAGAGAAAAATCAATAATGGGTATTCTTCTCTGTTCACTCTGCTCTCTCCCTTCCTTTCGTAATGTCAGGTCTTCTGTCATGACTTCAGATCATGTAACAAATAAGCAAAATATCCCATCTGTCTACCTACCTGCCTACCAATCTGCCCACCTGTTTATCTGCCTGCGAACCAGAATGGACAAGATTCTTTCCATGGCCTGAAGACAAATGCGACATCCTTGCCTTGTAGTGTGCAAGGATTGACATTTGATTTACTCATTACATAGGGGACAGAGAGAGATTTTTATAAAATTAGGATAACGAACTCAATCAGAATCAAGTTTCGTAGCTCTGGCAGAATTTTGGAGAATTTTTGACTTACTAAAAATTATCATAAAATGCACCTTATTTATAATTTCTGTTTTTTTAGTTTACTTTCATTTATCTTTCTTGTTGGTTTGTTTGGTGGTGAGAGTGTAGGTTTTAGATTGGGGAGGGGTAAGTATTTTTTCCTTATGCCTTTTCTTTTAAGGTTGTTTTTATATTAGGCACCAAAACAGGGTCAAAGCCTGATTGTTATGCTGGCCTAAAGAATAAATGTCAGTGAGCTCATGTGCACTGAGGGACTTGTTCTCCTGAGATTCTATCTCTGTTCAGCAGCTCACTGAAGCTCTACAAAAGGCTGATTACAGTCAGATCTGACAATCATTTGAATTTCTGTGCATGTCAACAACTATCCTCAGATCAAGGGTGACGGAGAGATCTCTGCCTGTGTGGAAACAGATGTCAAGCCACTCAAGCAGTCTTCCTGGTTGTTGAACACAGATAAGTTGTAAATCACTTTAGGTCAATGGAAAAAGAAACACTCGTGAGAATGCACAGGGAGAGCTAGGTGAAAAAGTGAGATAACAGCTGGAAAAGCAGCTTGTAAAAGCTTCAGTTCCTTCAAAGCATCAATAACTATAAAAGCATTTGGATTTTCTACTTTAATTAATGCAGCTGCTTGTGACAATGCAGCCTTCAAACAAGCAGTCTGGCTTAGAAATTTTCATCTAAGGGATTGAACTAACGGCTACAGCACTGCCACCAGAAAAATGATATGGGATTGAAGGATGGCATGCTTGGCTGAAGAGGAGACACTTACAAGAATCAAAAGTGATAATCCGTTTCTATAACATGCAGTGCACTGTTGCGTTCCAGGATGAACATGATCAAACTTTGCCATGCTCAAGGGCTGTCTGAGATTGCGCTGACTTCCCAGCAGCACCACGCTGCTGGATTTTGGTCTTATCAGTTTCCTGTAGAATAGACCAAAACAGTAGTCTCAGTGCCTGAAAAATTGCATACAGGAGGGAGAAGGGGGTTACCTACCTACAGCTTTCTACTGGGAAGCTTTTAGAAGACATAACGAGAATTAAAGTATTTGGTTGCCAGCTCTGTGAGTGCATACATGTGTCTGTGCCTCTAACTTTCAAACAGTCTTTGATAGGGAGAACTATCGTTCTATAAAACCCAGAAGGAGATAGAAGAAAAAAAACCTAAAAATTGTTTTAAGTTATTTTCAAAACTTGGAAGGAAAAAAAACAAACACGAAAAAACCCCACACCAACCTTTCTTTATGAAGCAGTTTTGCCAAGTTCAGTGCAGGCATAAAATCAATTTCTCCCCATTGAAATCTGCTTTTCATTTCACTGAAATGTAACGTGTGCATGACGGGCCGGGGGGTGGAGTTGTCTGTCAAGGCTGAAATACCTCTTGCTGCATCACTTGTTCTTGGTATAAAAGTTACTTACCTGATGAAACTACCCGCAGTGCATAAGGGAAGCGCTGGGAGGTAGCAGAAGGTTCCAAGCTCTTATGAAAATTGATTACTTGTTTTCTTCAGTTCACATGCATACTGTATTTAAAATAAATTGTAAAGTACTCTGTTAAAAAAAAAAAAAAAAAAAAAAAAAAAGATTATTTCCTGCAAATGAAGGTAAATAGGGTTATAAACCAGGAAGGACTTGCAGTGTAAAAGAAATAACCAGAGCCAAAGTACAAATGTGGCAATAATAACTAAGTCTTTTTCTGTAAGTATTTATCTCTCTATGGCGTGTGTCCAGCACAAACCAGATGGTATCTGAAATGCTGAACTATTTAAGCTACAGGCTGAAGAAGTCTCAGCTTCCCCATTAAAAACAAAGCACAATTATTTTACTTACTGATGTTGTGTAAGAGCTACAATTCAGTCACTCAGGGTATAGTCTCAAAAATATGAACTGGTGCAAGACAGAGAGTTGCATTGTTATGGTAAGAGTTACGGGGCTATGTTGGAATATATGGACTTCGCTGGTGAACAGGAGATGCTGTCGGTTGAGATAGGCACACTGCATGGACAGTAGCGGTTTTAATTAAATGCTGTTGAAAAGGTACGTTGTCAAACAGCACAACATAATCCAGTAGCAAGAGTATTCATCAAAGATGTGGAAAATTCAAGTTTACGTGTTTTTTCTGCTGCAGTTGAGAATTCTCAACTAGATTACAACATTCTGGGGGCCATTTTCACAAAGGAAAAACAATTTTCTTTCTGTTCTGTTTCTGTTTGGAAAGAAAAAGGAACCTTTAGCAAAACAGCTAATGAAGATTAGCAGTAGAAAACCTAGGAAAATTCTCAATAAAAGACAAAAAAGGCATAAACCTCTATAAGTGATGAAGGGGGTCATTCAAAAGTCTGCATGCATTTTGTTACAAAAATCTTCTTTGCTTTTACTGAGATCTGTTGAGAAATCTGCTTCTCTAGAAGACGAGAGAAAGATGGTAAAATGCACAGTCTCCTTGGAATTGCTATGGCACAGGGACTAGCTGAAGCTCATGAAAACGAAGATGCAAAAGTGTTCAGAAAAATGAAATCTTGGTGGTAGAGATTTAGAAGCAAGATGAAATGGGAAGTCTGAAGAAAAAAACCCCAACTATTAATAGTGTGTGGTTGGTGAACTAAGAAGACTGAGGTGCCATCATGAATACACATCAAGAGGAAAAAAATGTATTTAGTTAACATTTAGATTTCTTTCTTCAGATATAAAAGGACACTAATTGTATAATATGGAGTTCATGTTCAGAAAGGGAAGAGATTTGCTGTGAACTAAAAGTCATGCTATGAAATAGCTGTGCAGTACTGAAATTGGCAGTTCTGCACAATAGGCCAAGCATGAATTCCATTACCCCGATGGCACGGTCGCTCTGAAAGCAAAGCTCGCTGTACACTACCCAAAAACTGTGTAAAAGTCAAACTGTGTAACAGGAAAGAGGATGTCCAGTACAGCAATTAGTCATGAAATAATGTAACACCTTTGAAAAAGAAGCTGAATGATGAACAAAATGCTGTGCCTGTCTCAAAATCTACTTGTTAAACCAGATAAAATCCTGTCAGTGGGTGTACAGAATTTCAATCATCTCATAAACTGATTTTGTGGCTGTAAAATTTAAGCTTTGAATAATTAATTGAGAACAAAGGATATTTGGAAACTCAGAATGTCTCAGACGTTTAAGTATCTAAAAAATAGGTTTTTGCTTCTAGGCACCTAAGTCTATGGACTTCTTTGTTCAGAAACCATGGCAATTCCCTTAAGAGCTTAAGTGGGAACTGAGGAAGTTAACTTAGACCTCTGATTGAAAATCTTTCAGGTAATAGTTGTTTCTGTCTGCACACCAGTAAATATACCATGGAAACAGTCAGGTACTGAGGAGGTTTTGGAACTTTTATGGAGCTCTACAAATCTTCCTCTTGTTTATCTGTCTACATATAAAGGTGCCTCCACAACAGTGAATAGTACCCGTCGAGCTATCTTTTTGTAAACCTATAAATACATTTATTGAATATGGAGAGAGATATGTAAGACCTTAGTTTTTTCAGCTCATTTAAATTAAGAAAGCAGCTATTGTCTTACTCATCAATCAAAGCCTTTCAGCATACGTTGTAGGACTTTAAGAAAAGAAGTGCACAAAAATGCTATAGCAAATGTAGATCTGTATGATTATTTTTTTTTTCTTCCCCCATTTGCTGCTTGCGTCTTATTGTCTCTCATCTTGGGTTATACTTTCAATGTTACTTTGACTATGCTGATAGGTGTGTATTAATACTATTTTCTTTTTATTTTATTTTATCTTTAATATCAATATTCTTCTGATGCATTCTGTAGCTCTTCTGTAGGCAGTGTGAGGGGGAGAAACTTTTTAAACTAATATTCACATGACCCACTGCCTGGAGCATGGATCCTCACAACTGTTGTTTTAGAAAAGAAAATGGGAAAAGCAGTTCTGTTTAGCTGTGAAATAAAGTCCTTGAAATTTATTTGGTTACTGGTTCATGGGCTAGGAGGTTTACTTGTTACTGTTCTTCTGCTAAAAGAGAATTACCTTGAAGCAAACCTGATACAAGCAGAGTTGAGGAATAAGATTCCAAAGAATAGATCTGAAAATTAGGTGATATATTTGAAAGGAAAAATGGGTCTAATATTTTTACATTGTGATCTCAGCTTCAACATCTTTCTTTTAATATGTAAAGTAAACACACCGGGGTAAAACCAATGACTGTCAGAGAAAGGAATGTTAACAGCAGAAAGTGAGTCAGGACTAAAGAAGCACTTGAAAGTGGTATTTTTTTAAAAATAAAAACTCAAAAAACAAAGACCACCAGGAAACAGAGATAACAAAAGATGGGAGAAAGGTCCCCCAAACATCATATTGATTTTTTTTTTTTTTTTTCATAAAAGCATCCACAGGACAATAGTAGAGAGAAAGGGAAACATCAGTATTTAAATATTTGTTGTAGTTAAGAGGTCCAGAGGCTGAGACCATTCTTCCTGGTGTGGGCTTCTCTTTTGTAATCATTTCTTGCATGGGAAAAAGCAAAAAGCTTCTGTCAAAAAGAGCAAGAATAAAAGTTACATTTAAAATACTTCCCTCCGACTCCATTGTTTACTTATACTCTTTATAATTGAGACATGTAGGTCAAAGATCAAGAAAAAAGAAATTTCCTACACTCTTTTAAAACTGAAACAAATTTCAGTAGCACAAGAATGAAACATCGTTTTTGAAACAGCAAAGTGGGGATAAAAAGTCAACCCAGCTACTGATCTTCCTGGATTTAGAAGGACATCAAAAAATTCTCACGCAAAATGGGCAAATCAACTGCCACAAATTGACAGTAAAGCAAACACTATTTGTTTTGGTCTCTGTTTTTAGTCAAAAAACAAATGCAGGTTTCACTAGGGTGAGGTTTCGATGTTTCTTTTCTTTTTTAAGCAAGACTAACAAGGCAAAACCGGGTAGTTTGGCACAACTTTGGATTCCCTACAGGCTTTGTACTAAAATATTATTCATGTTCAAACAGCTTGCTGCTGCGGAGTATTTGTGCAGCAAAAGGACAGCTCTCAAAAAGATGACTGTGGTAATGTACCTACCTCCAGCTTTTTCCAGTAAAACACAGAAAAGACAAAGAAAATTCTTCAGTCTATTAGCAGCTCCCATCCTTCTTAACCTGCAATTAATTCTCTGGTGAGGAAATAAGAAACTATATGCAGTTCCTCTTTGCTTTAGGGCTATAAGAACCAGCATTCGTATAGTTGCAGCACTGAAAGCCCAGGTTGGTCCCAGCTGGAGTTAATGATCAAGGTAAATTAATGTAAATTAATATAGCATTTGTTTGTGGCAGCTGAGCTAGCTTCTCTACCATGACGCTTTATAGCGTGCTATGCAAACACCTCTGCTTTGAGCTATCTCAGGCGTTTCTGCGTAGTGCCGCTTGGAAGTGAAAATAGATGTCACTCACCAAGCTTAGCGGACTTTTCCACTCTCAGTATTGAACTTGTTTTGGTTGTTTGGTCCTTGTTACTCCTCGAGGAGCATAGGGCTGCAACAACACTATGCCACCGAACCCGGTGGGATAGTGTTGTTGCAATTTCTGTAACAGATTTTGTTTTTTACATGATTGGGTTGTTAGCTCAAAACAAAACCCCCAACCTGGAGGGCCAGGGTGCAACATTATAGTCTGGCCCGACAAGGCACACAAGCCACCACACCACGACAAGGTAAGTTGCACCAACTAGTGGTGGAAATATTGAACTTAGTTGTCCTAATTTCACTCCACATGCTTTACGTTCTCTGAATCTAGACCCAGAACTTTTGAAGGTGTGGGAGGTAGTGAACAGACACAAAATTGCATGCTTGCAAAATGTCTTTTGAAGCAAAAAATCTGTGGACACCATTGATTGTTTTACTTTGGAAGGAAATAAGGGGCATTAAAGTATAAGAAACTAAACACTAAAAAAATACGAACGCGTGATAACGTGCTCTTGTGGAAGTTGCTTAAGGTTAACAGGAGTTGAGCCTGGATGAAAGCTAAGCAATGCTAAGAAAAGGAACACAATTATGTTACTTTTTAGGTCTTAACCCAGAACTATACAGCACAAAGGCAAACTACTGAGATTAATAGGCTACTGTTGTCAGTGCAGCAGTCTGTAAATGGAATCCTTTAAATATATATGTCTTAAAAGTCCTTAGGAATGTATTCAGGTAAAATGTGAATATTACAATCTTTTCTTTCTGAGCTGCTTTCATCAGAATACAGACTTTTTGTGCTTCACCAAACGCCAGAGCAAAGCAGATAGGTTCAGTAACCACAAAAGGAATTTCTTGAAATTATATTCAAGTAAATGAACTACTTCTCCTATACTCTTACTGTAAAGAGTGTAAATAATTCTGACAGCATTCAAACTCACTCATGCATCTTCTGTAGATATATGAGATATATACTTTCTGTCATTACGTAGTCAACCATTGTAGACTTTTTTTTGAAAAAAACACCAGTACCTCAACAGTATCTGTTATGTACTGTCACTTTCCTGGAAAGTTTCCTTTTTATTTGAAGTGAACAATAAATGTCCCTACTCAAAAGATAGTTAAATTGCAGCACTTATTCAGAGCTGCAGTAAGCCTGTCCGTTTTATAGGAACTGCTTGTTCTCAGCAAGAATTGCTGAACACTGATTCACTAGTAGTATTTAGGAACCATGACTTAAAGTTTTTGTTGTGGGGTTGTCTGTTTTTTTTTCATATATTATAAAAATAATCACTTTGATGTCATTAGTGTCACCACTGTCCTCGAAGGGCATGATTCTGTGCCCAGAGTTGTAAAGCTCAGTATAGAATTGGAGTTGAATATACCAAGCTCATACCAGAAAATTCATGCATACCAAAATGACCTAGGTCTTTATTATTACAGGTAAATCAGTAGGAAGGAGAATATTTCTCTACTCAACACTTGGTAAAGGATTTTTTTTTTTTTTTAATTATTGTGAAATTACAGGGACATTTGTATGCTTTTCCTGTCTAAATCTGAGAAGATTTCTTTACAGATCTGTACAAGAACTTTAGGTTGTTTGCTAAAAATAGATCCAGTGTTAAATGATTTTTTTCTATATTGAATTTTCTTGTAATTGTTGAATCACAATGTGTTAGGACAAGACAGTAAAAATGTTCTAGACAGAAACTCACTTTTATTTTGACAGAGTAGTGTGTTCTAAAGTTTTGAATACTATATATAAAACCAGCATAATATACATCTTTTTTTATAAACCATTTTGACACTTTCTTGGGTTTGATGTTTGAAAACATTATAACTATTCACCTGAATACATTTTTAAATCTTGATTCTTGACAGTTAAAGTCCAATATTGGGACCAATGGTCTTAACAGCTACCATAAGTCGAGATCAGCACACTCTGTTGAGATTAACTGGAAATCACTTCACTACTAGTTCTATTGTGAAAGAGATTAAATACTTTCAATAAACTGTTTTTATGACTGTTGAAAATGCAAGTGTATCTTCATTTCTCTCTTCAACTCACTAATTATACCTAATTAGTTTATCACCATAAACTTCCACTCAGATACATAAAACCTTTCTAAAAATAATATATGCAGATGTTAAAACAAATTGTATTCTGTGTCCATTTTTCTTTGTAATTTTTTACCATTTTGTATAGATTTACATGGGACTGATTTGATTTTATTTCATAAGAAGAAGTTAGTTTCAGGTTTTTTTCATTCTGAATAGATTGTAAACCTAAGATTTTACTAATAGCTTTGATCCATTGAAATATATTGTTATATAAAAGAAAAAGTTGTTTTCTCATTTTGGAGTATAATTTTTAAAGACTTTTCCATGACACACTCCTCTCTGCTAGACCTTGAGGAGTATCAATAAAGATTGGATTATTTAGTAAGCACCTTCTCAAGCTCCTCTTGATGGAAGTGATTTCCCTAGTCATAAATGATGGATCTCGTGGCTTAACAACACTACTTTATTGAAGAGGGAAGGGGAAAGGAGGGAAATTAGGGAGATCATAGAATCATGGTTTGGGTTGGAAGGGACCTTTAAAGGTCATGTAGTCCAACTACTCTGCAATGGGCAGGGGTATCTTCAACTATCAGGTTGCTCAAAGCCCCGTCCAACCTGACCTTGAATGTTTCCAGGGATGGGGCATCTAAGGTTATGAAGTACTAGATGAAGTATAAAACCCAACTCCTTCTCTTCCCTCATTTAAGGTCCTCCTTGGGAGTAGATAGTTTCCTTCTCTCTCTACAGTACCTCCTCACAGCATGCCTTGCCAGGTAGGAAAGCCTCAAGCAAGTCACGCTTGCTCTTACTCACATTGTAGAGATCATTCACATTTAGGCGTAGCAAGTTTTGGTCAGACTTTTCACATTGCAACTGTATCATTTCCTCATTTTTACGGAATTCTTGCTTTTGCAAGTAATGCTGCCAAGATATGGTAAAAGATGAAAACATGTTTTGGGTTATTGTCTTCCAGTTTTCAGTAGGTATTAGTATTCAGGTATTACCATTCTCCTCCCTTTGTCTCCACAAAAGTCTCTATGCTTCTGGACTCCCTTTCCTCTTGAGTCCTCTGAAGCATTCAGCCCTTCTAGGACACGGTAGAAATCCTAAAATACATTATAAGCAATGAAAAGTCTGAATGTTCCACTCTGAAAAACTGTTATTGGCTGATGAGGGAGAAAAAGTCTTTGTAGCTTTCCTCAGGGACCAGAGGTCAGCAAGCAAATAATATTTTTTCACCACTGTTTTTCCTCTATATTTCACATGAAATTATTCTTGATTCTGCAGACTGACCAGACTTTAATGCCCGTCCCCTTCTCTTGGTGAGAATTCTGTTACAAGCCAGGAAAGGACTCCTGGATATTCCAGTGTGCTAGACTTTTATTTTAGTGGTGAACTACCAGTTTTTGTTTCAGACAACATTATACAGAATTACACTGAAACAGACATTTTAAAGCATTATTTTGGATAAACCGTGAGCACTTTGGCTCTTTGCAGTCTTGCCTGGGCAACAGCAGAAGTCCCCAGGAGCTGCTGAGCAGGTGGATAAGGATCATGTCTCTAGGTGTTTGTATTCAATTGCAGCTGAGGTTGCCCAGCCTTGAGTTCAGCAAAATCTTATGTCAAAGGGAATGGAACTGAATGAACTGGAACTTTCCCATGAATTTCATTAGTACATGTCCAATAATGAGGGAGGATCTGTCTTGAAAGGGCTAGAATCTGTTGGCTTGTTCACTAAGATTTACTGCATTTGTGACTAATATGGGTTCTTTGTCTGCTTTCACCGTGCCGTTATCTGAAGGCTCTTTGGGTCTTGTGTGGTAAAAAAGATACTGCTGAGGCTGAACCCTGTTAAATAATGCCTCTTTAGAATTATTCTAGGAGTACAAAAATGGGGAGGGAAGGTTATTTTATTTTAGCTGGTAAACATATGAAACTAATTTTCTCTCTGAATTGTAGTACCTATCACACTGCAAAGCCTTTTACAGTTCTCTGAGAACTACTAATTTAACATTTCCTATAAGTAAGTAATACAGGAATTTTTACTAGCTGTTCTAATATTTTGTTCATATGAGTTCTGGTTCACTTGTATTTGTTTCTAAGGAAGTAAGGATGTGGATATGTTGTAAGAAATGGAAACTACTTTGATATACACTACAACATATGCTACTTTTTGTTTGAAACTAAAGGCATTGCAGGTCAATTTATACTTATAGGTCAACACTGAATCAAATCAGAGCCTCAGTGTCTATATGATATGGAGCCCTGTAATTTTTACCTTTTTGACATAGTGCACGCTCCAACAAACCTGTTTAAGTCTTTTATAGTGTTAAATTTTGTACTTGGAACAATTAAAATTGGTTCTCATCATTTCAGTGCGTGACTGCTTAAGAAGAAACAAGTCACACAATTTATTTTAATTAGATGTAATTTACATTTATATGTCTGTGTACAAAATAAAAATGAATAACTTTATGATTGCAAACTACCTAGCTCAGTTTAAAAATGCATGAGATGTATTTCTAAGTTACTGCAGTAAAGCTGAATTAAACATATAAGATAATCTTTAAAATGAATAAGTAATGCAGATTTAATAACCTTTTTTTTTTAAAAAAACAGCTGAAATACTTAGAAAATTTTCACCCTCTAAGCAAAATTTTCATGTGGTTATAGAACACAGTTATGCATTTTAATGGTAAATTTCTACCCCAAAATCATAAATAAAACATGCATGTTGATACTAACTACTAAAGTCTTAACATATTGCAAATGAGATGGAAACTTCATTTTTTTGCTGTTTAAAGTAAGAAGTTAAGGTATCAGTGCATCTTCTAGTCCTTTCTTGTCTTTAAAACACTTGTGTCTTATGTTAAATATCTCATCAAATCCTATGAAATTTCACATTATTTGGGACTTGAGAACTACTTCTGCCTTTGAATTCCAGTTCTACTAATGCAAACATGAACTTAGTAAATTCTGTCTCAATCCATAGACATTTCTGAGGTTGTATGTGGGTACATAAATGTTTGTAAGATGGAGGGGCCATAGGATTTCCTTCAAAATTTCCAGAGCTTGTTACAGATATAATCCAGTAAATAATTTCTACTATTCCCTTATTTTAATAGAATTTCTGCAGTCTAATGAAGAGCCAAGCTGGAACATGATAGAGTGGAATATATATAGATGGATGATGTGTGTATAGTCACACACATTTTTATGATGTCTAATAGAGCTAGTGTGCTGCAGAGATTCAGATATATTCTGTGTTGCATCCAGCTGTTCTATTAGACCACTATATTGTTCTATAAAGAGCATCTACACGCATTTTTCCACTGACATTTATACATGTTGTATATGTAAACATCTATAACATAAGTGTTGATGTGTTACAACGTTGCTGGTATTAGGTACTCTAATTGTGTAAGTAATTAACACTTCTTTTGTTCACCTCATTATCATTTTTCTCAACCTGAGACTCTATTAGCAGCCTATTGCACATAGACCTCAAGACATTGCAACAGTCGACACAAGACAGCCTTGAGATGTGTGACAGTAATTTAGTAAAAATCTCCAAATTAAAAATAGGTTCCTTATAACTAATGAGGAATGACCATCTACATGAGATGATATTCATTTCTTACTTCATTGATCATAAAGTATCACTTTAGTGTGTTGTAGTAAATCAGAAAAAAAAAAAATCCATTAGCAAAGTTTTTCTGTCTCTGCAAGTACAAAGAATATTAATTATTTTTGCTTCCTAAAAACGTAGAGCATTTTTTTTTCTCCTCTTCCTACAGTCTTCTTTGACAAATGTTTGTGTATCTGTTCTCCAGAAATAACCAAGGAATATAAATTTGCAAGGATCTTCCTTTATATTCCTTTATATTCTACATACAAGAGCTTAGTAAAACTATGTTTTAGCTTTTTAATTTTTACGGACTGTAGCAAAGCACATAAATTCTCTCTCTTTTTGTCTATATGGTAAGTTTTACTGCACAGGTTGAAAGTGCGGTCATTGTGCAAGTATATAAAAATAGTAAAACTTGTTGATAAGTAGCTATATTATTTGGGGCAGTTGTAATGGATGATTATGATGTTGAGAATTGGTTTATTGTTGTTTTTAATTAGACACCTCTGGCACACTGAATTTTGCAAGACAAAAGAGAGACTTGATTTTTAAGAAGAGTTCATGATAACATATATCCTCTTGTGAGTTCTTCATCCACTTGCTTCCAAACACCAACCTGTTTTCTCTACAGCTAGATTTTTTTATTAGTATTTTCTGACTTCAAAGAGGGGATTTTTTTGATAGTTTGTGTGAGATAATGCATTTTCTTCCATAATGCGTAATTTTGCGAAGTGCGAAGAAAAAAAATCACATTAAAACGTATTTCTCTTTTGGCCTTTAGGTCCTTGTCAGTTCCTCTATATAGTACAGTTACGTATCTGCATTACCTTCTCCCCTAAACTAATTTTCATTCTGATACAGTGTGGCAATCTTTAAGCACTATATATTTAGTAATTGATTTATTTCATTAATCTTCTGACACAGTGTATGAACTCTTTGGAAAGAACTTGGAACACTGCAGGCAACTCCAGTCTTGTGTCCTCTTCCCTTCTCTTTGCCTCTGCCATCATTTGTTCTTTGCTTTTTTTCTGTAACTAGACAGGTTGCAAAAAAGTTGGTGGGCAGGTAAGATTTGGTGTTCCCTTTGTGGCTGTTGATTTCAAGAACCACTCTTAACCTTGTTTAAAAAAAAAAATAAAAAAATAAATAAATTAAATCACATTGTCATGCTATTCAATCCAGAAATGGTTAAATTTAGAGCTCTTCAGTGACAAATCACTCCAGTCTTGTAGAACCATTATATTAGATGGGTTTTGGGTGAGGAGGTGGTCTTTTCTCCCTTTGACTGGGTGACTTTTCTATTTGAGGTAATTTTTGGATGCAAAACGTCCAACTGCATTTTGGTGGATTTTGCTGCTGTGAGCTGATTTTACTGTTACCAGTCCGATCACTTCCATGGCTGTTACAACTTCGTAGTTTTTCTGTTCTCTCCAGTGGCTATCAGCTACGTTTCAGTAGAAAGGATGAGTCCTGTGGCTCTTTTAATTCTTTACATCTGTGTTGTGAAGATGAGCAAGTGTCTGACACACAGAAAACAGTGATCAGGAAAAAGATAGCCAAAGGGAAAGATTGCTGGAGAGCCATCTCAAATACTGCTCCTGACGGTGTCATTATAATGGCTGTATGCAAACAACATTCATGTTTTTAAACAAAAAAAAGTATTTAAACAATTAAAGTTATTGTATAATATTAGATTTAGACTGTCTGCTGTGTGCTTTTCTCTAGTACTTACAAAAACACACAAAGAGGATAAGGCAAGCAACTGTATTGCATCATAACCCAAATATCCATATGCTGTGTTTTGCAGCTGTGAGTTCATTTGTATATAATACTAGTGCCCGTGTTAAAAGTGTATCATAAAGTACAGAAATTGGAGTTTTGTGTGCTGCTGCAAGGCTTGTTAAGCGTTACAGATAGATAACCTTTTGAACTATTTTGTCTACAGTAACCCACAAAATTGGAAACCATCCTTTGGAAGTGAATTGCAGTGTTTTGGGTTTTTTTTATGAGTTTTTGACTAAATTATGTATCATAGAATCATAGAATTGTTTAGGTTGGAAAAGACCTTTAAGATCATTGAGTCCAACCATTAACCTAGCACTGCCAAGTCCACCACTAAACCATGTCCCTAAGCACCACATCTACGTGTCTTCTAAATACGTCCTAGGATGGTGACTCAATCGCTTCCCTGGGCAGCCTGTTCCAACGATTGACAGCCCTTTCAGTGAAGAAATTTTTCCTAATATCCAATCTAAACCTCCCCTTGCACAACTTCAGGCCTTGTCCTATCATTTGTTACTCGGGAGAAGAGACTGACACCCACCGGGTACAACCTCCTTTCAGGCAGAGAGCAATAAGGTCTCCCCTCAGCCTTCTTTTCTCCAGGCTAAACAACCACAGTTCCCTCAGCTGCTCCTCATCAGACTTGTGCTCTAGATCGTTCACCAGCTTTGTTACTCTTCTCTGGACACGCTCGAGCACCTCAATGTCTTTCTTGTGGTGAGGGGCCCAAAACTGAACACAGCACTTGAGTTGCGGCCTCACCAGTGCCAAGTACAGGGGGACGATCACTGCCTTAGTCCTTGTTGCTGCACTGTTCCTGGTACAAGCCCGGGTGCTGTTGGCTGCCCGAGCACACTGCTGGCTCATATTCAGCTGGCTGTTGACTAACCCCCCCCAGGTCCTTTTCCACTGAGCAGCTTTCCAGCCACTCTTCCCCAAGCCTGTAGCATTGCCTGGGGTTGTTGTGACCCAAGTGCAGGACCCAGCGCTGAGCCTTGTTGAACCTCATACAGTTGGCCCAGCACATCGATACAGCCTGTCCAGATCCCTCTGTAGAGCCTTCCTACCCTCCAGCAGATCATCACTCCCACCCAACTTGGTGTCATCTGCAAACTTACTGAGGGTGCAGCACTGTAAGCACAGGCAAAGATCACAGGCACATCCTTGATTGGATTTGGGAAACTTCGGCTTGGATAGCTGTGTTTCTGCTCCCTGTACAAAGCACAATGAGTCAAAGCCTGTTCTTGAAAAGGGAGGTTGATATCAGAGGACTGATAGTGTCCGCACTCCTCCGTTTATAAAAAGAGAGGAGTGATGAGGCACTTGGCGCTAAACACATAAGGGCTGTGAATCAGCACAGATGACTGATTTTCAAGCTGTGATGACTCAAAGTTATCTTTTGATTTCTAAAGTTCTTAATTTTCTCTTTTGTTTCGGTTGATTTCAGTATTGCTTTCTACAGTCTTTAGCTCATCTCTTACACTTGGTCAGAAGTTAGGACATACTTAAGTATATTCATTCATTTACACACTCACCAACCTACTGGCTGCCACTGGTTTTATTCTTTCTTGTGAAATATTATTTTGGAGACAATATGCTGTGTCTGTGATGTCAGAGATTACAGCTATTGTTCTGCTGAAAACAGCACAATGCTTGGCCTGCTTTCCTCTACTTTTCCATTGTCCACATCCTACCGTGTTTATTATTCTCCTTCTTTCGTGGACAGCTGAATACCTGATTTAATTGAAAGTGACTTCAAATTTATATTCATTATCAGTCTACGTGGTTGAATAAAGCATATGGATAAAAGTAGCAATGAATAAGGAGTTACTTATGATACATAAATCCTTATTAAATATGAAAATTCTTCTTTGCATATATATAAGATACCAAAGAGCAAAGATTTTAAGTAATTTCCATAAATTTATCCTAGTGTTTCAAAGTCCTGATATTAAAAGTATGCATCTAGTCTGTGTCATAGATACTTTTTAAAGCAATTATGATACAGTGGGATACCACATGTGTTTATTTTACACTTTAGACATTAACCTGTTACTACAGAAATTAATAAGTAGTATTCAACCTCTTGGAAGTTTTCAAACATTTGACATAAAAGGAGTTGATCATGGAAGTATAGTCTCTTTTCCCACTAATCTCTAATTTTCTCAAAAAAGCAACTTCTTCTAGTGGCCATAATTTAGCCCTAAACCTTAAATATCTTTAAGGTACAATATGTCTTGCGTTTGCAAGGTTAGAAACATTACTTTAAGATGTTGTGATTTCAAGTTTTATAAAAGATAAGCACTCTTAAAATCCCTGGTTATCGATGATGAACTAGACAAAAAATAAATTAAAAAAAACCCCACCTGTGAGGATTACTTCTCACACTTTTAAGACTATATCAGATGTTTTATTTTTCTTTGGTTGCAGGTTGTTTCTTGTTGCCAAGAGCTATGTTAAAGAATAAATATTAAGCTTTTTAATCAATTCTGCCATCTTAAATATCCTATACTGCGCTCTGAATCCACAGTAGAACCAGGGTACCGGCAGTGCTACAGGGGCGAGTTAATAGGGAGAAACAGGTCTCACAATCTTGTATGTGTGTTTGACAAGCACATTCTGTATTGTACCATAGTGGGGTATTTTAATTTAAGCTTGTATTTATCCAGAGAGATCCTAAAAGTTGTGTGGATTATTCTTAAACTTTGGGCTGTTTTGGCTTAATTACAGTCATTCATGAACTTCATTTGATAATACCACAGAGAAGACCAAGGTACCAAAACTTCTCTAGAGGAATGTGTCCTGCAGTAGAACAGTAAAAGATATTTTTTGACAATTCTTTTATTTGCATCAAAATCACCGATTATGTCTTTGGGTTAGATTTGATTCACTGTGTGTTGGTGCTTTTGTACCTGGAAAGGTACAAAATACCTTTTCCAGGGTTCCCACCTACGTGTGCAAAGAGTTGAATTCAAAGGCAATTAAACCAGTGGAATAAGGTTTTGTTCAAGGTAACTGCTCACTGTGGAGAAGGTTCACTCTATAAAGACACGTAGAAGACCATGAAGGTTCTGTAAGTCACTGATGTACAACACAAATAGGAATTTTGAAGGAATCTCACAGTTTGGCGTAATTGTTTCTTGTAGCTGAGGATAGCCCAGGATTAGAGCTGCTAGAAAATTTCTGGTCTTCAAGTAAAGTGGATGCAGTGATGTAAAAGGGATGTACCATATTTGGCTGCCTGGTCTCTTCTTTAAAAGTCTAACTACTTACCTGAGATGTTGAAAGAAATAGCACTTTGTAAAAACTTATCTGAGAAAGGCAGAGGTGAAAACATAAACTCAGAAGTAGCAGTTTTGATGCTTTTTTTGTAACAGTTGTCAAATATGAGCATCTCTAAATGAATTTTCAAGAAGTGGGGAGGGTGTGCTTTAATGTCATTTAATAATTTTTGTGGACCTTGAATTTTGTGCTGGGCACCCTAGCACATCTCCTTTTGTCTGGCTATTTCTACAGTCTTTGCAACTATCTTTTCTTCATACTTCAGAACTCCTTAGTAAACCTAGTGCAGAAAGGTGTGCCTTAATTTACATTAAATTAGGAGGAATTTTTCTGGAAGAAGGAAATGTACATAATGAAATAATGTTCATCTGTAATTTTGCTAATAAACACTTCTATGTTGCTTATGATAAAAAGACTAGCCAAAATAATCAATTTGTAGATCCTCAGTTGCATTCTCAAGTTCAAAATCCACGGTAGCACAAGGCTGAAGTGAGGCAGGTACAGTTTTGGTTAAGCACAAATTCAAGACAGATACAATTTCAAAAGTGCCTGGTAAAATGCTAATTCTGACAGTGGCCTGTAATACTTTTTCACAATGCTTCTTTGGTGGGAAACTAGAGGTTGTGTTTGATCGATTCCATCATCCACCTTGAGGACATCGCAAGGACTCTCTTACCTCTTCTCAACCCCACTAAAGTACAGGCACTTTCATTGAAAGGACTTTAGCTAGACTCACTCTACACTGCACAGGTGTTGCTAAAACACGCTGCAGTTTTCTTCCATGCTTTCTCACAGGCTGGGAAAGTGCAGTGAACCTTGACACAGCATGCCCACATCAGAAATGGCTATCCTGGTCAGTTCAACAGCCGCAGAAATCTGGATCTGAAATGAATTGCTGTCCTGTTTTCAGCCTGTCTACTCCTCGGCACAGCCTGCCTTCTGGAGGATTTGGAAGTGAAGCAGTGGCCTGTTCCCAGGCTGTGTCTGACCTTGGTACCCCCACCCGCCTGATCCTGACCCCCACCCATGGGTGAACATCATGGCTCATCCCCACAGAGGTGCCCAACGTCCCAGGCTGGGCTGCCCCAGCCACCCGCCGGTTGGGATGGGACGGCCCTGGCTGCCACCCCTGGGGGATCCTCCATGGCCCTGGCTCACCTCTCTGCAGCTCAGCTTTTTTTCCATTTCTTATTTAGCCATCTGTTAAGAGGCAGTTACACCAAGGAGAGAGTTCGATACTCTGGTTCCTGAACCAGAGTCTCTTGGGGTACACAGCACTGCGTGAGCAACACTGCTTCCATCCTCTTTGCCCTCCAAGCAGCGTCCTGGTATGAGTGTTTGAAACGCCGAGGTGGTGGTTTACCATAATTGCAGCAGGATTGTTTTGACTATTTTTACATCAGCTGGCAAGGCTAGGAATTACTGTGTCTTTTGAAGGGAAGAAAAGACACCATCCATCTTTTATATTCTTAGCATTCTCGCACTGATGTAAAATACACTGAGATTATTTTGAAGAAGAGCACTTTTAAATTCCTTTTCCCAAAATTCACTTGATAACGCTGCCAGAAGTGGCTGTCTGTTAAAGGAAGAGGGAAGAGGAGTAAACAAGATAAAAAGCTACTCAACTTTATTTGTATTAGACATTTCAGAAAGTGCAGCAGCTGGCTTGGATTCAGTGGGAAAAGCATGTGCTCCTTCAAAGGCATTGCAACGTGCCGCTTTGTTTAGCTTCATTTTTTTCACTCAATGGAGGTGGTAGGAATTGTGGGCTGAGAGGCCGTGGGACATGCTGTCTTGTTCCACTGACGTTACTAGATGATTGAGACCTTTTAGCGTCATTTTGCAGACAAAGTAGGTCACAAGTCTTCTGTAAAATTGGGCTTTTTTGGACTGAAGTTCATCATCATTTGTAAGTCAAGTTGACTTACAGTAAGGAAACAGAAAGTATGTATGAGTTTGTCTTAATCGCTTCTAATCTTAACCTATCTGTTTTCACAAGTGGTGCACAACATTTCTCTAGAAAACAAAACAATGTGAGTAATACTTGTTGCAGCATATTTCAGTTTTCCCTCATATACAGTTCCAAATCAAAGAAATCTAATTTAGGAAGCTCCCCTACTAGTATTTTAAGTTAGATAATATATTTAAAATTGCAGGATATTTGTGTCCTGAAGGAATCTTGTATTTTAAAAGCAAGAAGCATCAAATCAAAACTAAATCCCAAAATCTTCAGATAGGAGCATATCAGACTAGTCCTATTGAGATTTTAAATGTTAATTAAGAGATTCATTCTTTTCACTCGTGAAATTTAGAAGATAAATATATATGCTTATATATTTTTGGTTGCAGATCTCAATTTTCTGTTTGATAAGGTATGAATGCTGAAAGTTCTCTGGCAATCTTGGGTTTATATGTAAGTAATGGAAGTACCATGGTTTACGTGCTTCGTAGATCTAAGTTTTTTTAATGAATATTCTCTATTTTAGAAGAAAAGATATTTTTTTACTCCTCACATTCTATTCAAAGTTGCTCTAATGCCATGAATAAGCAAGCTATAAATGGTAAATCAGAAATTTAGTTTCGTTTTGTTAAATGTTAGGTGCCTTCAAGTCCTGACCTGCCTGACATTGAGCGCTTGGCTATCCCGAGCTGCTTTATTTACATTTTTCTTTGAAAGCTTGGCAGAGTTAAACCAGTCCTGGAGGAATGCTGGGCACTGCCAGAGGGTTTAGGTCCTGTAGTGACCTTTATGTGCATGTGTGCATGGGATGCTTCAAGGGATGAAGTGTCTTACCTCCAGGTAACAAAAAAAAAGAGTAAAATGTCTAAAGCCCAAACAAAAAAAAGCCCAAACCCCCACTCAGTGGCCATGCTGTGTGGGAAGGACGTAGAGCCCATTGCTCCCACCTCTTGTTTTCTTGCATGGTGCAGGGGCCTCTGCCAGCACCAGGAGGTCACACCTCTCTGATTCTTATTACCGTGGTATTCAAATCCCAACATCTAGGGTAAGATTTCATCATCTTTCAAATTTCTGTTGTTAATTTCCTCCTATATTCTGCTGGAAAATACAGGAAAATTTTATGCTTTGTGAAGTGTTTTAATACCTCTACATTTGCTAAGCACTTACTTAACCTAGAGCATAGTAAGAATAGTTGTTTCTTTTCTTTGAGTTCAAAGGGTATTTAGACCCCTTAGCTTAGGAATGCAGCTTTTTGAAAAACTGTATATAGCATATGGCCATAATAAAAATATGGTTGTTTTTTTTTTAATCTGGAAGCACATAAATAGTTTGAGACAGAGTACGTTCATCCCCATATACGTTGCCTTTTCATCCCTGGTACCAGCGTGCTCTGTTTCTGTTAATCAGTGCTACATCAAGGATATAATTGGTGTCACTCCGTGGGTGCATGGTGGAAGGTGCTGGAAGCGTCAGAGGAGGGAAGCAGGATGCTGGATGTTGTGCCTTTCTGCCCCGTGGATGCACGTGTTTTAGGGGCACATGCTCTGCTTGAGGAAGGGGAGCGCCTGCCCTGTACTGATGGCGGTTACGTAAAATAATACCTTTCTACAGGCAAATGCATTGTAAACTGCTGAAAATTGGTGCTTGTTGGTGGACAGCTTCCTGATGTGTAGTACGGCAGTGGAAATTTGTAATTAAAGGTTTCTAGTTGGGACAACTTTTTTAAGTTAGTACTTTTATTTTGCTGGCTATGCTAATGAGTATCTGTATTTGTTTAAATATTGTAAATTCCCCCCAGAGCTCTCCTTTGCTGTGTCTTGCTGATTTCAAGAGACAAGGTCTGCCAAAGCTGAGATTTTCCTGCTTATAAGGGAGCTTTCAGCTACTGTCTGTGATTTCTATCCTTTGTCTTGGAGTTAGTGCCTCGAAGAAGGTGAAAGCATATTGCACTTGAGCACAGTGCATCCTAGGGTATATTTCCCTTGAGGACTGTTACAAGCTGTCAGAGTTTAGCGCAGACCCCACGGCTCCAACACATGCAATCGGGGAGCTTTAAGTTGTTTCCTGAAACATTTCCAGACCTTCAGTCTCTGTGTAGCTAATCGTATACTGTGTATAAATTATGATTCATCCTCCAAATGAGCTAAACCCTTCAGACCTCTGAACGTTCTTTGCAGTATGTTAAAAATCTCAAAGCCTTTATCATGTGAAATTATGTTTGTTGGGGTTTTTTATCAGTCAGAACCTTCTCTGAGATAAACAAAAGAGATCCTCAAAAATCCCTGAACTTCCTCAAAATCCCTTGTACTTAATACTTCAGAGATAAGGGGAAGTAGAGTGACTGCAACTGGGATGGTGTCCCAAAGGAAGCAATCACAGCATCCTTTTCCTCTCCCTACCGTCCTGCACTGCGCAATTTCAGAGGCAGAGCAGAGGTTGGGGCTGGAGGAATAATTCCTCTGTTCTAATGCAGCCATAAATATGTAACATTTATATGTAATTTCATAAATATCTAGAATTATCTATATGGCACAACATTGAATGTAAATACTGGTACCTGTTACTCTCTATGTGATTCTTGATATGATATGATATATTCACAAGGCAAATGAAAATCTTACAATACTTTTTAGTGTTGGCAAAGCTTTATTTTAGCATCTGTAAAACACCTGTATTTCGAGAAATAATTCTGACCTGTTGATTTCCTTTTGATTGCACTAATTATTTCTTGATGATTGTCATTCTCCTAAATAGCAATAGTAATGCACTAAAAATCTACAAGATGGACTAATACATGGAGTGTTGCCCTTAGCTTTTACATGGAAATGCAATATAGAACTTTCCTTGCCGTGTTGTAGGTATAAAAGTAGGTATAAGAAATTTTCTGTGTATTTTTCAGGTCCTGAGGAAGCAGATTTCAAGTGCACCTCGAATTACGTTAGCTGCATCGGTACAAACAAATGCATTCACTTGTCCCAGCTCTGCAATGGTGTTTATGACTGTTCTGATGGGTATGACGAAGGAGTACATTGCCGGGGTAAGTAAATTTGCTGAAGAAAACATACTTTAACCTGAAGTCTTCTGCAATTTTTTTTTTTTTATTTTTTTTTTTTTAGTTCAAAGAAAACCAGATCTTTCTTATTCTTGGTAATACATATAAAACAAAAGTGGATTGATAGAGGCATATTTTAATGTAAGTTTCAAGTTAAGTTTAAAAATATTTTATGTGAAGCAAATACAAGTAAAAAGGCCATACAGGTTTTCAGACTTTTTCTTTAATGATTACTAACTTTGTATGATGGAAATGGTTATACCAAAAGAAGGACGAGGAAGCCCTTTCTTAGGGAGCAAAGGTTGGAACACACTGTTTGCCAGAATTTATTTTTTTTCCTTATAACTTTTCTTTAAACAAAAAAGCCAAGTAAGCCCACTGAAAAATATATCAGATTTTGTTCTAGTTTTCTGCTGTTTAAGAGTGTAGTTACCAAATTCTGGCAATGAGAAATCTTAAATAGAAATTGGTGGAGGTCACTTTTTTAATATCTCAGCTCGGCTTATTAAGGTCTGCCTTGGGCATAGTTATAAGGCTGCCATATTAAGCCCAAATCTTAGATACCATGAGTCATTAACATGTCAGTTATTTTCAATCAGGACATTTCACTGCTAGTCAAATGATTGTTGATGACCCTCAACAGATCTCATGTTCAAAACCAGAATCTCAGGGACAGGTCCTGGGACTTCTGCTACAATCCAATGTGACAATTTACAGTAAAAGATACAATTAATGGTATAGTTCAGAAAGTTAAATTAGAATTTAAAAGTTCATGTGGACAGATTTCCAGAACTGTCATAGTAAAATCTAAACCTATACCAAAAATAAGCCATATGAAAAGAAAAAAAATATGCCAGCTGGAATTAATCAATGTAATACTGCTGACTTCACAAAACTACAAATAGTTATTTTTATATAACCAGGTGAGGATACAGATTGTCATAAAATACATGACAATTCTTATTCACAGTGATGGGAATCATTTCTTTTCTTGAAGGTTCTACTTTCATATAGTTCTTGTTCAATGGGCATTACACAAAATGAAAACTTGTGTCAGCATATTATTTTTGGTTCCAGCATCCAAAAAACCCCCAAAAATTAAACTGGCCAAAGCTGTGTTTGGTCCATACTGAAGCTTTCTGAAGTTGCAGATGAGTGTTTTTCAGAAAACAGTATTGATCCATTAAGCACTGTATAAAAGTATATTCCTCAATAATTCATATATTTGTATAAGTTACTCCGGATTAAATGGCAGAGTATTAGAAGCTTCCAGTGTTGAATAATTATTGTATTGTAAGTCCATTGTATTTTGGTTGTATTTTAAGTGTTTAAATTAGGAGATTAATAGAATCAGGAAAAATCTAAAAAAAAATCCTACGTTAATGTAAATTAAATATATTTGCTTTTCATACATAGCATTTTGTATACGTAGCTTGTACTTTAGAATGTGATAGCACATGAAATCATAGTACCATGGAATGGTTTGGGTTGGGAGAGACCTCAAAGATCATCTAGTTCCAGCCCCTGCCATGGGCAGGGACACCCTCCACTAGCCCAGGTTGCCCAAAGCCCCATCCAACCTGGCCTTGAACCCTGCCAGGGAGCCAGGGGCAGCCACAGCTTCTCTGGGCAACCTGGTCCAGTGTCTCTCAATTAGAGCTATATACCTAATCTTTATTCACACCCTCTTAATTGATGCCTAAATATACCTTGTAAGGTTCATGTTGATTCCCACTGCTTTCTTTATTATCATATATGAATATGAAAACTTCCCAAGGGTAAAATTAATGTCTGGTCTAATAAATTACTGTGGAATTTAGTAAAATATACTAAACAAACATTTGATCCAAAGCACACAGAACACATAGATAATGAAGTCCTTTTATATTATATTTTATTAAGAATTTAACGTTGTCTCCCAGTACCTCATCTAGAAAATGGTTAACAACTCATTAATACTGATTTTTGTAGTAAGTACTTATTTTGACTTGCTTATTAGAGGCAGTTCTTGAAATTATCGTTGCACACATTTTTATCAACAAAGCCAAAGAATATAGAAAATGGTAACTTTACATTAACTTTACATTATGATCATGTAGTTTGATATTAACAACTGCCACTAACGTGTCGTTATGATACATTCCTATGTATTAGATATTTGATATTAGTGCATTATAGTTGTATTTATTATCTCAATATATAGCGTAACAATGCATGGGTAACCATTGAGTCATTCTGTTGTACTTTCTAAGTCCTGAATATACAAGTCATATGTTTAGATCATCTGTGTGGCCAAAAGCTGCAAAGTTGCTTCAAAACCCTATCAAATAGTTAGTTTTTCTTGATATTAGTAACAAAAACGGCATTCTAAGTATGTTTCTCTTCAATTAGCATTGTCCATACAAAATATTTGATTGATCAAGAAGATAACAACATTTTTAAATATTTAATTGCAAACAACTCGATCACAGAGCTGACTGTGTTACAATAATGTATTGCTAGCAACACTAATAGTGCTGTGTAAATAAGTCACGGTCTATGCACCAGGAAGATAAGTTATGATATCAAGTATGGGGTGTGTGACCATGGTAAAGACCATTTCGGCATACAGGTCACAACTCCACAGGGGTGAAAGCTTCTAATAATGCTTAAGAACTAATGGAGTATAAGCTTGCAGTAACTGGAACTATTCTAATTTCTTTCTCTAAATTTAACATTCATATGTTAATTTGTTATATTATGATCTTTGAGAGATATATTCAGGCCTGCACCTTTCTCTGGCAATGTGAAATGGTAATGTATGTGAAATTTCAAGGAAATAGTAGTAAATACAATGACATTCCTGAGTCATCGTCTTTTATTTCAGGCACATATGCATTTTTGCTGGTGAATGTAATGCATAAATTCAGGAGGGGTTGTGGCAATGTGAAATAAAAAATGTTTTATTATGTATGGTTGTTTCACATTATGTGTTTCAGTGTCCTTCAGAGGAGAAGGGGTGCGTTGTTCACTGAAACTGAAACTCATAGCATATTATAGTGATAAGACATTTGTGTTGGATCATTTTGGATTCTTTGCTATTTTTTGACTAAAGAATGCTTTAGAGGGGCAGAATGAACAAGGGGTCAAAGTATATACTAACCCCTCCTATAATGCCTAGGCTGGGGCTGTTCAGCTTTCTGAGACCCATCGGATAATTGCACCACATTCCAATCCTACTGAATGGGGGACTTGGTGCCCGTCAGCTATTTGGAGGCTTGATAAGGCTCAGATAAATTTTACCAATGCCAAAACTAGACCCAACCTTGAGTAGTTCTGGTAGAAGACTGATCTGGAGCCGCTCTGGACGATCAAGCTTCTTTCTTTAACACAGGTCTTCAGGTTTATTTTGAGAACCAGGCCTTCTGTTGAATTTTCAGCCACTTTTAAAGCTCAGTCATGGGATGAGCTGAGAATTGCTCTGCCACGGGGGAGTCACCAAATTGTTGCAAGCTGAACTATTTAGCTCCAAGTCTTTCCTTTCTATGGTTCATCCCAGTCCCATATTGGCAAGCCCTCGATGAGCTCGCCGGGGGCATCTCTGTTACGGGGTTGGGACTGGCTGTGGTCAGTTAAAGCAGGTGTCATGTGGCTACAGCTTGCTCCAGGATTTAACTTTGTGGTCTTTTGAAGGTGAAATTACCTTTTTTTTTTTTTTTCCTGAAGGCTTTAGGAGCAGCTTAGACAAATATCCGTCATGGCTTAGATGGAGTAACCTGGCCTTGAGTAGCTAAAGGATTAGATATGTCCTCAAGATAATTTCTAGAGAATTACAATCACATTCCCATGAATCTTAGAAAAGGTTTTTTATAGGGCTGCAGAGGTGATCTGCACAGTTTTATAAATCAGTACTTTATATATATATGGCAAAAAATTGAAGGTGATACACCAAAATTAGTTTTTAGTCTGTCTCTGAGGTACAGCTATAGAAAACTAGAACTTCTACAGAATATAGAAATTGCCTTTTTTACTTATCTAACTTAAGGGATAAGTTATTATTAATAACTGCAGATATAGTTATGTTAAAATTCTGAATATTCTAGAGAGAAAATACTAAAAGAATACTGAAATGAATGCTAGCACAAATGCTCTGCATATCTTTGGCTTATGCCAATTTATCATAAAATGAAACATTTTTTTGAACAATTATCGAGAAGCAAAACTGACATGGAAAGAAAAGAGGCCCAGGTAAGAGCCCAGTGAAGGCACTAATTACATGCTGATGCTCTGACTTTAAAGTTGCATTATATTTTGCATTATACTGCAGTATCCGTTGCATTTCTATGGACTATGTTGTGTTATGCAGTGGGAATACTGCAGCAACTTTATCCATCCTGGCTGACAAGACAAAATAACAACAACATTAATAGTCTGCATGTACTCTTCTCCAATGGGCACATTAGCGGTAGGGTACATTGGGATCTCATTAAATAGTCTTCTGTCACAGCCTTGACATGGACTATGCTCTGTACGTCTTTTCTTTGAGGATAGACATCCCAATGCTTTGGGAAGGGGAAAGCAGGAATGCTATAGGGATTCCCTGGAAGTCTGTACTTGTGCTAAACCCCCGAAGTGCAAAACAGTGGGCAGGTTTCTGGGGGCACTTTCTCTCATTCTAGTCACCACTGCTGTCAGTCATATCTGGCCAGTATACCATCTCTGTGACATGAAGGAGATGCTGGACCAGGGCTCGGAGGAGCTCAGGATGTTGCTCTTCCTGGCTCTGAATCACAGCAGCTCCCCACTGAGGTCGGAGTTGCATGAAAAACGTGACTGTATCTTTTCCCATCTGAAATACTGATTATTCAGATGGCTTATACCATCTCATATTGAAAATAATCATAACAGCAAGACTGCAATGTCCATTAAAGCCCCTTGCTATTTGGCGAGTCACCATACGTAAGATAATTCCCTCCATGACTACCTATCTGCCTGCCTAGCTCCGTTGATAAGACAAGCCTGAGCATACAGGAGAATCTGCATTACCTTCAGAAGACTAAATATCTTACAAAAGTAACCTCAGTCTTTTCTGTAATATATTAAGTAGATGTAACCCAATATATTTTTAAATTAAGACAGAGAAAATTTAGGAGAGATCAAGAGGGTTACTTGAGATACTTTTTTTTTTTTT
>VXBL01009093.1:216140-260055 GCA_013400195.1 Aramus guarauna | reverse complement strand
TTTTTTTTTTTTTAAATGATAACTGAAATTAGACTGAACTTAACAGATCTCATAGAAACCTGACAAGTCTTTGGATCATTTGGATCTTTGTCAACCATGAGCTGAACCATAATCTCTAGTAAATAAAATCTATAAAGGCGAACTCTGGATCATTTAGTATTAAAAAACTGCAAAACACATACAGAATATTTGGCCAAATAATTGTTATGTTTGTAGCAGCCTATAATCAGAGTATTATTTTTCTGTTTAGGCTTTTTGAATGAATTGTTATCATAAGATGAAGATAAATGCTGCTATTACTGAATCATGTTTTTGTTCTGGCATTTCTACAGATGGAACACTGGGAAATTTTAAGTAGTGTTTACCAGAGGAGAAAACACAAATTTCAGAATTATATGGAAACTTCAGGCCTTTCAAGAATGAGGCAAAATTATAAACCTGAAAGTTACAGAGCTACATTTACATACTAGTCTTACCTTTTTTTTTTATTTTTTATTTTTCTTTCTTTCTCATCATGTCATGTAACCAGGTAACAAAGGAAATCTAAAATAGTGTAGAATTATATGTGTTCCCACCTTTTTCATATGAGACTGTCCCTGGAAGTAGTGCACACCTGCAGAAGGAATCCCTGTAAACTCATTTGGTCTATTCTTACAAGCTTTAAATCAGGCATCCTTTAAGGCTGTTAAGTACAAAGTGTCACATGAGGTTACTGAAACCTTGAACCCTCAGGAAATCTCACAATGCTCCTGACGTACCAGTGGGGCTGCTGAAACCATCAGGTAACACTGAAAATTATTCCCTCTGCAACCGCTCTGTGTTCTGCATCGAGCTTTTTACTTGCGGTTATAAGACAGAAAAGAGAAAAAAGTGTAGGCACTGAAATAAGATGCTCATAGGTATTTTTGCTTTGGAACAGAACTGCTAGTAAATAACTACATTTATCTGGGCAAAGGCTTATTTTGCTTTTTTGGGGTTTTATTGTATCTCAATCTCATTTCACCATCCAAATATCTAATTTCTTGTATATTACTCTCTTTTCCATCTTTTTGCCTTAACAGAGCATGATGTGGCTCATTGAAATTAGCCAAGGTCATTTAGTCCATTCTGCTGTCAAGAGAGAGAAGTCAGGGGCTGGGTGATTTAATAACTTTCTATCATGAAATCCTATTGCAGCGAAGCAAATTAAAGGTGGCTGGCAGGGGGATAGAGCAGTGGAAGATGTTTGAGTGATGTGATTTCATCCCACCTTTTATGGGCTGTTGTTAAAGAGAATTTTAGGCCAGAATGCAGAAATGAACACCATTGTTAAGGTATCAGCATTATCTATGTGGCAAATTAAGTGTAGAATTTAAATCTTTGACAATAGATAATATATGATAACAAATCATTATGTAGTACATAGTTTGTACAGAGCGTTGTGATCCTGTGCATTGAAGGAGCGGTCTTGTCTGCTCCCAGTCGATATTTCTATTTCAAGTTGCAGTATTCGTTTTCCTGAGAGAAAACATTGGATAATGTTCCTTACTGGCAAAATCAAGTGTTGGTCAGTTATGGCATCCCTCAATACAAATACTCATTAGTTTTCCTATTTAGCACAAGTCCTTTAAGTACATATACTTCCTTCAAGGTCATGGAAACCATCTTTACTGTAGGAAGTGCCGTGTTGAATGGTTGCACCATGGAGATCTTTTAAATCTACCTTATGAGATAGAGGATTAATGATTATAACTCCAATATTTCAGTTTTTCTATGATCCTGTTGCCTAATAAAATGCACAAAGTGTAGCAGACATACTAATATGTCATACTGTAAACAAGATCATGGTAGTTTAGAGGGCCAGTTAGTCGTGATGATAGTCAACTGCATCATGTTCAGGGCTACAGAAACCTGATGAAAACAGCTACAGTCGGCGTCGTGGGGGGATGCGATGGAATGATCTGAGAAAGCTTTGTTCTACTTTCCAGGGATTTAGGTGAAATGGTATTTATTGTTGCCTGCTGTTAGTGTTTTGAGGCTGCCCTCTGTTGAGAAAAAAACCCCAAACATTTAAACTTCTACTGTGAGCATCCCCTTTTCAGTTGTATTCAACAATTTTTTATTATCTTTCTGTTGATTAGTGTGTATTTTTATCTGATTATTTTTCCCCTGTTACAGCTAATAAAACTCTTTAAGGAATTATCTTATGTAAGAAATGTAAGATGCTTTTTGTACGAATAAATTTCAAAGTACTTTTATGAAGATAAATATTGTGGGCATAATCCCTGTAGCAGGAGTTCCAGATATATTCACAT
The DNA here is from genome assembly GCA_013400195.1 of Aramus guarauna. NCBI lineage: Eukaryota > Metazoa > Chordata > Aves > Gruiformes > Aramidae > Aramus > Aramus guarauna. Next base: position 257,761 of record VXBL01009093.1, on the reverse strand, counting down.
GGCAAAAAACCTGACACTCATAAACTCACCCTGCTCGCAGGAATTGTAGCTGCTGCCTGGTTCCCATTAGTTCACATCACAGGGTATATCTTAACAGCATTTTCAATATATAGGCATCGGAGACAGCTTTTCAGTGAGGAGAAACTAGAGCCTGACACCAAGCGCTTACAAAACACTAGTAACCTTGAGGCGCAGGGAGAACGATAGCGCAAGGTTTATCTTCAGCTACTGTCACCGATATTTGCGATGCGGAGGGTAGCTTAGATTTACTGAAATCTTATTTAGAAGAAGTAATGCTTTTTTCAGTTTTGAGCATTTTTTTCTTTGTCAGAGTATACAGGAACCTTTCAATTTAGACCTGTAGGGTAAGAATTAAATTAATATTTCTTACATTAACTAATAGTAAAATCATATCTGATGAGGAAAAATGCATCTGAGGCACTTGTCCATCAATGAAACACGATTATTAAATTTCCATGGCCTCTTAATCTAGTGACATTATTTGCATATTCATTGCTCATATCAACAGTTTTAAAATAATTAGGGGACCTGTTGTTTGAAGTGGAGGAAGAAAATTAAGTGAAAGGCACATGTGCTGAAAAACTTGGCTTTGGTCCTCCTAACACTATTCACAAAGTCAACCTGAATTTACAGAATGAGATCAAATTAAAGACAGAAAAGAAGAAAGAAAAGAGCAAATTCCGGGGCTATCATCACATAATTTGTCGGAAGTGCAGTTGGGAGTTTTCTGTACCAGGAGACCTCAGCCAAGCTCAATTATGAGGATGGGTTTCAAGGTCTTTTGCTCCCTGCCTGAGGGGATTTGTCTTCCCAGCTCCTTATCTTCCCAAGGTGAATAAACAAACTGCAACATGTTCTGCGTGGGAGATGCCTTTGCTTCTCCTGGCCCTCTTCTCTGTGGAATAAACAGTTAAACATTTATTAGAGCAAATACTCCAGGGGTGTTCACTGTAATTCTCAGGGCAAAGAGACAAGTGTCTCACTTGTTCCCATCTCAGCAATTATTTGTGTATTATTAACTGAAGCTGGGAGTTGGGGTAGGTGTAGTCCCACCTGGAATACATACATCCACCTGCCTGACCACATGTATATGGCATACACCGTATTCTGCCTTTCCACCCAATACAATTTATAGCTGAAAAAAAGAGAACTCATATTTTTTTCTTCCAGATAAAGACTTTAATTTCTTACTGCATCCCACTTCTTGCATTTTGCAATTTTAAGCTCATGAGACTGTATCATCAAAAAGTCTAAGTCATTTTCGATTCATGTAATGTAGTTTAAAAATTAAGTTACCATCATTTCTTAGACTATGATAAACAAGTCAAGATGTCACCAGCAATCTTAAGTGAGATTGATAATATTCAGTGGTGTGAAGAAGTTCACTTTGACACTTTGAGAAATAACTCTTGGTCTTCAACTCTGAAGCAAGAACATGCACAGAGCATATAAAAAACTGATTTCCAGAATTCATTATATCCTCTCTGGGAGATTTCGGTCACTTTTTCTCCACAAATATCTGTGTCAAGAAAGTGTAACTTAGTCTTTAACTCAAAGGAGTAACACCTATAATTGGAGTTATCTGTGAAATGTACAGATTAAAGCACTGTGAGATGAAATGGAAAGAGTTAAAATTGTAGGAGAAAGAAAATAAAAAGTAGTAGTACCATGGGGATGTGCAGACTGTAAATGGCAAGTAAGAAGAATCACTGGAAGCAATCAAGTAAGAACAAAACCCGGGAAAATACAGAGACCAGTCAATAAAAAGGCTCAGTATAACCCTTTATATGAGGGCTAGTAGAGCAGACCTATTTTAAGTGAGTGCTCTCTGACTGGAAATACATGCGTCAAAGAGTAGGAACGTGTTCCCACTGCACTGACTCATACAAGAACACAAGAGTTTGCCAGGAGACTCCGTAATCTAAAGAATATTTTCTCTTTTGTTAAAACAAGTGTATTGAAAGCATCCTTGCTGTGCATGCAGTAGCATCAATCTGTATGGCTCATCATCATTTTGATGTGGTAGTTACACCCTCAGCCCTTTGTGTCTCTGGTTGTTGGTGCTGGTCCTTCAGAACATCATAGAACTTACCACTGTTGTTTCACGCATGACTTGTCTTACCAGTATGCAAGATACTACACAATATATGTTTGAAATGGTCAAAAGTTATAATTTGCCATCACATTCGTACAGATTTTGGATTGAGGAAACTGCATGCTTCCATACTACATACTATAAACTTCTATTCCCTGAAATTTGGAGAGAGCCAAAAATCACCTGAAACTGTAAAGTTCAGAAAATTTGCGGATGATATAAAATGATACTGATATATGCTTCAGTACCATTCATGAAATAAATGTATTAGAATTGTAATGCATGTGAATCACGTATAATCTATACTGTTGCATGTAGCAGAATAGACAGATTAATAATTTCTATTAATATTGCTTTTTAAACCCAACACATTATGCCAAGGAAATATATACCTAATTTACTGTTCTCAGTGCAGATAATGTCCTCTCAAGTTAACTTCATTAACAACTTCTTTGAGTGTGAAGAGACTTGATTTAAAAAAAAAAAAAAAAAAAAGCAGTGTGCAAGAATTAAAACAAAAAAAAAGAGAGAGAGAGAATTTTTTGGGATGAGACCTGAATCCTAGTGGAAATAATGGCACCATTGCCATTTTTTGAGGCTTCTGGACTGGGCCTATCCAGACCAGAAAATGTGCTTAGTTTTTGTGAATCACTTGTATTCAGGTGCTGTTTAAGTATTTACATAAGCAAAAGAATTTCTTATGGTTTGTTTGGGTTTTTTTGGTTTGGTTTGGTTTGGTTTTTAAAAAAAAAGGAAAATGCTACATCTGGAGAAGGATGAGCCATATTTCATGTAACCATGATCCACTCTGTGCTAAACAATAATGTTTTCTGGCATGGACCTGTTGAATAAGGCTGCTGTAGTTGTATCGGCTACTCTCTGAGCGTCTCTTTTTATCTGCGGGATATCATGTGGTAGAACATATTCTATTAATCTAACTTTCTGAGACTATATTTAGCATCTTTGTAAAATATTTTTCAGCTATCAAGTCATTCTTAAAATCCATTTACATGTAGCAAAGTATTGAAAAAAGCTGTTTGGAAGATAAGATATCTTATATGTGGGATGGATTAATGGAACAATGGGCCATTGTCAGTCTTCCCATTTTCTCAAAGGAAGTGATGACCACTAAGATTAAAAAATAGGAGGAATTAGCAGCAGATTATGATTCTAAAAATAAGTTTATCTGATGCACAGTGACACATTTCTGACCCCTTCATGATGCGATTTGGTTTCCATACTCATGTGAAGTTCCATAAGAGCTGATGTCATATTCTGAGAGCCAGATCAGCCAGAGAGAAAATGTCTGTGCTTTAAAATGAAAGACTCATTTATAGTAACTTAAGCCCCAAACACATCTCTTTGCCCTGCTATAGAAGGTCAAAATCCTCACTCATTAAGAACTGTATATGGTCTTTTAAACAAATGCACTTTTTAATTACCATCAGCCAATTCAGCACAATTTGTTGCTGTCTAAGATACTTTTTATTTTATAATGGTCTTGCATATTTGATAACCTCTTTCAAAATTATGCATCAGATGTAGGACCTGCCACTTGTTTAATTGACTTTTTCCCTCTTTTAATGATACGCATCTCCTAGAATTTTGACAGAAGTGAATCCAGCTGCATCTGGGAAAGGCAGCTCTTTGTATCAGTTACATACACTTGTAGAACAGCTATAGAGGTGATGGGGTCTCAGCCAAAGCCTGCTCACCCCCGGAGAATCATTTTGGGATAAGGACATTGGAGCTGTGACTTACATACTTTTGTCAGAGGGGCTGTTTAAGAGAGAAAATGTCCTCTGCTGAAGGACAGGAGCTGTTAGTTGCTCTGCCTGCTTTTTCTGGGAATCTAGTAGAACACACTCTACCTATTCAGAAACTATTCCTTGCAGGGTTGGTTTTTTCCCTGCTTTTAGGGTAAAGCTCTGGTACTTGAAGGAGTAATCTCAATCTGTTTATTAATTTTAAACATGATAATAAGGTACCACCATGGCATGCTGCCTCAGAGTTATGCTAAGATGATTTCAGCATCTGTCCCAAAATAATCGCTTGTGCCCTGGACTGGTTGTGTCATCATTTTCATAATCGTTTTTTAATTGCATTCTTTGTTATTGACTCTTCTAATTTATTTATTAAAAACAAACATCTTCATTTAATATGCATTCAGATGTTGATTTACTTGCTAAACTAAATTATTGAACAAAATATAAAAAAAAGTGAAGTCACATTTTATGTTCTATTTTAAAATATTAAGGCATTATTGTAGAAATGACATAGACTTACAAATCTAAAAAAGAATAGTTCACAATTCTGAAGTAGCAACACTTTTAGTTATCTTTTAGCAAATCTGATCTTTTTTACTTCATTGAAAGACAATGAAGTGATAGAAGAATGGCAGGAAACATTTATTTGCAAGTAATTTTTAGGTTTCTACAGGAAAGCCATGAATATAGTTTTCAATTCTCAAAACTCATGGCGTGCAGTGGCATCAAGAGGATAAAACAGGATGGGAATAAGTTGTGTTCGGCAAATAGTTACATAAAATGTGCAGAGTTGCCTAAAAAAAACCCTGTTCAGACAGCGTGAGTACTTGCATTTAAGGTACATTGTAATTAAAAATACTTTTGCAAAGTGCCGCTGTTCTTTCTGCCATGAACTGATGCTCATCATTTATGTTAAAAAAAGCCAGAGAATTACTCGCAAATGTAAGTGGACACAGTGCGGGGCCCATATTTCTGCTTTCTGGTAAACTTGACTGTCCTATGATGCATAAAAATGTAAAGTGCTACACGAGCCTTTCAGGAGAAGCTGGGCTTCCTTCCTGCCCTTACTGTGGGAGCAGGATGTTTGGATTTTTAGAGAAGGGAAGAAAACCCATACTCAAACCAAATGTCATGTTGGTCATAATGTATGATGTTAGAGGAAAATATAAAACACAGTGATCTTCAAACTGTAGTTTTAGTGACGTGATGTGGATTACTGTTCAGATGAAGTAGAATCAGGATCACGGATGTTTCCTCTCCTACTGGAAATGTTACTGCTTCCTACATGTGTCCTATTTGGATTTACAGAGAAGAACTAGATGAAAGACCAAAAAATGCCCTTACATGATCCCTGCAGATAATCAGGCTTTCTGCCAATTGAAAACTTTTTGTTTTGAAGTCCACCAGTATGTGCCACATTTCTTGATACTGTCTTGGAACTGTTGTAAAGACGTGAATCATTCTAGTGCTAAAACTACTGAATTTGTGGCATGTAAGAACTAATGTTTCCTGTAAATGCAGAAATATGCAATCTCATGATTGACATACCTTAAAAAGTCCATACATTACATTTAATAAAAAAATCGTTCTGCCAGTCCAGGAAATTTTTCCCTCCCGATGCCAAAGGGGTCTGTAGCTGGGAGGAGCTGTTTGCAAAATGCTGCGGATTTTCTATGACTCATCACAAAGTCAGAACGAGCCCTTGCTGCATACCTAAGGATATTCATAATACATACGATACACACCTACGGATGTACATAAATCATATGCAAGTTCCCAGCATGCAGCAGGAGAGAGAAGCTGGGTCTAATGCAAATTCACCTAGAGCTGCCCAGCGACTGCAAGTCGGTCTGCTGGTCTTAAAGCCGCTATCAGTGTTCACCAAAGGATTCAGCAAGCTCCCTTCAATATATGGACTGTAAATGAAAGTAGAAATTGCTGTTGGCTCGCGTTAGCAGGAGTTACAGTCATCTTCCAAGTAAAAAGTAATGTGAGTGAAATACAGTTCTTGTTAAGGGATACATCTGCAGGCCTTTGCTTCTGACTTCAGCTGTGAAAGTGCTGCTCACATCTTTCTTTTTCCTCTAATGAAGGCACAGCTGTGCATTTAGGGACTTGACAAAGAGTGTGATTAGGAGTTCTAGACTTCCAAAATAATTTATCTGCCTTCAAAAAGAGTTGTTATTAGCAACTAATTCTTGGTGAGATTTATTATTGTCTCATGTTGGGGGCATTTTTGGTGGTAGAAGCATGGAAAAGCTGTAGCAGGTCAGTAAATCTTTGCATCTTCCGGAGTTTATATGGTGTTTCTATGTGATTTTGAGGTCTGCATGAACAAATCACAGGCTCCATAAAATCTGAAAATATTTAGTTCAAATAAAAATTACTGGGGGGTTCTTTGGGTTTGGTTTGGGTTTTGGTTGGGGTTTTTTTTTTTTCATTTCTTGTTCATTGCCGCATTGCTTTTTGGATTGCCATTACTGCCTCCTGTGGGACATGTTTTTGGGGCTAGCTGGATGACCGCTGCAAGTGAGAAATCTAAACAAAGAGAACAAGAACAGCTTTTAGCTATGCTCATTCTCTCCCAGCTTGTACACACACCAGCTGGAGTTTTCTCATAGTCCTGCCCTATTCCTGAACATGTGAAAAGGTGAGTAGGTGGCCACAGACCTACGGATTTCGCTTACCAGCTCTCATCCTTGGTAGTGGTGTTTGCTTCACGAAGAGGTGGACTCTACTCATCCATCCCATGCTGATTATGTGCAGAGAAGTTACTGTACTGCTTTAGCTGTAATACATGTTCTATCCTGAATTTCTGCTCAAGAGCTTGCCTCCCTGTCTGAAAGGATTATTAATGTAGACGAGAAGTCTATTTGGGCTAGGTAAGATGTGTCAGAGACTTCCAAGGATCTGACAATGCTGATGTTCAGCACTGTGAGTTCTGCTGGCAAGTAGCTTAGAGATGTTGATTGCAGTGCTAAACTTACATCAAGAATGTATTTCTTGCTTTAGGTGTAACAGAGACTGTTTTCTATTCTAAACTGGCCTGTGCTATAGAAAATGTTTTAAGAAGTTACTAATCATTGCCTCTCACTCTGGGAAGTCCTATCATACCTGAAAGTGTGAACATAGCTAAAGCTTGTGTATTTGTAATTCCAGAACTTTGGAAACTATAATCAGAACAAACTTCAGCATTAGTAGTAAGCTGATCATTAGGATTTTATAGATTCTACTGCAGTTGTACTATGTGTATTTCTAAAGACCTGATCATTTATGGACTCAGTGCAAGTAGATTCTGGTGGGGTTGATGACGGGGATTCAGCTATCAGTCTGAGGCACAGCCTGGTTACTTACTCAGTTTTTACTTAGATTTTTCTCAAGTGAGCTACCAGTGAGCAAGACTTACATAGGTACTTTTGGCACAGTAAGAGGTTTTCCTGAGTGTAGCAAATACAGACATTTTTTATTTATGGCATTTTATTGCTGACTTTGTGGAGGAAGGTACTTGTGTCTGAATGTTAAAAATGACTTTTTTTGGGGGGGAAAAATGTGTGTGGGAAAACAATAACACAGTAATCGATTTTATTCTTTCTTAATGGACATTAGTCAACAAGTTGGGGAGTTTTTAATAAAAACTGATCTAAATGGTTTAAAATTTTGCTGTATACAGAAGACTAAAATATTTTAAATTAAAAAGTCAAAGGTGAAATTTTAAAGCAATTTTATATTAGCTTTTTAATAAAACATCACAGAAACTCTGCTCTTTTAAATATGAAGAATATAGACTTTGGGTGATTTTTTTTTTCCCCATGCTGATGCATTTTAAGAAGAGAGTTGCAGAAACCTCCAATAAATCCATGCTGAAGATAGAGATGTTTATTTTAGAGAAAGGTCAGACAATATATTATACAATTAGAATCTAGAATTTTGGAAAAAAAAATATTCATTGTGATAAAGATTTAAAATAATCACTGGAAATTAAGATCTCACAAAACATGAAGTATTTTAAGAATTTGAAGATTTCCTGCATTCGGATCAGAGGTGCCTTGTCTCTGCAATGCGGTCATGGTGAGTCTTGTTTTCCATGCTACTTGCAAAGCAGAGTTAGTTGATAAACTTAGGAAAACATAAGAGTTGATCAAGTACTTTCTGGCTGTGGAGAGTGTGAAGGTGGTGCTGAGGTGCAGGAGACCTTTGGGTCCAGGCAGGAAAATGCCCAAGGGAGAAGGAGAGCATTGGGCTACCTGAAATCACCGCGTTCAAATGGGGAATTGTTACTCTTCCTGGGGTGTCCTCCCCTTGTTTGCTCTGGACGGACCGTTCAGTGGGCAGGAAATGACCACTGATGCTAATATATGTGTATGACTGGTAGGAACCTCTGAAAGCACATCTGATGTTACCTGGAAGAAATAGCCGTGACACTGTAAAGAAGTTTACCAATTCTTTTTACCTCAATCCATATATGCTATTTTTAAAGAGATGTGTGTCACCAGTTGCAGTGTAATTTACTTTTAGAATGTAGTGCTAAAATTTCTCTGGTCTTCTCAGAGAGTCATCTAAAGATGGATTGTTTTCAGGGAAAAAAAAAAGAGATAGATAATCCAGAATACTACAGGGTAAAGCTTTTATTACTGTTTTGAAGTTAATTAGAATTCATAATATTCATCCATATTTCTTGTCAAAAAGGTTTTAAAAAATAAAATTTGCATTAAAAATTGTGGGTACTTGATATCTTTAAGAAAATCAAGAGATGTATTGATGTTCTGGAAAGACAGAAAAAGGTCTAATTAGCCAGTATGAAATGGAGTCCCTGGCACATTAGGCAATTGCCTCTCCTACTGGCCATCGCATTTGCTGTCATTCATTATTTCCCTCCCTGTTTCCCTGCGTAGCTGGTTTGTCAAGGATTGGCAGTTTTCTGTCACAGAGAACACTCGGACTTGATAGAGGGAACCTGGTCTGTGGCGTGAACTCCTGGGTGCTGAGGTAATAATTATGATAATTATAACCAGTCACTCCAGAGACAATTATCACAGGCATAAGTGTGCATGTAGGGGAAAACCAGTTGGTTATCCCATGGAGTCAGGATCAATGAGCCTGTAGGGTACTGTAGTATAAAATACAAACGACGTGACTGCTATATTCAGAACACTCAACAGGCCCTCCTAATGAAAAAATAAACTTAAAAAGAGTAGAGAAAATGTTGCCTGCTGTGCCTCAATGAAAAAACAAAAGAGTTTCTATGAAATGTGATTGATTTGCAAAGTACAACAAAGTTCAAGGGGGAAAACAGCACAGGCTCCACAAAATTGCTAACAGTGCATTTAATTAAGAAGAATCACAAGTTAAGGACGAGATTTTAAAGAACTAGTTTAAATGGTTTTTCTCCTTCCTTTAATAGTTCATGTAATAGAATCAATGGCTATTTGCCTTTTAAGTTCCCGTAATCTCTTCAAGGAATTAAAATTTCAGAATATGTTTCCCTGGTACAGTCAAATGCTGCGTGGATTTATATTGATGAAGAACTGTAGCCTATTTGCAGCGGTGATATGTGCTCCTTTTAATCCATCCATCTTTCAACAGTGACAAAAGGTGGCTGTTCTCTTTTTAGGCATAAAGTTAACTTCAAAAAGGAGATGTCAGTGAGTAAAAGAAAGTGATTTTCATCTTTTAATATCACCACAAACCCATTTTTTTATTGATAGGTGCCAAAAAAGGTTGGAATCATTTTGCATGGGTTTAAAGCAGTGATAGCTTTACTTTGAGCACATTAAATCTGCACTGGTGACTTAAAGAAGGCAGCAATTACCACATGGCTGTTGTTACTCACAGAGGGAAAATGATGAAGTTCCTAAGTACAAGACGAGTATTTTAATCATTGACAGGAATACTTAAATCTATTAATCATTTTGTTGTTGTTTGACTAATGTTCTATTGTTGGGCTTGATTTGCCAATGCATTCATTTGTTGCTTGTTATTCTGTCACCGAATTATATTTTCATTATTCTCTGACCTTGCTTGTCCTTTGCTCATGCAATTGCAATGTCAGTGTGGTTGAAATCATTTGGGTAAAATAAAAAAGAAAAACAATCCAAACTTTTGTTTTGCAGTGAAACTGCACGGAGCATAAATCTTAGTTAGGTTCAGCTGATTTTCTGCTGTGGTTGCAGCCGTGACCGCTGGCAAAGGACCAAACACAATGAGACAGTCCAACCTGGAGAGCTACCTGGCGAGGCCAGGAGCACAGTGAACTAGGCATCTCCGAAATGTCTGATGGTCCATCATAAAATCTCAGAAACTGCGGTTTGGGGACTACTGAAATTGTATTGTGAATTACTTTAAAACTAATAAGCCAGATACGTTGCGTATATGTATAGGTTTATATTCCTGTTATTGCCTCAGTAGTTATTTACAGCAAAATGAACTGGCTTTTGTTTAACTGCAAAATATCTGCAGCACCTTTGCTCTTCTAATTTGGTGCTATAGATAGAAAGTAAAAGACTGCTTTCAGTTTAGAGTATTCCGTGCACTAAAAACCTAAAATAGTAGAGGAATTATTCATGGGGGTAGGGGAACATTTTTATGCCGTAGTTTCCAGTACGTAAGGAAAAGCTGATGTAACATTTTGAAATCAAGACTTTGGTGCGCTCCAAAATGTTTGAATTCTAATCTTCCCCAGAGTTCAAGGCTACTCTGTTGCATTGATACAATTTTCACCCACTATTCATATTTTAGACTAGCGTGGAGCTGGAAGTATTGGAAAGCCTGCTTCAGAGGACTTAATCTTTGGTTGCAAATTAAATTTCCTAAGCATTTGTATATTAGCATGTGTATTTAGACCAAACTAATCAATCTTTCTACCCGTAACTAATGTTATGATAACGATAACAAATAAGATAATGGCTCTGTATGATAAACTTTTCTTTGGGATAATGGGACTGTGTAGAAAAAAAAAAATAACCAAACCTTTCACTTCTGAGGGATTTTGTGTCATTTAAATTGGAATCACATGAGAGATTAGGAGACGAGAGAGACTGTCCTTCCCCACTTTGATAGCCTCCAAGATAACACATTTTTATGATTACAGAATTCACCTGTTCACCAAGGTTAATAGCTGTTTGAAACAGTGGCTTCTCTTTGGGTTGTATCCTGCACTGCAGCAGGCGTGTTAATAAATGGTTCTGTCTAATAGCTTTGTCTGGGCTTAAAGGCTTAAACAGAAGAGTCCATCCCCAACTGAAACAGCGAGTTTGTGCTTTTCTTGCACTGTGTGCTAGTGTTCTCACTAACGATCAGGGCACTGACTCCAAGCCTTAAAACCTCCCGCAGCTCCTCACCTTAGATTTGGATTCAGCTCTAAGCCTGTCATGGAGGACGATTATTATTGTTGCTAGTTAACTGCCTTCTCCATCTGTGCATCAATTGAGGGGATATCCTCCCGAATGAAAACAAATCTGGTGGCTGCCTGGAAATTTCAAGCAGCTGTGTCCTATATAGGTACGGTTTTATGTGTGCAACTGCTGAGAGATCTGCAAAATACACCACCACTGAGACTATTGCCTTGCTCAGGGTGGATGGGGAGTGTGATCTGTTAAAGAGAAAATTAACAGCACAATGAAAGAAGAATGTTTGCTTTTAACAGCTCTTCTTTTATCTTCTTTTCAGAGCTTGCTTGTGCTTTATCTTCTTCATGTTACGGCAGAAGTTATGAATGTTGATGAGCCAATGCAGATCCCTAAGTATTTGGTCTAGGAACCATTTACCTTATTCAGTGGAAGCTTGAGTTGGATTCAGTCCATTTTATACCATTTATTTCCCAAAGGCTATCTACAGAGTGGTTTGTGTAGTATGGAGGGCAATTTGGCTAAACGGGATTGTGTATGTTCTAGTTTTAGTCTACGTGTTACTTGCATCAGCGTCCTTGGTTGTAGAAAAGGCACCGAAATGCATGTGTTCCTCAGTGGCAATGGGCTGAAGGTAAAAAAGCAGTACACCAGGTAGGTGAGTGAAAAGGAGAAGAATGGTCACGCCAAAGGCCTCAGGAGTAACCAAGTGATGGGCCCGGCACTGCTCCTCCTGCCTCGCGAGTACTCAGGATGGGTTGAAGACAGAACTAGACCTCCATGTCTCAGGTTAGGATAACACTTGGTTCCTGCAGTATTTTATTCCAAAGTCCAGGTGTGCTGCATTCATTGTCTTGACTATATTAGTTCTGTGAGGTCTACATAGACTTAACTTGCATTAGATGCTGTATTTTCTTTTATCCTAAGCTATCACTATTAGAAGAAATAGGGCTGCTGTAACAAATTCCGTGCTTTCCGTCCCAGACATGGATGCATTTCAGTTTGAGGACAACTCTTAGATAGTTTGCTATTGCTTTATGATCCTTTTGCATGGAAGATTATTACTGTTCAGCACTAAACTGAGTATTTTTCTTATGTGTTAATATAATACAAATTCTTGGCACTTTGAAGCAAAATAGAGGAATAAAAGCATAACCTCCCACACCAAAGAGCTGTGGTATGAAGTGGTTGTAAGAAACAGTTACGAAATCGTAACATCCTGCCCGTACTTTTTGATGTTTTGGGAGGCTGATGCGTTGCTCCGGTGCCCAGCTGTAGGATGTGTGGGGCATGGAAGTTGCTGTTCTCCCCCGGGAGCCCTCGGCACACGTAGGAGGTGGGGGAAGGCTCAGCATGCAGGTCCCTGGTGTTGCTGCACCTCTCCTTCAGTGGTTTCTCAACGACAGTGTCTGTTTGGTCCTCGTGCTTTTTTTTCCCAAAACACATTTAAATCTTCTGCATGGAAATCAAATAGAAAAGAAATTACTTTCATTATGTTGGTTTTATTTGTTTTCTGACTTAGTCTAATGCACAGGATTATTCTCGCTAAAATAAATTACACATTAGAAGCAGTACAACAAAGGTATGTACTGTTTCAATGGAAATAAGTTTGTGTCGGCAAAAGTGCATAAATATGAGAGAAGTCCAGCTGTGCATGTTAAGAAGACAATAAATGAAAGCTGGCTGGTTTTACACAATTTTTATCAAAATAGTTATTCATAACTACACTGTCATTGCTTTCGTCCCTTCTTCTGCATTCTCCGCCTACTTCTTGGTATTGACTTCTGGAAGAATAATAATATTCTACGGAAGAGAGGTTTGTAAATTGTGATTACAATTCACATGCTTCCCTACGAACAGTGCACCCTGGTAGAGTTATGCCGCCCTGGCCTAGAGGTGGAAGCAGACTTTCTTGATCTTGCACCCCATTGAGCTGAGTAATGAATGTAGTGGAGAGCAGCCAAGGCATCAAAAGCAGTCACCATCCACTCTGCTGACAGATTTCCTGATTTTTTTTATTCCTTTTTTAACACAATGCTCAGAAATAATCAAGTGTATTGTTGTAAATATCAGCATGTTATTGCCGTGGATACGTTGTACTGAAAAATCTATATTTCATGGAGTCTAAATTGTGCTGAATATCCAGAGGTATTCACTAGCTACTTCTACTGTTCCTGCTGTTTTTTTATGTACTTCAGGGAAGTCATTTATGATGCTTGAGTCACCAAAATTTAAGGTGACATGACAACCTGTAAAAGCATTTCAGTCTCCCAGAGACACTTACGTGCCGTAAGAAAAGCAGTTAAACAACCGAGAATCTTGATGTTGATTTTGTCAATCTTCCTTACTGTCTAGTTTCAAAAAAGAGATTCGCAATTCAGTATTTCACACTGGCTAACCCCTCTTTGCCCCTGCACGACCAAGATAATTGTGCGGTTCGCTCTGGTGCAGTGAAACCAGCAGGCAGCCGCCGTCTGTCCTGCGCAGGAGTGTTAACCTTGTGAGTGACCCCTCGAGCACGAAGGCAAGAACAAATGGGGAATGTGCTGCTCTAATATTCCATACTGCACAAAATTAGAATCTATTTTAATGATGTTCCATTTTTCTTGTGTCCACCCCAACACTTACTCATATCAGATGTACTTTCTTTAAGGACAAGCTGCAGGGTCTTTTCTGTTGCAAATTCTATCAGGTTTTTCTATGAAGCTGGTACTCTAGAACAAAAATGAAAACTGTATCGCTACAGATTTTCCTCCTACATGGGAGGAATTGCTGCTCGTGCTAAGGGAAACTCATGGGAGCAAGGGCACAGTATTGAGAGCACTCATTGGACTGTGCCTCTCTTCTTGAAGAGACAACTATTCTGTTACTAGGGTATATATGCTGAGTTTGTTTTCCAAAAAGAAGAGGTTTTTCCAGTCCATGATCTCTAGTGTCAAACTGGACGTGATGCCAGGTGTTACCTTCACCCTTCCCAGGCAGTGCCTACTGGGTGCTAACTGTCCAGCAATTCTGATTTGAAGTTTATTGGCTGACCTGCCAAACCACGGTGAATAATACATTTCTTCAAAGTGAAAAATACTTTGTAATACATTGTGGTTTATGCTTTTGAGTTGGTTACAAAGCAGATTTGTGTACTTAAATCACAAGCAAATGCCAGTCTCTCTCCTAGCCATGCATTTGATCGGTGCGTTCTTGTCATGTTCAGAAGTGACTTGCTTTAACCAGGTAGGGTATGCCTGTGTGTGGAAGTACATACAATGATGACCTGTAAATGGAGCTAGATTTAACTGGAGGTTGTAGTCATTTGCACAGCACTATCCAGCACCACTTTGGCACGTACACTGCCCTGAAACAGATGACTGCTTTTCTGCTAGCTTTTACACATAATATTTATTGTCAGTTAAACCCTAGTCCATATAACAGTCTCCTGATAGTCCCCTCAATCTCTTCAACCATTGAACTCCAAAGCAGATTTGACTAAACAGAGCCCTTTAAATATATTTAGTCCTAACTGCATTGTAGATTGACAGTCTGTCCTGTCCTCTATATCTCAAACACCATCTTCATTGCACTTCTAGACACTTGAAGCGTACTTCTGTGCTATAGTCACTGTGCTGTAGTGTTACTCTGTATGGTCACTTATCCTATTATGCCTTTAATATCTCCTTTACCTCTTGGGAGAGTTCCAGTTTCTAAGTTTTCTTTTTATTTTCTAACCCCTTACCGCAGTGTCCTAACACCTCGAGCGTTTCTTTTGACCTCTTCCAAACGTATACCTAGGATGAGTCGTTTCTTTTATCCAACGTAGCACCTATGCAATTACTGCTTCTCTAATCAGTCCCATCACAAGTACTTCACCTCTCCTTGTTGTTTGTAGTGGTACATCTCAGTTTTGGGGTTTTGTATCAAATTTTTGGGGTCTGGGAGGGGTTTGGTCTTATTTTTCCCCCAAATGCCGTTTACAGGTATATAAACTAAATTCAGTTCATTTCCACAGCTTTAACAGATGTTACACTTTTGACAGATATTCCCTAGCCAAAAGGCTGCACATTTCAGTTATTTTAATGTCATTTAACTGATTAAAGATGCAAAGGAAAATAATACAGACATCTCCTTTGAATCAATAGATTAAAATAGCATTCTGTCTTCCTTCTTTCTTTTCCTTAAGTTTTATAGTTTAGCCACGCATTTATGAAAATAAATTATACACGGGAAGACTCGAAGAGATAAATACTAAATTTGTAATGGTCTCAGAGATTCTTGAATTTGATCAGAATTTAAATTCAAATTCTGGGCACCTTTAAATCAGTGTAATTCAGTTGATTTCAGTGAGATTATTTGAATTGCATTTGTCAGAACTGGCTACTGAAGCTAACCAAACAATCCTTTCTTAGATGAGTTCTCCAGTAAAATGCAGTCTGATATACAACCTTCTGTTCATGCAAAAAGAGATAGCCTTTACGACGTGTTCTACAGAATGCAAGATAGTAGCTCGAAGAACTTAGAAAATAAATGTATAAATGTTTCAGACTGACAGCACAGCCTCTGAGCACCTTTAGTGGAAAGAACTAGATTTACGTGTTATTCTTTCTTACCCAGTTTCTGGAGTTTTATTCCATGCTCAAATGTACTGTAATATTCAGTTGATTGTATTTGTCATTTTTCTTTAAATTCTTGATAGAATTCCAGATGTAGGTAGACTAATTATTGTAGCAAATTGAGGTTTACGATGAAGGAAATATACTTTTTTTCCTAAAGCACATCTGCATTTACTATAAAAGGAGACAGCAAGTTCCAGAATAGGGAAGGTATTAAGGTAAAGTTATTTATTTACTAATTCTATAGTCCAGAGACATCAATAGTGCAAAAAGTCTTTTTAAAATTCTAATGGTACTTTTTGAGAAAGGTTTCTGCTTTCTGTTAGAATAGTTTCTAGAGTCTCAGTTTTTCATCCCCACAAAGCACAGGAAAATAGTGATACCCTAAAATACCCAAATGCCTGAATTAAACATTCTCCTGGGTGATTGTCATTGGCTAAAATGGGATTATAGTCAGACCATAGTTTCAAAATACAGCTAAAAAGGTGTCAGACAATATTGTTATTTCAATTTAATAGCTAAGGAGGAAAAGCAAAGAAGTTTAAGTGACTTACCAGGAATTCTGTTGCCTCACCAGGAAATAAAATGAAACTTCAAAGCACCTAAAACATGTGGTTATAGGTCCTCTCTGTATTGTTATGGCGCTGTAAAAGTAGTGTATTTGCTGACTTTCTTTTCGGTTGGTGCCAATGAAATTAATCACTGGGTTAATTCTAAATACAGTTTTGCTGACTTGCCCAAACTATTCTGTCATATATTATTATAACAATTTATATGTGCTGACAGTTTTATACTCCTGAGGATGACGTTTTAAAAATACAGTATTATTTATACTAACATGTTAAGTGACAAGAAAATTCACTAAATATAAAACCATGATCTAAAATTCCTCAGAGCTTTCCCTGCCTGAGTGACCAGCTAGTGAGATTTTATGTATCGTTTCAGGTCCAGTTAAGAACTTGTCTTCATAAATCTCTTCAGCATCTAGCCAGGTGATAAAATTCATGTCAAACATGACTATGCTGTTTATCATTTTATGTGTAACTTTCTACACATTCCCACTCCCTCCACTACTATTAGATCTAAGTAGACAAATATAATATATATATCCTGTGAAAGAGTGCTGATCAATATATCTTCTGGTGCTTGAAAATAAAGATTTCAGGTTAACAAATTGATGGCACTCCACCGATCTTTGGGAAGAAGAAATCTTCATTGTTGGGTAGATTGTGAATTTCCCATGGGAAGACAGTAAAACTGAGAGATTATCAGTATGTGTTTTTTCCTAGACCATAAAGTATCAATTGGTATAAAGCATTGCCAAGAAGTTTCTGTCAAAGTATTATTACAAAAGATTCCCTGAACACTCCAGAAAAAATATGGGGACTTGTAAGTATGGAGAAAAATAGAAGGAAATCTTTATTAAGGAATGGGGGGTCTCTCCCCACATTCCCTTTCCAAGTTAAATAATCTTGACAAGTGGTACCAAATATCAAAATTTTGTGACTTGCTTCCAAATGAAAAGAATGTGTACTACGTAACCAGAGCTTCGGGCTCTTTGTATAATGAGTGTATATTGCACTACATATGTTGGTCTTTGAAACAAAAAGCCAGAAGCGGCCCACATGGGCAGTTGCCTCGCATTGGAGAACTTAAACCAAAGATCTCAGGAGATCACTCCTTCCCCGTTATTGATTCTAGTTAGAGAAATCACGATGGACAGAAAACTTCCTAATTAATTGTCAGAGACCTTTCTCAAAGATTCTCTATCCAAAAAGCAACACAATAGCATTTTCTTTTAATACTAAAACCTTGCTCATCTAAAAAAATAAATCTTTATCAGTTAAATCTTTAAATGTTTAACAGTGCCATCTGGTGACCTTTGCCATAACAACAGCAGTGTATTTCAGAGCATCTTTCTTTTGGGGATCTGAAAGGCCCGCACAAACAACTGCGCATTACCACCTGAAAACGCTACTTAGGGAAAACCTGAGACATTTGTTATTTTTATTTGTCTTCCTTTACTCTACAGCTTCCAAAACTGAGATAAGCTGATTCATAAACTCGTGTTTGAAATAATATATTTGTAATATTTTCTAGTCATAAAGTTACTTGTAGAAAGGCACATGTAATTATTGCTGAGTGTCCAGACATCAACATGATCATAATCCCTTATTGAAAGATCCCTATGAACTACGGTAGGATTGCAGGCAGTGTCTAAAGAGAAATCACTTAAATCACTGAGAGGGCCCCATATCCAGTGGTGAACCTTAACTGTGACGGTTTCCCTTATTTTCTCATGCAATTTTTATTTTTAATATTATGTTTTATTGTAAAACTCTTAAACTTGCAATGCCATTTTTACCCCAGTGACAAGATAGATGCAATGCAGGTTTGTAATCCTTGCCTCTTTGTGCACTGAAATTTGAAACATTGCAGGACAGGGACTCGGTAAATGTGAGTTGTGGGAATCCCACTATTGGTCTCTGGAGACTACTAACAGTAAAACAAGCTGTTAGAAATATATTTGTTTTAATTTAAAAATTAAATTTGCATTTAAATTTTGAAAGTGGTTTAGGAAGAGCTGTAATTAAAATGTCATTGAATGTTGTTCTTCCTTCATGCTTACAAAATTAGTGCAAGAATCCTCCTCGCTTCAGAAGAGGAAAGAAGAGAATTAAGTAGTTTATGTGGTTTAGAGAGTTGTCCTGAAGCATCTACTAAAGACGACATAAGGAAGCTGTTCATTGACTGCAGAGACAGTGGGAATACCTTTCTCAGACAAACATGGAACACCTGCTAAGCTCTGAGACTTCCAGCATTCATTTGCACGCAGCATGCGTTGACATGCAGAATAGATACAGGCAAATGAACAGAAATAGAATACCTACAAACAGCTTAAAAGCGATATACATGTCTTCTACCTTATAAAGATACACTTGTCAGTTTGCTGTTAACCTAATTAGAGGAAAAGTGAAAAATTGAAAAGCAGACCCATGCAATGAGAGAGATCGCACTGGATGTTTGCCTCAATATAAATCCATTTTTTCACATCTCGTTTAGTGATAATATTTCTTCATTTTCGTATTTCAGTTGACTCGTCACTATGTAATTATTGCGTATCCTGCTCACTCCATCCATCAGTTCCTTGTCACGCATTATTCAAAACTCAACTTTGACATTTTATTTCCTTTCTGAATTTCAGATTTCATGTGTTGTTCAGGTCTAGAGATTGTGGGAGTGTGTTTGTTTACATACTACACTTGGCTGCTGCCTTGCCAAACACATTGGTGAAAACACTGTGCTCCTGCATGTGAAGAGAAATGCTGCGTGTTAATGAGTTATGTAAAGGTCTAAAACGTAGGGAATAACAGAATTTAAAAAAAAAAAAAAAATAGGGTTTGTTTGTTTGTTTTTCTGAAAAACAAAGGGTGGTAACAACCTAGAATTCCATGAATGGTTTTGGTGATTTTTTGATTGAAATTTCAGGTTTTACTGAACACTATGAAAGTGATGGTGAATTGTAATCACATTTTCAGCACATATTATCCTGAGATGCACAGAATTTTGGGGGAAGGGCCCTTGCTTTAACTTAAATGTCTGTGATTAAATTATTTCATCAGGAAGCAAGAGACACTGTTTCAAACTCTGTCTGTTTTGGTGAACGTGAACTCTTGTTGACACCGATTTCTCATTAAATTACTGAGAGATCCTTTAGTGAAAAAAAATGGAGCCTAGGTGAGTATTTCTGGAGGATGACTACTCATTTCTAGAGTACTTATCTTTTTATCTTTTTGTTAAAATATAGAGTTAGTTTCTTAAAGTGGAACATCCTAGCCAAGAGTTTTCCTGGGAAGACATAATTTCAAGTCAGGCAAGTGGAATCTCTGTTTCAGTCTCCCACAAAGTGGATATCAACAAGACTGTTGAGAGAATGAAAGACAGCTTCTTCCTGTCTGTTTTGATAATAATTGTCTAAATTTGTCCTTAACTTTTATTGGCTAATTTAATTAAAAATGCCCAAGATAGAAATAAAATACTTTGTAGAACTGGGGATAAATTAATGAAGGGCAATAAGTTTTATTGAATAAGGATGATGGAGTAACATTTTTATTACGAATAATGGAGCAAGCTAAGACTCTTCATACTCAAAAATTCTTGTCCATGTTGGAATATTCTAGGGGTCTGTAAAAGCAGGAGTGATATGAATAGGGATTGTTGTTCAGAGTTTCTTCTGTAACAAAAATTACGGGGCGTCAGACAAAACCAATGGGTGGCAGGTTTCAGAACAATCAATAGAAGGTTGGATAAGAACACGTTGGTTAAGAAGCCTGTGAAATTCATCACCAAAGAATGTTGTAAATGTGCAAGTTTACATGGGTGCAAGGGAAAACTGGATAAGTGTATGGAAGAAAAATCCACTGAGGGTTATTGAATATGTAGCAAATATGGCTTTCTTAGAAAATCACTCACCTGAATATATTTGGAGTCTGAGAGACTACTGAGGGGGAAGTGTCACGTATGTGCCCTGTTCTTACTCTTCCATGAACATCAGATAGGGTCATTGTTAGTAACTGAGATGGATCTACCACTGGCCAAATACCTTATTAATTCTGAATTAGAAAATATCTGGGGGAAAGGTGTTTCTGTCAAAAATAAATAAATCAGTACTTGTGAATATACATTTCTGGCTGACCCAGACATTTTTTTTAATTCCTGTTTTTCAGTTTGCTCAAGGGATTTGGCAGAGGAAATACAATTAGAATTAAATAGACACAGTTGCCTCATTTAAACTTATGTACAGTCGTACCGGTTCCGCATGCAGATGTGTATTCATGAATAAATAAGACACAGTGATCACAAGAAAGATACATAATTTGATATTGTAAGAGTGGTCAGATCTAAGCCTTATTTCAACTACTGTATTTCTGGGGTTTTTTTTTTTGTTTGGTTGGTTTGGTTTGTTTTTTTTTCCCTTTTTGGTATCATCCTTATTTTATCCTTGGATTAGCAATAAATCTCATTTCTAGAAAGAAAATAGAGTATACTCTACTATATATCATTCCTAAACCTCAGAGTGAAAAGATCTCTCATCTTTGTAACTCGTAAACCCACGCAGCGGAGACAGTTTGATACAAACCAGTAGGAGCAATTAACTGTGTCCCAGAGGATCCTTCAGTTTGTGCTAACACCGAAACCTTATTTTGTACACAGGTCATGAATGCTCTAATGACCGCAATTCATGTTGCCATTTAGAGACCAGGAGAGCACGCTGGCCCCCCCGTGCTTTTACAAGACTAACTGACACAAGCAATCAGGGCAAAATCACAGGATATATGAAGTTGCTTTTATCATATCAGCACAACTAACAATGCAACAATTAAACATGTGTAAGCATTTCCACTATAAATACAAGGCTTGGCATTTAAGATCTCAGCTGTTAAAAATCTCAGTAGATAAAACACAGTGTTTTCTACCTTCCTAAAAAAAAAATATAAAAAAAAAATCAACATCCCTTAAAATAAAATACATCATGTTGGTTAAACTTTCTTTTAAATGGGATAATGAAAATTTTTAAATGTGCTAGGCCACCTGATCAATGATTTTAAATAGTGACACTGCTTTATATTGTGTAGTAAGTTACATTCAACCATACAAGCCAACCTAGGGAGTCAGGTAGTCCAGCTTAAGCCAGGAAGGAGTAGCAACGTACATCGCACATTGTTTTGCCTGCAGAGTTGGTCTGCAAGTGTGTGAAGGAAAGGAGGCTGCAAGGGGTCGAATCCTCCCAGTAGTGCCATTCAAGGACCACTCCGCTGTAACCTCCTTGACAGGAGTGCTCAGGAAATGTAGGTGAGAACCACCTGAGGTGAGCTCCTGCCCAGTCCCACCTGGCAGCAGCACAGCTCTCGCTGTTTGTCTCATCGTTCTGGTTCCCATTCAGGGAAGACACGTATCGAACATGATACGTGGTAGTAGTTTTATGTGTCAGTTTATGCCTCACTCTCTTGTCTTTTCTGTATTTCCTGTAATTACAGTGTTATTTACAAAACTAGTGCTGAACTTGATAGTAGTTTTAAATCTTATTATAATATTGTTGTGTATTTGATCCCAAACTAAAGCACAGGGACCATAATTTTAGCAATTATAGATTCTTCCTTTTTATTCAGTCAAGCAGGAGCCTGTCTTTGCTGAGTGTGTAGCTACGTTAATTGCTGAGTGGATTACATGGAGCTCTTGTTAACAAGCTGGAAAACAGCAAATATGAAAGAAGTATATGAGCTGGTCATCATAAAGCGTGTTTACAGGCAGTAACACTTATGTAAATGTACTTGCCCGATCTGAGCTTTGGAGAGATTTGATAAAGTATAATGCAACACAGGAATTGGTGAATGTATCAAGAGTAGAACAAGGAGAGACTTCAGTGGATAAAGATATTGGTGACAGATGGTTCTTCTGAGACAAGATAGTGACCGAAGTGGTGTCTTCAGACAATGCAGTTTTCTTTGCGTTTCATTTCTAAAGAGAACAGTGCAGTGAGATGCTAAAGTTTGCTAATGACATTAAACAGTTGGGAGAAGTCAGTTCAAAGGAAATGATAATGTTCCAAATGACACAGTGAGATTAAGGGAATACACAGAGATGTAATCAAGATACAGAAGAAAATGAATTCTGAAAATAAAGGAATATTCAAGCCATAGCAAGGGTCTAAAATAAATCTGTAAATATCTACATTCTGTAGCATCAAATTTGTGGGTTTGAGTGATTAGTTGGCTGCTTTCTTCTTCCCCACACTCCTTTAGAAACCTATCAATCTTAGATATTTAAAATACTGAGACAGAGAGGGCAAAGACCGAGACCTTGCAACTTCTTCTGCAGCTCTGAGAGGTCTGCTCTGAAAGGGTTCCTTTGAGCCAAGAGTGTTGGCTCCTTTGCTCCTTTGAGCTACTGCTGAAGTGTATCAGCCTTGGCTTGAGTATCAAGCCCGGCTCAAGCCGGTTGAGTATCAACCCCAGCTTAGGCATCAACCACACTGATGGAAATGTCAGTGTAGGAGCTGAGTCATCAGTGCTAAGGAAGCTAAATAAAAATAAAAGCTCTGTCTCAATACATGAGCTAGGAAGGAACAGGGATCACAGAATTTTATTTTTTTTATTTTTTTGTTTTTTGCATTGTAGCTATTCATTTATCCCTATGGATGACTGTGGGAATTCTAGAGTAGGATTTTTAAAGCATTAGGGAAAATGGTAAGGAATGCACAGAGAATTGATGAGACATCTACTAAGTTAGTTTTCTTCCCTTTTATTTACTTTTGATCATGAAAGTTCTTTACCAGATCTTACGTAATTATTAAATTAAGACAGATATATCTATTTTTTTTATTTTATGGAATTTCAGATACCAGATTGACACAAATTTTGCTAAAATACCGTGCCTGTTGCTTTGTCTAAATTACAATAAACAAATAATTACTAATTTTGCAGTGTAGATTTGCATATATGAGGTTGCCTCTTTATTAAAGTTATGCAAGAGTAGAGTTTTAGACAACTTTATTAAAAGCAACATTCTGTATCATTTTATGAGTTGACACTGTATACATTCTGTAGGCTGCCAGAGAATCCCTACACCATTAAGAGAGACGTTCCAGGACTAAACATAAGTGTCTGATAGTTTTCACGTGCTGTAGGGTACCCACTCGTGAGCTGTTACTCCACATAGGCGTAAGTGTCCCATAGATCCTTTGCCTGCCCTATGCAAGGGCTGGGATGTGCTCTGGAGATATGTTGTTACTACAGGAATCATTTACCATAAGGACCTGAAGTGCTTTATCGCTGTTGATCTGTAGCTAGTCTCTGTGAGATACTGATGCCCCTTCATCCACAGATTAGTGTGTGTAGCTCATTTATTTGAAAAAAATGCTTTTATATTTGTGATATTTCATGATTTATCTAAGATTAAATGTCCTCATTTAAATATATACATGCTATTTCTTTTCCTAAAAAAACTGAACACCAGGTGCTGGTACAAGCTGTTTGAACGACTCAAAGATGTATGCCTTGGCTGGCTTCTGATTTTGACACATAAAGAATGAAGATTCTTTGTATTGGTAGTCCTTCTTGCTCCACCCTGAAAAATGCAAAGCATGTACAATGAAGGAAGCCACACCTAAGTATGTCACAATATCAAGAAAGTTAAGTGGGAACAATTTTTCCTGTATATCTTTTTCCCACATGTGCAGTTTTTTTTGTAAATATTAAAATATGTGAAATATTTTGCTCTCTGGTATTCCTTGAAACATTTAACAAAAACATGGTTCTATTGTGACTGCACTTAATACATTTTATTGTTCCATCAGTTTTTTGTCACAATACAATACACACATGCATCATAGATCACGCAATTGATATATGCTCCCATTCTTCTGATGTGCCACATAAATCACTTTGGGTAGTGATACAATATTTTAAAGAATTGACAGAACCGGTTCATCCAGAATTGTTTTTCTTTTCTCTTGCTGAGATGATTTGGTGGAAATAAAGAGTGGGAAGGTTCTTGGTAGGTCAAAATTTTATGGTTCTTAAGAGAATAAAAAGGTGCAAGTAATCAGTGACATGGCACATAATGGACCTTGACATTAAAATCATTGTACGTACCTAATCTATCAATAGAAGCAATACAGAAAGACATGTTCATAATGCTGGAACAGAGAAACTATGCTTAACCTAAGACTTCTCATGGCAAACAAAATAAGAATCAAATATATTGCATTCTAGAGAGCATTGCATGACTAAGTTGAACAGTACTTATTACCAGTCTGAAGATACCTGAGGTATCTTATGAAATACCCAGTCAAACTTTTGAACAGACATTGAATAAGAAAGCTTCAGACAGTTCTTCTCCCTTACTCTGAATGCAGAAATTTTCCAGGCTAATGATTTGACCTTTATGTTGTGTAAGAGAAGAACATAATTTTTCAGGAGTGCACAATATAAATGAGATGTGATCTCCTTTACAAAGTAGTATTTAGTCATCAGAACTCTCTGGAGAGCATTGCTATATTAAATACCTATTATAGGCCAAATACAGCTAAACTTTGAGAGTGGATGTGTATGGGGTTAAGCATTTTGTTTCCTTTATGCCAGTGGAACATACAACATCTGAACAGAATGCATCCAACAGCTAGGACTTTACCCACTGAATTAAATATTCATTGCAAGTGCTCACTGGCTTCGAATTCTAAAGGGGTCCACTGTGTCCTCCAAGGGAAAAAAAAAAATTGTGTTTGCTAGTAAGAAATTTCCATCAGCTTTATTTTTTATTAATTTTTCATTTCTCTTTTTATTTGCCTCTTGAATATACTATACCTTTGGCTATTTTATTTTAAGATCCCAGCCTTTCTTAATTGACCTTTTCATCATGGCAGGTGAGATACTGCTCATAGTCCTAATAGTGCTGGGAATTCCAGTGCATTCAGCTGTTGTTGTGTATTTCTTAAAATTATCAACTATGGCCTTTTTGGAAGAAAAAATTTAGAATTTATAACCTTGCTGAATAACTCATGAAAATAGTTGTAATAAACACTGGATATTACTAAGCACATATAAAACACGTGAGCGTTCCTAGCATTCGGAATCTATACAACTCAACAGCTTTTCTACCTACGTTCTCAGCTGGCCCCATACAAAGTATTATATTTGTATTATCTACAAATCTATTTTACAAAGATGTGGCCCAGGATCTCAGCCCTGCCTGCACACGTCACTGGAGGTCAGAGAACAGCACTGATTCCCAATACAAGTTTATAATTGATGTCCTGATGGGTGAGATTTATGAGATGATAATCAGATCTTAGCTAAAAGACGTAGTTCAGTTGCCTTTGTCTTTCACTTACGAAGGTCTAAGGAAGCTGTCTTAACTGTGCAGTTGTAAAAATTTTCAGTGCTATTGTGCTTTATACTCCATTGGGAATTAAGATTCTGACAATAGTTGTATGTTTTTATGGCAGATTTTGATATAAAGCCAAAACTTTGCAAATGTTAAAATATAATTATTTTCAGGATGCATAATATATATTTTATCTTAACCAAGAGAGCAGTAAATAGACAACATTTTCCTTTTTTTTTTAAAGAGTGGAGTCCTTAACACTCTGTATCTTAGTGTCTGGCTATAGATAGTTCTATGGTATCTGCACTTTCATTTATTGAGAGGAAATTCTCATTGGTGGTTTATGGTCACAGTGTAGGTTAGCTTTCTGCAAAATTATTCACATATCTTTCATACATTTCAAAGGTTTTAGCATTCAACAGAAAATAATCTGTTGCCTAATATAACAAACAAACTGATGAGGCAGGTCATGCACTGTCACCCCCATTAGCGTTGTAAATATGGCCAGGTACGAAAGCCAAGACTTTAAATTACAACAGACCTTGGCTTGCTCTGTAAGCAATCTCTCCCTCTCCTTTGGATCCACTTCCAGTTGCCAAAACTTTCCTTTTATGTGGTGCGAAAAAAACAATTGAACTTTCTTTTGCGTCTAGGGTGTAAGTGGATAAGAATCCTTTAGAATGATGTGGACCCTATTGAGATTTTTAAATTTGCAGAAATTCAAGCAGAGCAATTTAGATGCTTGAGAGACATAGTTAATTAGAAGTTTTCCTGCCTGACCTAAGTGGATCGAACTGTGGGAATGCTGATACAAACAAGTTACACCATAACATAGAAAGGTTATTTAAATTGTTGGTCAGGAAATAAAACAAGTGTAAGAACTCATGCAGGTAAGTTAATAATACAAGAAACATTGATACTGATTAACATATATATGAATGAATCACTCATATACTCAATAACTATTAGACACCATAACACATCCGTATGTATAGGTAAGAGGTATTTGGATATATAGAATTATTAAGATCAACATGTACCGCCTGCTTCCTTGGTGTATATCCTGAGTGAAGTTGGGGTTGGTTTTTTTGGGTTTTTTTTTGGAACTGGGTGGAAAATTAATGGCCTAAGCATCAGTTATACCTTTGATAAATGACCAAATGGCCTGGAATTATTTTATTTTATTTTATTTTATTTTATTTTATTTTATTTTATTTTATTATTTTATTTTATTTTATTTTATTTTATTTTATTTTATTTTATTTTATTTTATTTTATTTTTTTACAAAATGCTCAAGTAGAGCCTCCTAGAAATATTTATTCTAGTTTTTTCCCATTTCAGTTTTTGGCTGGAGCAGTTAAGTTTGTCTTTATTGAACAGAGCAAGTCTTAAAAATGGACTTGTCCATTTGAAGAGAAGTGCCACTTTCTTGTGATTTCTTCTGTCTTACTACTTACTAAGGCTTCTCCTTCAGGTTTGCACCAATGTTTCCATCTTTACCATTTTCTGCCAGTTAAAGCATTCAGCAGGCAGTGATGGGTACAGCATTCCTCCTCCAGAACCAGAAGAACTTTAGCAGCTAATATTCCCCCAGACTGTCTCAGCATGTCTGATCTGATAACTATTAAGTTTCAGCAAATATCTGCTATTCCTGTACATAATAACATTACTAACATTATTATTACTTTGCAGTAAGCAAAGAAAAACAGAGGTCCAGAGGTAAACAACACTTCCAGACTGGTGTCTCCAAGTGCTGTTGCCTCATTTTGTCACAACAGGAAAGTGACTTTCAACTAACGTTTGTTTTATGTTTGTTACTTGGTCTGTGGTATAACTGGACTTCTTAATAGTTGTAGTGCGTTGGTTTTTGTGGCAATTCTCTTCACAACGTTTTTATTCGGGGCGTAGTTAAATTATCCCTACAATTGGAAAAAGAAAAAAAAGAAGTGCAGAAAAGGGATCAATCATATTCCTGGTAGGAATATTGATCAGTAGCTAGAATAGCTGATACAGCCATCAGTTTGAGATGTTCAGTGGCCACTGGCTGTCAGAACCTGGGAAGATAAACCAGAGGAAAGATGACTCTGCACATGTCTTGTTTGTAGTGTATTTCCCTAAACATTTGCTTCTGGCAATTTTCAGAAACAGGACACTGAGCTGATGGATTTTGTGACTGAGCCAATATGGCATTACATATATCTCCCTGAGCTACTTTCCTTAGTTTTTTCAGTACTTTTTGTTTTTCTTATTTTACAAACTGATCGTATTTCTTCAGGGATGTCATGGAACAGATGAGAACCCTCTGTCCCATAGACATCTTACACATCAGAATATGGGGGGGGGCTATTGTGAACAGCTTGCTTTCCCTACCCTGGTAGATGCTTTTCTTGGTTATCACTGCAAGTTCCATGACAAATTTCATAGGAGCTATAAAATGGGTCATTTCTGGTTTATCCTAGGAGCAATTAATCTGTTATGCCAAAAAGGCAAGTCTCCCAAGGTCTTCTGTCAGCTTGGAGAGAGTTTCTTCTTTAGATCTCCTTTTAGCTTTCAACTGTTCCTTACCCATCTCTGACAAATGGCTGGAACGAAACCTTGTAAACATACCAGACACTAAACTGGGATAACCAACTCACGTTAGTGGTACAAGTTCTAAGTTCTTTAGCACCGTTGGTTGGTGGCTGGAAATTGGGTTGGGCTTTTTTTCTGCCAGTATTCCAGATATTACCTAATCAGCACTCTACAGTCTTTCCAGTCCTTTCTCAGGTGCTTAAGTCCTTGCTGCCATTCTTTTCTATCAAGAAATTGCAAGTTTCCTTTAACTTCTCTACCCTTTTACCATGAAAAATATTTTTGTCAGTAGTAATTCCATTATTAGTTATTTTGTCCTGATTTGTCTTATCATTGCGAGACAAATGGACGTCATAATCTGTCTAGACAGTCTGGTTGTTACTTTAACAGATGTTTGATCTCCAAAAGCAAGGCATCCCTCAGCGGTTTTCTAGAAACCTTTCAGACACTGGTTTAATTCATTTTTTCATGTCCAGGCCTTGTTTTAAATCATATTTTTCATCTGCGATGTCAATGAGCTATGAAAGTACCTACACTGTTTGTCCATTATGGATTGCCAGGAGGACCTATTCCTAGCTACTTTCCTGGGAAACAGAATTCCATATGTAACTTTATTTACATTGCACTTTTTTCGTTGAAGCAGTTAACCAAATTCAGGCTCTTGGAGTACGTTTCAGGTAGCAAGAAAAAAACAATGCTCTAAGTAGTTTGGGGTGTTTTTTACACAATCCTATTTAGTCACAAAGAACATCCAAAGTGCTTTTCCCTTGGCCAGGAATTGCGACAGATGATGTCTCCAGCTCTCGGACATTCAGCCCAGGAGCTTTTCTTCTCAGTTTTTTTCGTTTTTTTTTTTTTTTTTTTTTTTTTTTTAAAGGCAGAGCTTCCAGAATCTCTTTGGCTGTACCTCAGGTTTATTTGCAGCTTTTTTTCCTCTGCTTCACTGGTCTTTCAACTTCTGTCTCATTAATAGAAAAACGTTCCCAAAATAATACTCAGTGAAACTCCTGTTCCCAAATGTCCTGTGCGTATCCTATCAAGCTGAATAGTGATAGTTGCCAGAGTTTTAAGAAAGTCTTAAAATTTTTTCAGCTACCTGGTTCCACAAAGGAGCTTACCGGCTTCTTACCGGTATTTTTAATGAATTCACACAGACAGCTAATTCTGAGACCTATCATCCACTCAAGAAGCAGAACTTAGGAAGCTTATAATCAAAGCAGCTCACTTTTGGATTATTGAGTATTTAACACCACTATAAATAGGCTGCAGACAAAGAATTGTTCAAAGAAATTAGAGAGTGATTTAAAACAAGAGATAGTTATTTTGCAATGTTGAGAAGCCAAAAGAATTGTTGAGCTTCATTCTTAATGTATATTTACACAGGTTTTTCTCCCCTCTAATTTTAGCTGTAGAAATTGGGGAAAATACGTTGTCTTAAAAAAAAAGACTTTTTTGCTGAGGCTTCCTTTCTTAACACTGTTTATGCTCCAGAAGGATTTAACTGTTTTTTCTTTGATCTGTTAATATATCTTTTTATTTCTGCGTGGTTTTCCTCTATGAAATAAATGCATGCCTCCACATTTCTTTAACAGGAGTTGGTACGTGAATATTTTCCTGAAGTGAATAGTTTTGCACAACTTCATTATCTAGCAATATTCATCATGTTCTGTTAGCAGATAAATATTTTTTTTAGCAGTGTAAGGATGAAGTCAATATTGTGGAATTTTTCATTATACAGTTTGAAAGAAGGATGGTCTCCAGACAGCTATTTTTTAGCTATGGTTGTGATGTTTTAATAATTAAATACAGATTAATTAAGTATGAGTTAAATCCATTTATTAAAAGTTAGTGTTCCAAGTTAAAAGCTCTCTGAATGTATATATGTGCATATTTGCTAACCAACCTATGCATGGCTGCATATCCATACCTTTATTTCCCTCTTAATTTCCTTGGTTTCTAGACAGACTAAAGGCTTGTGAAAAATATTAAAAACAGGAAGACTGTCTGAAACAGAGAGGCTCATGTTTTATTCATGTAGAGAGCTGTTTAGGTCCTGGAATAAAACCATTAAATATTCTATACGTTGTTAGCAGAGGATGCTTGCTTTCATTCCTTGTCAGCCCGGTATCTTTCTCTGTTCTTAACATAGTTCCTTGCTCCTCCTTACCGATCCCAGCTCTGGTTACTTACGTATTGAGATTTTTCCCTTTTTACTTTCATTCAAACTCCAGATCTGAGACCGATGTTTGACTCTCTTGCCCCTGAGGCTGGAAGAGTACCAGAACAGAAGCAACCCTCAGCGAATGCAATGATATATCTGTTTCATATCTTACTCTCCAGTGATATTGCAGAAAGATTGCAAACCACTGTTACACACGTAATTTTAGTCGTTCAGATGAACATGCTTTTTGGTATATTCAAACCATCTAGTGGATACAGTGACAAGAATGCTTATAGAAACTTAGGCAAAAAATATTTCTCTTAGATACAGGAGTTTAATATTCACATCAGAAAAGAATTATATTTATTGCAGCTATCCAAATACATGACAGAAACAAAATATGTGATCTATGGTTTCAGACAATTATTTCAGCCTGTAAGTGCTGAATAACAAATGTCCCAGAGGATCCTTTACAAAACTAGAAACTACAGACTGAGAACTATTTGCAGAAATATTTCACAGGGTATTTCCAAAGGCAATAATAAAAAAAATATTTGCAAAAAAAATGGCAATCTTCTGATGAGTAAAAATTGGATCTTATATCATCTATTAAACTGTTAATTATTAGTCCATCTCTGCTTAGGAGTTCAAGTAAGTATAATTGGTTGGTCCCTAATGAGATGCAGTGAGGATTCACATTTTCCCTGTTGAGTTGATAAAAATCAAATTAGAGAAACCTCTGAGTGTGTCTGTCAGTGTTGTGTATGCAGATAGGCTAATTTCAGCTGTGCTCGGGAAAGGTCTGTAAGGGCAGCGGGAGTGCAAAAGAAGGTTGGGAGCAGGAGGAGGTGCTAAATTGCTAGTGCTATTCTTGTCTTTTTCTATTTTGATAGAAATGCAGATTGGATACTCACTATCTGAATTAATGGCTGGCATCCAAACAGACAAAGAACCATTGATGTGTGCTATCCAGTTTTCCAAAGTATCAGTAAGAAGAAAAAAAAAAAAAAAGCAAACTAGATTTAAACATTTGTGAAACTGGGAATACAAAAGTGCATTTCTACAGAAAAATAAAATGTGACACGAGATGGGAGCTGTAGTCCAAAGTCATTCAGTGTTATATTGGAGCATACTTTTGCCTGGGTTGCTGTGCTTTCAGCCGGTGCAAATTATCTCATGCTGTGCTGTAGGAAAAAAAACCCAAACAACAAAACAACCAACAACTAGGATTTGAAGTACCTCAGATAAATTTGATTTTTTATTGCATTTGTATGATGTTCATTGCAACAAAATAGTGCTGTTTTAATGAATTTTAAAAACCTAAGCTTTAAGGGCCTCATGTCGTTGATATTTTGCACTGTATGCCTCTACAAGTGATGCTGGGTCGGGGAATGTTACCTGTACATTTTCTCTGCCGTCTTTCATTGCTTTCCTTGGGTTTAGCTCGTGTTTCAATGACCAGTACAGCTGCAGTGACTACAAAGTCTGTAGCAATAGTTTTCTATGTATAATAAACACACCTTTATTTCAAACGGGGATTAAAATAAGGTATTTGTGCAACCCAACCCAAGTGTGATATGGATTTCTAAAGAGTAGTAATTTTTCATTACTGAAACGTACAGTATTCAGGTTGCGCTATGTCAGTTTAATCCCACAGACTGAAGTGAGGAGGAAGGGCTGGCCGTGCCTTTAAAACGTCTTAAAAAAAGACATTCACAAAACCCGACAGGTGTGGTTATTGATTTGTGGGGAACCACGAGGTGAAGTCTTTCTGCTCTTCGATCCACTTGCTGATTACACAGAGCTGCCCTCCGTGCCCTGGCCATCTACTGATAGCTTGGGGTTACCTTCCCACTGACCTGCCCATCTGCTGCCCGTTCACTGCTGCCTACCTGCTCTCAACCATCCTCTGCACCTGCTGGAAATTCACCTCAAAGGTGTATCAGATTCAACCACCTAAAAGTTTGGAACAGGGAGTAGTGGCTTCCTGCACCTTGAGCCAGATTGAAAGTAGAGTCAACAGGAGCAGCGTGTCTCCTCTTCTTTCCCCTGGCTGTAGCTGTCCAGCGAATTTTCAAAATACTGATACCAATAATAATAAAACCCAATTCTGTATTCATAATTGATGATTTAAATTTTAGTGCAAACAGCATGTCCGAGTGCAGATTCCCTGATCTAAACACCCAGACCCAGCGTTTCAAGGGTGCATGCAAATCTCACTCCAGAGGTTTAGACTTAATTTGTGATGGGAGCTGCCAGATGTAAGAAAGTAAAAGACCTCTTATGACCCAGGCAAGTACCGGACTGTTCTCTATGGAAGGCATCTGCCCCAAAAGCTGCCTGCTTGTGTGTCTCAACACACCTGGTGAACATCTGATGAGGCGAGTTCTGGTAGAGGATTGAACAATGCCAGATTGTTATGAGCACATTCAGCTAAAAATCTGAGAGTTGCATACAATTGCATAAGCTATTTTTGTTTCAGATCTACAAGCTGTACTTAACAATTCCATTTTCAAAAGGCATTTTGAAGCATTGAGCAACAAACAATGAGGATCTTGATTTCCTTATTGTTTCATGGAAATGTTTTGGTTTGGAGATGTATGTGGAAATGCTTGGGTTTGTACTAAAAAATATAAATGACACATAGAAGACTTTGACATGTACAATGGAGTCTAAATTAACTTCATTCAAGAGGCACAGCATCAAAATATAAAGCATAAAACCAAATTCTTTTTTTCCCCTGTATTATGGTATATATCCAAAGAATTCATCATGATTTATGTCAATGTAAATTAATAGAATTTGACCCAAAAGTCACTGTCTTATTACAGTATTTGTTGTTTTGTCCTTGATAAATGTATTAGAAGATATTTATCACTATGAAAGCTCTACTATAATTAGTGTCAAATCCAAGTAAATAATAAAAAAATATTGCTAACTCACAATAATGAGATTTATTTAGTTTGCTGTGGCCTTAAATTAAAGCTGTATTAACTACATGGCCTTGCAGAAACACAGCAATCAGATCTGCTGCATCTGAGAAAGATCACAGTCTACCTCACACATTTCTTTTAACAAATACATAAAAATAACAGTCCTCAGAGAATAAAATAATTGGATATGTATGCATGGAGCACTTGTCACTAAATTTTATTCTTTAACACAAATAGTTGTCTACTGAAAGTAAGAACAGAGAGAGCAAATTATCATGTTTCCTACTGTAGTTTTTCCTAAAACAAGCTCTTTTTCTTACATGTTTGTTGAATGTAAAAATTACTATCAGTTCCTACTGCTTTGTGCAATTAGGTTAACTCTGCTTTTGGCTGGAAAAATAGGTTATACGTAGGAGTTTGTTATACTTAACAGGTTTGGTTCAAATCTGGATATTTATTCAATGCATCAAAATCCCAATGCAAGTAAGATGGGTTTTTGATTGGTTGGGGGGTTGGTTTTGTTTGTTTGTTTTTGGTTTTGGTTTTGTTTTTTTTTTTCACTTTATGTCTCATAGCATCTTTTTCATGAAGTTGTCTGCTATTGCATTATTTATTGTAGCATCAAAACTGATGGAAATTGAGGGTTCAAAAGCTTTTAGGGAGAAATGCATGATACCTTCCTCAAGCGTTGCAAGTCAGGGTGGGTCAAATCCTGCACAACAGTAGTTGTAATTCTCACTGAAAGCAACTGGAAGGGCAAAGGGGAACTTTGGTGAATTGTAAGGGTGTGCTGCCAAGGCTTTTCAAAGGAGCTCTGGCAGAGTAAAGCCGTCTGGATGAGGTGATCTTAAATAAGAAAGGGAAATAGTTAGAGCATAGCTCTTTCTCTTCTGGTAAAGTCAGCAAAGTTCCACTTTCTTTTTTCCCTACGTTCAGGAGAAATCCCTTCATTCTACCAACCAGTGAACAGAATAATATCTCTTCAGTCTTCCCATCTTTAGCTGCTAGCAGTCTAATAAAAATCTGATGGAGGATCTCTCTTATTCAGAATTTCCTTTTGCTTTTGTAAAACTTTCACCTGTGATAAAGTGGTTTTTGCAAGTTGACTGTGCAGTTTTAATACTGAGTAGGTAAGATACGTTTTAAAATTAGTAGTGGAAGTATTCAGCTCTGTCCAATTTTACCCTGTGACTGCAAGATCCACTGACTATAACCTTTTTCTTCTTTGTTAGAGCCAATCGTATATTGATATCTTTATTTCCTACTTTACTTTGGCAGTAAGGCATTTTCATCAGCTACTTTAAATGGTACTAATAGTAGAGTCAAACTCATTTTCATCAAATTATGGGATTTTCGAAATATTGCTCAATAGTTCATCCAATAATAGCTCATCCATATGAAAAATGAATCTTGACCCTGCTCTGTATCCAGAGGTACCAGACACTTAATGCTTGCATTTTGTAACAGAGAGCTACAATGGGAACATTATTTCCTTACTCCTGTAACCCCCAATTAGATGTTCAGATACAAACCTTTCCGCTTCAGGAGATACCGGACTACTGTCCATCTGTCAAGGCAGAGATTTATTTAACTAAAAATGTGTAAGATCTGAGCAACCAAATCATAATTACCCAAATGACTTCCCTATCAATTAGCCGTTCCTTTGATCAGCTGGGCGTTGCAGCCTTGGGTGACGGGCGCTTCTCTCCCTGCAGCAGCCTTTTACTGCAATGCAGACAAACCCAAAGACCCTGCCTTGATCTTCTTCACATATAAAGCTTTGTGCCTGGCTGGATGCACAGGATGATCTCTTTCAGCTACTTGATTGCTAACTTTGTTTGCTAATTTTGCTAAATATATGCTCATACATAAGCTGTAGCAGTCTGATTGCTAAATTCAAACAAAACGAAAAGCTTATTGCTCTATTCCTTGATTAACATACTCATGGACGTAAGCACCACCTTGACTGCTTCCCTACTTCTCTTTTTTCTATAAGCTTTTTTAGTCTGAGTTTCCATGGCTAAGATGTAAGCCTGTACATCAGTTAGACAAAGATTTGGGCCTACGTTCAGCATCTACGTGACATCTCTGTTAGGAATAAGATCCGCTCTTCCTTGATTCAGTTCAGGTTTCTGCTGATCTGCATTCTGATACCTGGTGTGCAATGAGGCTGAAATCTGTAATTGTCCTGTGTGCAGCAGAGCAAGATTTGTGTTGAGTGTAGTTGTTTATGGAATATCAGAGATAAATGTAACTGGAGAAGGAGAATTTGGTTGGGCGGTGCCATTAGCACATATGTAATATTTTGTTACAGAGAGTTTACTCTGCTGTCACATCTTCTTACTATATGGTGTTTAAACCATCATGAAAGTACAATTCAAACAGGAAAATTGGTCCAAATGCTACATTATGTAGTTTTGGCTGCCATAAGAGGAATTGCCTACATTTCAGGCTCTGTGAGTTAATTAAAAATTAATTATCAAATGGGAAACCACTGCAGAGTCACAACAGTAAAACTACATGTTCTGCATTGCTCAAGCTCCTGAAATACCACCAACTGTAAAACCAGAACCATTTAAATGAGAGTTGGACTAACAATTAACACACTGTTTTAAATGGTGGAGTGAGGAGGTGATTCTGTTTAGTGATGAACGTATGAGATGTCTTTCCTTGATGTGGTTTTGGATGCTGGGCATTGATCAGAAATTGTCAGCTCTGAGGGAAGGTGCCGCGTTACGAAAAACTCCTCGGAGATGAAAGATACTGTTTCTTAAGGATGGCAATGCTGAAGCTAGATGGCCACCAAGACAAGTTTTATATATTATCACAGCTGAGTTTAGGAGGTGATAGTACTTTGTCTTAATACATCAGCATTCTAACAAGACCTCACCATATGAAACAACAATGTTCACAGCACACTATAAATCATTCTTAGCAGCACAATAAGTTTTTGCAGGGCTTCCTGATGGGTGTCAGATCTCAGCAGAATACTTCATACATCTGAGAGAGAGAGACTTGACTACCAGATCTCTTCTTGTCTGTTTGTGTGAAGTGATAAACAAAACGTAATATCGTTTTTGACCAGCTTATGTCACACAGAATTCATGTACTGAGTTTCACCTTAAAGGCCTAGAATTTGCATTTTAATTGTAAACAGTATTTGCACTTTGTAGTGATTTCTAAGTCTTT
This sequence comes from Aramus guarauna, assembly GCA_013400195.1. Classification (NCBI taxonomy): domain Eukaryota; kingdom Metazoa; phylum Chordata; class Aves; order Gruiformes; family Aramidae; genus Aramus; species Aramus guarauna. The sequence goes on along the minus strand of VXBL01009093.1, from coordinate 221,195 downwards.
TTTTTCCCTTGAAAAATACTGATAATAATCTGTCAACACAATTACCTTTTTTCTTTTAATTGGGTTTGGATTTGTGCAATACAACATAAGAGAGAGATAGGAATTAACATTTTAAATAGGGAAAACCAGAACCATTGACTAAGAAGATTTTGTTAAAAAGGAGCTGATAAATGGATAATAGGCTATCAGAAAAAAAAAAAAAAGCGATTGTAACTCTTTTATAAAGGAGAATCTATGGGTGAAATTATGAATAGTTGAAAATGAGGATTTTGTCATAATTCCCACTGATTTTCATGATAGCAAGGTTAATTCTTAGCATTTCATTTTCAAACATTTTACAAATACGAATAGAGCTTCACAACATCCTGCTGGAGTATCTGCAAGTTAATAGCTTGCATGAGCAGATCTTGCAGGACTACGGTTAAATCTCTGACATTCCTGATCTCGTCTTGGACTCGGAAAACAGACTTTCCCCTTCACAGCCGGTATCTTCCTCAGGAGCACAGAGCCATTACCCTTCTACAAACTTCTCCTCACCTGTGTAGTTCGTTCGGTTTGATTTGCAGTTAATCTTTCCGCTCTGCTTCTCATGCACATCGTAGGCATGGCATGCTACTAGAGGCAATCGTGTAAGGTCTGTACAATTCTGGAACTTGACAGTTGTAATGGAAACACAACAAACTGTCACTCTTTAATAGCACCAGGTCTATTACTACAATTGCAGCGGAGTCTGTTCATAAACCAAGCTGATTTTCTTTATATACTCATAGTTAATACTGAGATATATGTGCTGTCAGTTGAAATACGGCTAATATTTTTAATGCTTCTTAGGTTTTTATCATGCCACAACAATCTACAAGCAGAGAGATATAGATCCCTGAACAAAGACAGCCGTCAGAGACTTCAAATCCACATTCGCCTCTTGGTATAGAAGAGAAATAACTGATTCCAAGCCATTCGGGCTGAAGAAAATTGTATTCACTTTAACACCTCAAGATGTTTGTAAAAGCAGTTGAAAAACAGCTGCAGGCTATTCAAGAAGTTTGATGACCGGTAAAGTCCTGGAGGTGGTTATAAACTGCTGGTAGACTAGGAGACCGGGGACACCATGTTGGTCCTGTCTTTCCTTTCATGCTATAGAAACAAAAATAAGATGGAGGGGAAGAGGCAGGAAAGCTGGATGCCTGCACTTTGAAGTAGATAGGAAAGGAGTAAGGCAAGGATGCAAGCATCCGTTGGAATTGGTGCAAAGACCAACAAAGCAGTGAGTCAGAAAGTGAAAAGATCCCTATTCACCAAGGATGAAGAGAAAAAGTTGTTTCATAAGCATAAATAATATTAAAAAATGGAATAGTATCTTGCATCTTCATCCATCCTCCCAAAATGCCAGGTTGCTGTAATATCCCCTGAAACCCGCACGCCTGCCTTTCCCCTTCCCGTGCTAACCCAAGCTTTCCTTCCATCCCTGCCCAGCCTGCCTGTCCCCATGGCAGCTCGGCAGCTCCCTGCCCGGCTCCCCGCACTGCTCCCCAAAGGCCCCTTGTCCCCTGGCCGGTCGCCTCGGCGGGCAGCCCTGCGCGCTGGATCTCCTCCGTCCTGTCCCGGTGTTCGCTGGCAAGGCAGAGCGTGCGAGGTGATTGCCCAGCTCGCTGGGACAAAGCAGGAAGGGAGGTTTTTCACAGCTTCCCCGTTAGCAGGGGCAGGGAAGTAAGTTTCTCACCTGCCAAGCTATTGATTTTCATAAATCTTGTCAGGATTTCATACCTTTAAAACTCCCAACCTTCAGTTGGGTTGAAATAGGCCAACAGCTTCAAAAATTGTAAACTGACTTTTCAAGTGGAAAAACAGTTGACAAATGTAGCTATGTTCTGAAGAGGAATGCTCTTCTTTTTTTTTTTTTTTTTAACTTTATTCCTAAATTCTTCATTATTGTGAGTTCATAACTGCACATACAATGTGTTTCTTTCAGGTTGAATTCCCACTCTGAATTATACATGAACAAAAATGAATGTCTGATGGCTTTGCTGTGAAAAGATGTCATGTCAAGTCCCAGCATCATTTCTCTTGCATATTTTTATATATGCCTTCTGATTTTGAAGATCATGAGACACACAACATTTGCTCTGATAGCTGTATTATTAGAAAGGACAAGAGCATCTCTGCGGGACTCAGGGACAGGAGGCTGACCTGAACACATGGATGCAGAAGCTGACTTTACATCCAATAGAGATCAGTGCAAGATATAGAGCATATTTCTATATATATACCTATGTATATGTGTATATGAATATACATTAGTTGAGTACCACATAAAAGCCTGCCCAGCAGAACAGGGCAACTGGAGCAGATAAGTAAATTGAAGTCTGCATAGACTTTCTGTTTACTGGCAGATTATTTTTAAACCACCCCCTGTATTCCCACAGTGCAATTTAGTTTCACGGATACTTGCTGCACCTGCTAACAGACACAGAGGAGCTGGATGCCAGTTGTTTTGCTCTTCCTCCTCTCAGGCACCACACGTAATTATCTGTGTGGCTCCCGCATCCTTTGTCGGTGCTGCTGCTGCGTTCTCCTAGGTGTCAGTGCCACCTGGTCCCACGGCGAGGTGATAGACAGTAACCGCCTGCCTAAGAGGAAAGGCAGAAGAGAGAAGGTGAATGTTCAAAAATGTGGGAAAAAGCATAGAGAAAGATAGTCAGGCATACATTTACAGTCTTATGGACCACATGTGCATTACAGCCCAAAAGGAGAATATGACCACTTCCTCTCCTCTGTCGCTACTTACCTCTCATGCAGTTTCTCCCACGTCTTTCAAAGCTGCTAAGAAGGACATGAACAAGGTCACTTTTTCCTTGGCCAAGAGAAAAGCTGATGCACAGAACTTCTGGCTGGCTCTCGCCTGCAGACAGAATACTCTAAATCTGCAATGCATGCACTTTCCCTAGGGATGGGAAACTTAACAACTGTTTGCATTTGCAAACTATAATACGAGGCTTTAGCGAGATACACTGAATGTGACAGTTCCAGAGCCCCAAATTATGCAAAGCAGTCTCAAGTCTAGGTTCAGATCTATGTGTAAATGGAATTATATCCTGAATTATTGCTGCCTATCTGTTACCTAACAGAAACACAATGGAAAAAAACAACCAAACAACACCGTGCTGGAGTACTGCTGCTTTATCATGGAAAACATTTTAAAACCTATTACTTTAAGTAGTCATTCCCATTCAGCTATTACAGAAAATGGATGAGCCTGGGGTTCCCTACTGAAGGTATTATTCCCCTGGGTGTAGATGTTGATACTGTACTCTGTATTTTGTTTGTACTAGAAGAAAATAACCTCCAGCACCCAGATCAATTCTAAATTGTAAATATGCAGAAGAAAAATATTAAATTCTGAGTAATTGTTCTACACAAAAACATAAACCTTGTGCTAATACTATCCTTGGGACCTTCTGATCAGAGAGGCTTGCAGTGGTAATGGCTTCAGCCAAGGTTTGGGTTGTTTCTTTACTTTTGAAGAGCGTTATCATTAGTACACATAATACACAGAACCAAAGCTGAGCAGGAAACTGGAGACTTACGGTGACATTACTAGTCTGTGAAATTTTGTGATGTTTGTATTTCAAGTATCCTCAATGCTCTTCTGTTTTATTATCCAAAAAAAAAAAACCCCAAAAACCCAAACCAAACCAAAACAACAAAAAAAAAAACATTCTACTGAAAGGCATATTGGTTTTTAATGTATGGAAATGGATTTTTACTTTCACTGAAGACAGCATTAGCAGGATTTGCTGCGCTTCAGCATCCTGGAATAAGCAGTGGAAGAGGCTTTTTTCTCAACTCTGGGATCCTGCAGTTCATATTACCTTCCTCTATTGATACACAACATGGTTTTGTTTATTAAGAATCAAGTGACTTAGCTGTTATGTTCCTACTAATTGCAACCCACAGCTATTCATGTATTTATGTTTATGTCCTTTTTGGCTTTTATTCAGTCTTTCCAAGAACACGCTTAATTATTGCTATGAGGAGACAAGCATAAAAAGCAGTTTCAAATACAAACCACATACCTATGGTAATCATTGTCATTCTGGTCTAGTTCTTAGCACTGTGAATTTCCACTAGCACAGTCTGTAGTGGTATTGCTGTGAATTAGGACTGTATTACTGACCGGATTATTAGCAAACATTGCGTTAGATTAGGCCCATTGAGCTTTACATAGTGTGCATCTGTGATGGAATTTAAGAAACCACAGTTAGGATAATTTTGGCTGGGTGATAAGATATTTTAAGGGATAGTGACAACGCAGTTTGGGATAGCATGTTTGTTAGAATACAGATTGCAGCTTGCTGATGACTTTTTCAAATCATCAATAAAACATTGCATTTTCTCACTGCTTTTCTGTCACACAAATATAAGTTATCTTGGTCTTTATAAGCCACCCGGGAGAATTGCTTTTAGATGAAAGAATTAAAATATACCTCATTTGTTCAGGTTTATAAGCCACAGTGCTCTTGTTAGAAAACATACTACCGTGCAATGGTAGTCGTATAGCCCTGTGCAAAAAGAACTATGTTTTCCAATCAGGCTGTAAACTTGCACAGAGAGCAGGAGCGGTACCCATTTGTCATTCGTGTGTCGTTCTGTTGTCTTCCTCATCGTGTGAATTCAGCCTAAATTCTTCTTGTACATACCTTGTAAGGGCACGTTAGGGAATTGCATGCACTAACTTGGCCAACAGGTGTGAGTTATTTGGTGCAGGATAACCATTTTCAGATATGAATTGTGACATCTGAAGCTCATTTAATGAATGTAAGAATTGTGATTGAAAAATAAGAGAAAGATAAAAGAGAAACATATTTATTGATAAAACTGGAGAAGCCTTCCATGTTTGCGATTCCCTGAAAAATCCTGTGCAAATGATTCAGTGATTTTAGGATTTTTTTTTTTTAATAATTATATTTACGTACGAATAAATGCATTTCTTAAGTTGAAAAGTTCACATATTGCAAGTATCCATTTTTGCTGAATGAAGTATTACTCTTTTTTTTT